>CP106733.1:56473339-57073339 GCA_025506655.1 Gossypium rotundifolium | reverse complement strand
ACCCTAAGGCATTTCTAAGAACTCAAATCAAAGCATCCACACAAGCATACACTTCATGAATTTCATCATCATTGAATATATATAAACTTGTCGAGTATTGGCCCAATTCACTGACCACTTACAAAATGAATTTAGCAACATTAATAGCCAACAATTATGACATAACAAAAGACACTAAGTCCTATACATGCCATACTCAAAATAAAACTAACATTGCTATACCAAAGAGTAGTCGATAGTGTGATTTTCTGAACTCCGACGTTCCTGAACTCTTGAGCTAGCTTGGCAATACTACAAGGACAAGGGAAATAAGAGGGGTAAGCATAAAGCTTAGTAAGTTTGCATGAAAATAAATAACAACATAAACTCACAATGTCATCCAGCCATGGCATTGGATAAAAGCATAAAGTCTTGAGCACTTTGTCAACACTTACTCATGCTTATTCTTATCGAATACATACCATGTCACATATCGTAAACATTTCCCGTGATTTACTCACGGGTACCTGTGATCACTCAATCACATCACTTTAGCACTAATTTTAATTCCATTCTGAGGTTAACTATTTATCCCACTAAATCACTTGGGATATTTGATCATACCTGCTCATTGTCATTCACTTAATACAACACAAATGCAATCTCCCGGGCGTGGTCTTACATGGGGTCACCTCTGAGTGTCGTTGCCATATCCTAGATATAGACTTATACAGGATCTCATATAAATTATCGATGACACATCCCTAATATGGTCTTATACGATTTTTCTTATTCAATGCCGATGCCATACCCCAAATATGGTCTTATACGGGATCTCAATTCGGTGCCGAGGCCATGTCCTAGACATGGTTTTACACGGGACCTTATCTATATCTTATCTCGTTAATAGTGTTCTCACATTCACTACAGTCCCTTCGAGACTTAAACATCACAATTTTCATCATTTTTCTCATTCAACATCATAACTCAATTTCATAGAAAGATTACACAACATCACTAATATTAAACATTTAGAAATTTAATAACATGATGTTGTATTTATTATACACAAACTTACCTCGATAATTAAAATAGGCTAAATTGTCGATCTAATCCGATACCTTGCTCTTTCCTCGGTCGAGTTTAATCATTTGCTCTTCTTGATCTATAATATCAAATTAGCTCATTTAGTTATCACATTAACTAATGCATTTCAATAATCATGCTTTGGAAAAATTACTATTTTGCCCTTAAATTTTCTCAAAATGACCATTTTACCCCTAGGCTCGTAATTCGATTCTAATCAAATTTCCTCCTCTTACAAGCCTAGATGATCATTTATTTCTCTTATGGCAACCATCAAAACTCGATATTTCACACACTTACCTCTTATTTTTCAACCTTTACAAAAAGGTCCTTTTTAGGTGTTTTCATGGTAACACCCTTCACAAAAGTTGTTTATTAAACATCTATGACTCATTTTCTTCCATAAAAATGCAGAAAACAACATACATGCTCACATGGTAAAACTCTAAACTTTCCACCATTTTGCAAAATAGTCCCCTCTTTAGCTAGTTTAAGCTTTGGAAGTTCCAAAAGTACAAATATCATCAAGAAAAACCATTAAAATCACTTACTTGTAGGGATAAGAGTTTGCTGAAATTTTTGAGCTTTCAAACCCCTATTTTGCTTGTATTTTTCGATGGAAGAAGATGAGTGAAGAGAAAGATATCATCTTTTCTTTATTTAAATATAAAACAATCAATTTAGTCACCAAATCCTTACCAACTTTGACTATTTTTGACATCCTTATCCCATATGGCAGGCCACCTTATGTCTAAGGGTCTATTTTTACATTAAAGGCCTCCAATTAATATTCTATGGCTATTAGGCACCTTTAGCTTATAAAATAGAACTTTCGCGCTTTATGCGATTTAGTCCTTTCTCGCAATTGAGCATACAATCACTGAAATTAAAGCACCAAAATTTTCATGCACTTATATAATCATGCTTTAAATCATAAAATAACATAAAAATAAATTTCTTTGACCTCAGTTTAGTGATTCCAAAACCACTGTTCTGACTAGCCCCTAAATCGGGCTGTTAGAATATGTGTATGAAAGTTATTACATGAAGAGCTCATCTTTATTACTTGAAAAGTATTTAGAAATTCATCACTAACTTGCTTGATTGAGTGTATGTGATAAGGAAATTGGTCCATTTGTTGGGATGCATGTTATTTACATGATTACTTAAATTGAATATAAATGATAAGTTAAATTCCTATTATGCGAACATGCTAATCATTAAATGCTTACTTTGTTTTATTTTCCTCGATTTTATAGTGCTCGGAAGCTCGTGAAGGTTGGAATAGGTCGGAGCACTATCACATTATCCTTCAGCTCATTTTGGTATAAATAGCAAACTTATTTTGATATAATGGCATGTATAGGCTAACTTGGATAGTGTTGGCATTTAAATGGTTGATTGTAATATAGCCATTGGAATGGCTAGTGATGATATGTTTAGTGAATATATATATATGAGGTTATAATATGGTAAACATATGTGTCATATAAAAGGTGAGTTTGAATAACATGTGTGTCATATGTATAATGTTAATGTCGGCTTAGTTTTAATGTCTTGAATTGATTGGTATATGTATGCAACTGTTAATGTAGGTACAAGGAAAAAATTGGGTGAGAAATAAGGCTTGGAAATGGCCTTATTATGTCCACATGGGTAGACACACGGGCATGTGTCTCAACCGTGTGTGACACACGACCTTGCGCACGGGCGTGTGGTTTGGCCGTGTGTCCCCTGCATCCTAAAAATTGAAAAACAAAATGCTCAGAATTGGTTACACGGGCAGAGACACGGACGTGTGTCTCAGCCGTGTGAAACACATGGCCCAACACACAGGCGTGTATCTTGGCTATGTGAAACACACAGCTCAACTCACGGGCGTGTGTCTTGGCTGTGTGAATCCTGCACCTGTTTTTGAAAATCAAATTGTCCACATGACCTAGCACATGGGTGTGTGGCTGCTTGTGACCCAAGTCAGTAGCTACCCTAATTTGAACATGGGCTGGGACATGATTGTGTGCCTCACTCGAATGCCCACACGGCCTAAGACACGGGTGTTCCACTTGGCTGTGTGAGCCACACGACCTAACCACACGGCCGTGTGTCCACTACACCTAAGAAAAATTTTAAATTTTTGCGAAAAATTTCCTGATTTTTTGGTTTAGTCCTGATTTTATTCTAACGTGTATTTTGGGTCTTAAGAACCCAATTAAGGGATGATATAATTGATTTTGGATATAAATAGTAAATGATATAAATTTTTTTGTAATTGATCTGTAAACTCTGGTAATGCTCCAAGACCATGTTTCAGTGACGGATAGGGGCTAGGGATGTTACAACGACATTAAGGACAAACTCAAAAATAGCCTAAATGACGAAACTGGAGTGGATGTCGTGACACCAAGGCACCGATGTTGTGACACCGAATATTAACATGAGGAAGGGCTAAAGTAGGGATGACATCACGACGTGGAGTCCCTTGACGTAGTGATGACACAATGATCTCTTGACTTAAACCAGCCGCATTTTCAAGTCCAAGCAATGTTCCTTTTCCTAATCAAACTCTAAAAAATTCAAGGGCGTTATAGGCACTTTAATATTCCAAATTTAGCCTATATAAAGGGTTATTGTAACCAGAATTACACAGAGATTAGGGAAACATAAATTATTACTTAGGGAGTTTATTTAGTTTTCAATTTTACTTAAGGTCATTGTGATATTCCATGAGCATTCTTCATCTCTTCCTTTATTCTATTATTTATATCTCTTTCTTTAACTCTGTTAATTAATTGTTTGTGTAAATATTAAAATAAGTTTATGCTTTATACGCATCTTGGATGTTTCAACTATTTAACCTAATTAGTAGATTAAGTGACTAATAACCTGAAATTGTGTATTTATTCAAAAGTACTTAGTATGCTAGAAAGTGACGCCCTTAAAAGAATATATAGACAAGTGAGACCAGGAGGGTATCCTGTTGAGTAAAAATTGCACCAAGCGATGAGATTGGGAGGGTTGTCATATGCCTAGGTGAGATCAGAAGGGTATCTTAGGCGGTAATCCTTAGTGAAGATACTAGGATTGATGACCCTGGTAAGACCTCTAAGATTGGAAATGCTAGTTTCAAAACCCCGTTTACCGATGGAGTCAATAAGTTTTTATATATAATATATATTAGTCTATTATAGTGTTATATGAAATATTGGTTTGTTGATTTGATAAATTGGATAATTTATTTTAGCAAATAGATGAAATCGTAATGGTGGTAAAAGTAAACTACTATGGATTTCTTTCGCTTGTGGTAATATGATAATTGATTAGGGACCAAATTGATAATTCAACCATTTTCATAACTAATGGTCAGATAGGTGCTGGCTTTACCTTACCTGTAATGATGTTAATATTAATTAATAATTTGATTAGACACATATATATACCATAGCATAGTGGATGGGAAGAGGCAGTTCATTATTCTCTTCTCCATCCTCTCTATCATCATTTTTCTTCCTTGTTAAGCTAGGAAAAACTTGACCAAGCTTTGTGTTCTTGCATAGTAAGATAATTCAATTTTGTTTTCATTGAATTTGATGTTTTTGAATTTCTTACGCTTCAATCTAGCTAATAGTGTTGTTTATTTCCAAAACTATTAAAAAATTCTTAAGATTACTGAAAACTTGAAATTATATAGGATTTTTCTATTAACTATTACCACCTTTTTACTTAAAATAATGTTAATCTTAATTATTAGTTAATTAATTAAGTGGATTTTGCTTAAATGTTAATAATGGGCATGAATTTATAAAGTATGCGAATTTGTGCCTTTTTATATAATTTTGTGCATAAAATTAAAGTATTTCATGTTATTTATTAATATGTTAAATTTACTTATGCGGTGGGACCATAGAGTTGAGTTTATTATAATGTTGCATGGACATGAACTATTATTCTCATGTGTTGTACGGCAAGTGTAACACACCTAACTCGTATTCATCACTAGAATAGGGTTACGGAGCATTACCAGACTTATTACATAAATAAACTTACATTTCACATACATTTTTCAACTCCAAATGAAAATTCATTCAAAACCAATCATATTGTCCCTAATATGAGCCCACAAGGCTCAAAACAAGCATTAAAAGTGATTCGGGACCAAATCAAGAACTTAGGAAAATTTTAGAAAACATAAAAAATTTTCAAATTTATAGAGGACACATGCCTATGTGGCCCGACCATGTGTCTCACACGGCCAAAGACACGCCAGTGTCACAAGCCATGTGGACATTCAAAATGGGATCACATGGCCGTGTCTAACCCCGTGTAACCCTCTGACTTAGGTCACACGGCCAACCACACGCCCGTGTGACTAGCCTATGTACCCTTCGAAATGGCCTCACACGCCTGTGTGCCAGACAGTGTGCTAGGCCATGCTAAAATTGTAGAGTATACTGACTTATTCCATACGGCCAAGTCACACACCTAAGTGCAAAGCCTTGTAGAGCATACTGACTTGATTTCTAATTAAGTACCAGGGGACACACGGCCGTACTACCTGACCGTGTGTCACACACGGCTGAGACGCACGCCCGTGTCTCTGCCCCTGTGGACAAAAATAGGCTATTTTCCAAGCCATCTTTCTCACCCAATCTTGCATCCACCTAAATATGTCTAATGTCATATAACATAGCATCAGTATACATTCAAACCAATCTCAACCAAGCCTAAATCATGCTATTCCAATATCAACAGCTATAATAATCATAACACCATAAATTTGCCAATCCAAAACATACCAATTTCACATCCAAAATCACCTAAATGGTCACTTTCAGCTATGCATTATTTTACCGAAAACCACATGTATACCATATTTCAAAATTCAACTGAAACACCCCAAACCCGGCCCACGAGCCTTGACCGGATCTGGTATGTTCCGCGGTGTAAACTGTTTCAAATTCTTTTGTTACTTAGGAAAAACTTGTGTGATTTGGAAGAAAGATCGTTTTGGGTTGGGCTTGAGTTGAAAACAAGTTTATTTCATTATTAAAAATCCTTTACTTTAGGTGACAAAATGTTTGGGCTTCGTTTTAAAATAGATTTACTTAATCTTTTAAATAAAGATTTGTAAGCTTAATAAATAAAAATGAATAAAATAATTCTACTAAGGCCTTATTACATCAATAATTCCCAAAATTTAAATTCAAAATACTTAAAGTAAAATAGTCTAAATAAAAGAAATCTGAACTCCACATGGACTCCACTAAGCATCTGCCAGCCCGGTCCATCACTGATCGTCGCCTGAAAAATAACCCCACAAGGGGTGAGTCAAACAGACTCAATGTGTAACCAACACTAAAATTTAATAGATTTAGGCATAGCATACATATCATGTTCACATAATAATTCAAGATAATGATGCAATCCCGAATCCAAAACCTAGATGCCATCCACTACACATCCCTGTACCAACCTGCACACTGTGGGGACTACTAAGTCAACCCTCCATCCGCTACACACCATCGAAGGCAGTCTGCAGTTGACGTGCTCATCGCCTATATAAAATTTGTGGCATAACCACCAGATTAAATAATTGTGTCATGAGACACCACATTCAGATAATGTAACCGAAGTTACCACATTCAGATAATGTGATCGAAGTCACCACATTCAGATAGTGAGACCGAAGTCACCACATTCACTTCTCCTTTCTCATATAACCCGAATGCCCCATATTATTCATATCATGCATATCATACTTAAATTCACATTCATGTCACTTTTCACATGTTAAAATATAACATATTTCGTAATCCTAGTAGGAGTAGGAAACGTACCTGAGTACTTTGCACCATAACATGGTACCTTATTCATATTCACATTCTTATAAACATGCAAATATTTATTATAGCCATGAATCTTATTAAAAGTAGTGTAGGGTACACACCTGATTCACTTAACGATTTCACTTGAAATCCTGAATTCGATCTTAGATCTTTAACTCCCTACATTCGGCCCATATTAAATATTTAATGAAAAACTCATTCGGCCATAAAACCAAATCCTAGTAGGATTAGTACACTAAAACTTACCTTGGTGTCGAATTGACTATAGTCAAATTCCGAAACTTTGCAGAGTTCTCCCCTTGCAATCGGTTAGGCACTAAAATCACTTAACTAATTAGTTTTGGCTTTCAAACGAAATAAGAAATAGATCTTCATACCAAAATAAGCCTTGGCCGAATGCTATAGACATTTAACTTGTGGATTTTAAATCCCGAAGCTCACCGAATAACTAGGGAACACGCGACCTATGGTGTACCTTCAGGAAAAGAACTTCTCCTTCCTTGTAGTCGACACTTAGTAAATCCCGAAGAGCCTTCTTTCCAAGTTTTGACTAACATAATAATGGGGTTAGATTTCCTAGTTTTGGCTTTAATCTTAGAAGAAAAGAATGGAAATCGATAACTACTGACCTTACCCTTAATCTTTGTAATCGATGCCCCTTTTCTTGAGTCCTCAAAGATTCGACTTAAGACCTAGAGAATAGTCACACAAGTTTGCTTTTGGAATATTGAGAGGAGAAGAATGAAGAAGAAAAGAATAGTTGCTTAAGAGAATTGGCAGAGGTTATCAAGGAAGAGAAAATAATCTTGAATGGCCTCTCTTTTCCTTTTATAGCCGAATTTACTACTCAGAATCCCTTACTTGGCCACCACTCTTCTATTTTAATAACTTTATCCTTTGAATTATCACTATATTAAAAGAATTAATCCAACAATTATCTCCTAAAAATAATTAAATCTATTATTTATCCACCTATTTAGTCGAGTTTTAAGGAGAATTAAACTCTTCCCTTAAGAGTCCCTATTGCCGTCCATTGCTTCCTCTTTAAGTAATTAAATAAAAATCACTTAAAGTCTTAGCTAGATGTCGTCCACCCCCTTCCCTTGATGAGCCAAATTTAAACTTATTCTATTGGACTCCTTGTGGCCATACGAGGCCCAAATTATCCACCTAAGTGGCACCTCCCTATGATTAGTTTAGCTTTAATAACGAATTGGGCCGTAAGCCCAATTCAGACGCAAAAACACTCTCAGAAATCCTCTCCTTGCTGCTTGAACCTAAGCTTGCACACGTGCTGGTGGCGTCACCTACCTGGGTCTCAAGTGATATCTTTAGGCCACTTAAACAAGCCCATTTGTGTGTCAAATTCCTCCTATTAATTTTCTTAAGGCCACCTTGCCTTAGTTTCCTCTTTTTAAACTTTAAAACTTGACATTTCCTTACATTTCCGGGTTTCCAAAACGTTCATTTCCTCCTTTAACCTAACATTTCCTTACATTTCCAAGTTTCCCGAAATGTTTACTTTCCTCTTTTGAATCATTTCTAAATCATTTCCTTACATTTCCAGGTTTCCAAAAATGTTCACTTTGAACTTAACATTTCCTTACATTTCCATACATTTCCATACATCTCCATACATTTCCTTACATTTCCATACATTTCCTTACATTTCCATACATTTCCATACATTTCCATACATTTCCTCACATTTCCATACATTTTCATACATTTCCTTACATTTCCATACATTTCCTTACATTTCCATACATTTCCATACATTTCCAAGGTTCTTAAAATGCACACCACATATCACAGTAAACATGCTATTTCATAAAATTAAGCAAAAATGCACACGATGGGATTCGAACCTCTTCCCTCAAAGTACTTCACTTGATGCCATAACCCTTGCACCTTAGGTGGCGTCCCTTGCCACTTTTCCACACCACTTCTTGTTTTTAACATAAAAACCAATAATTGTCCAAAGCTTTCTCTTCCATCCTAGGATTTGAAAAACCCTTAATTCACTTCCAAACACTGCCAAAACCTACTACTCATGAATTATGCACAAACGCATAACCCCTAATCTAGGATGTTACAGTTCTACCCTCCTTAAAAATAATTTTGTCCTCGAAATTACTTACTAACGGTCGTACAATCCTTTTCACCGCACTTATGCTTACGCTGCGCACTCTGATCTTAATAAAACCATCATACTTTCCAGGCACAATATCTAAGTTCATGTCCCTTAGAACTCATTTCTAACGTCACGATTTAATCTGATTAAGAAGTTTTATGTATTAAAAAATTTTGTTTCACTGATTAACCGCGAAGAAGTTTTATGGAAAGAATTTTTTTTAGAAGTGGTTCTTTGTATTCATACATGCACACAGTCTTTACATTCATACATCCATCAATCAATTATGAACTTTCGTTCATTCAGAGAAATGTTGTAGTTTTCATTGTTGTTGTTTTTCCACTACCCAGGGGTATTTTCATAATTTGCCCTACAGGGGTATTTTCATAATTTATTGAAAGAAGGTCCCTTGGTGATTTGGTCAATAATGGTATTTTGGTAATTTTTGAGATCCCGGGAGTATTTGAAATTTTGAAATTATAGGGGTATTTGATTAATTAACTGTGGTAAATTTGTAAATCTCAATAAATCAAGGGTATTTCAAAATTTGCAAAACTTGAGGGTTCTTTTTGAGAATTTGTTTTCCAAATCGGTGATGTTGCAAAAATTTTGAAAATCAAGGCCATTTTGGTAATTTTGTTAATCGGGGGTAATTCCGTAAATTTTCAAATCGGGGTATTTTGGACTTTCGCAAAATAGGGTTTTTAAATACTTTTACAAAGTGAGGAAATTTTATTGAAATCAAGAGTAATATGGAAATTTTAGAACCAAGGACATTTTAGTAATTTCCATCCCTAAGGGTATTTCGGTAATCTTGTAAATCGAAAATTCTTAGAAAGTTTTTTTTAAAAAAATAATTTTCATAATTCAAAAAGGTAGTTTGTCGACTTTTAAAACTAGGGTTTCCATAAAATGTGGCTAGTCCCTTTCGGGTTTTAGCTATTGGGTTTAGCCTGTGGCTGAGTCCTCTTGGTTAGGGTGAACCAAAGCTACGCACTAGGTAGGATTCGAGTGGAGAGGAGGTGAGTCACACGGACTGCTTAAGTACCAAGCTCCCACTGAAACCATTCCTAGGCATGCGCACTGGGATTGCCACACCTTAACTCGGCGACTTAACCACAGGTTTGTTTAATTAGGCATTTAAGTCTTATGTAATTGTTGGGGTAACTAGCCCTAGGGTTCAAGTACTTATCATGCTAATCTACGTTCCATTTCTACCCTTCTACAATTCATATCATAAATCACACAAAAGATCAGAGTACTTACCTGGTGGACTTCGGGTCGGAGACTTAGTGGGCCATGCCAGAAAAACCTGCTTAATTCGCAAAAATTCTTTTTGGGCTTATCTTGGAAAACGTTTTGGGCCTTAAACCCAAGGCCGAGAGTTCAAAACTGGGCTCTGATACCAAATTGAAACAACCCAAACCCGGCCCACAAGCCTTGACTGGATCTGGTATGTTTCCCGGTGTAAACCGTTTCAAATTCTTTTGTTACTTAGGAAAAACTTGTGTGATTTGGAAGAAAGATCATTTTGGGTTGGGCTTGAGTTGAAAACAAGTTTATTTCATTATGAAAAATCCTTTACTTTAGGTGACAAAATGTTTGGGTTTCATTTTAAAAATAGATTTACTTAATCTTTTAAATAAAGATTTGTAAGCTTAATAAATAAAAATAGAATAAAATAATTCTACTAAGGCCTTATTACATCAATAATTCCCAAAATTTAAATTCAAAATACTTAAAGTAAAATAGTCTAAATAAAAGAAATCTGAACTCCACATGGACTCCACTAAGCATCTGCCGGCCCGGTCCATCATTGATCGTCGCCTGAAAAATAACCCCACAAGGGGTGAGTCAAATAGACTCAATGCGTAACCAACACTAAAATTTAATAGATTTAGGCATAGCATCCATACCATGTTCACATAATAATTCAAGATAATGATGCAATCCCGAACCCAAAACCTAGATGCCATCCACTACACATCCCCGTACCAACCTGCACACCGTGGGGACTACTAAGTCAACCCTCCATCCGCTACACACCATCGAAGGCAGTCGCTGCAGTCGACGTGCTCATCGCCTATATAAAATTTGTGGCATAGCCACCAGATTAAATAATTGTGTCATGAGACACCACATTCAGATAATGTAACTGAAGTTACCACATTCAGATAATGTGACCGAAGTCACCACATTCAGATAGTGAGACCGAAGTCACCACATTCACTTCCCCTTTCTCATATAACCCGAATGCCCCATATTATTCATATCATGCATATCATACTTAAATTCACATTCATGTCACTTTTCATATGTTAAAATATAACATATTTCTTAATCCTAGTAGGAGTAGGAAACGTACCTGAGTACTTTGTACCATAACATGGTACCTTAGCCATATTCATATTCTTATAAACATGCAAATATTTATTATAGCCATGAATCTTGTTAAAAGTAGTGTAGGGTACACACCTGATTCGCTTAACGATTTCACTTGAAATCTCGAATTTCGATCTTAGATCTTTAACTCTCTACATTCGGCCCATATTAAATATTTAATGAAAAACTCATTCGGCCATTAAACCAAATCCTAGTAGGATTAGTACACTAAAACTTACCTTGGTGTCAAATTGACTATAGTCAAATCCCGAAACTTTGCAGAGTTCTCCCCTTGCAATCGGCTAGGCACTAAAATCACTTAACTAATTAGTTTCGACTTTCAAACGAAATAAGAAATAGATCTTCATACCAAAATAAGCCTTGGCCGAATGCTATAGACATTTACCTTGTGGATTTTAAATCCCGAAACTCACCGAATAACTGGGGAACACGTGACCTATGGTGTACCTTCGGGAAAAGAACTTCTCCTTCCTTGTAGTCGACACTTAGTAAATCCCGAAGAGCCTTCTTTCCAAGTTTCGACTAACATAATAATAGGGTTAGATTTCCTAGTTTTGGCTTTAATCTTAGAAGAAAAAGAATGGAAATCGATAACTACTGACCTTACCCTTAATCTTTGTAATCGATAGCCCCCTTTTCTTGAGTCCTCAAAGATTCGGCTTAAGACCTAGAGAATAGTCACACAAGTTTCGGCTTTTGGAATATTGAGAGGAGAAGAATGAAGAAGAAAAGAATAGTTGCTTAAGAGAATTTGGCAGAGGTTATCAAGGAAGAGAAAATAATGTTGAATGGCCTCTTTTTTTTCTTTTATAGTCGAATTTACTACTCAGAATCCCTTACTTGGCCACCACTCTTCTATTTTGATAACTTTGTCCTTTGAATTATCACTTTATTAAAAGAATTAATCCAACAATTATCTCCTAAAAATAATTAAATCTATTATTTATCCACCTATTTAGCCGAGTTTTAAGGAGAATTAAACTCTTCCTTTAAGAGTCCCTATTGCCGTCCATTGCTTCCTCTTTAAGTAATTAAATAAAAATCACTTAAAGTCTTAGCTAGATGCCGTCCACCCCCTTCCCTTGATGAGCCGAATTTAAACTTATTCTATTGGACTCCTTGTGGCCATACGAAGCCCAAATTATCCACCTAAGTGGCGCCTCCCTATGATTAATTTAGCTTTAATAATGAATTGGGCCGTAAGCCCAATTCAGATATAAAACACTCTCGTAAATGCTCTCCTTGCTGCTCGAACCTAAGCTTGCACATCTTGGTGGCGTCACCTACACAGGTCTCAAGTGATATCTTGAGCCACTTAAACAAGCCCATGTGTGTGTCAAATTCCTCTTATTAATTTTCTTAAGGCCACCTTGCCTTAGTTTTCTCTTTTAAACTTTAAAACTTGACATTTCCTTACATTTCGTGTTTCCAAAACATTCATTTCCTCCTTTAACCTAACATTTCCTTACATTTCCAAGTTTCCAAATGTTTACTTTCCTCTTTTAAATCATTTCTAAATCATTTCCTTACATTTCGTGTTTCCAAAATGTTCACTTTGAACTTAACATTTCCTTACATTTCCTTACATTTCCTTACATTTCCATACATTTCCTTACATTTCCATACATTTCCATACATTTCCATACATTTCCATACATTTCCATACATTTCCTTACATTTCCATACATTTCCATACATTTCCAAGGTTCTAAAAATGCACACCACATATCACAGATAACATGCTATTTCATAAAATTAAGCAAAAATGCACACGATGGGATTCGAACCTCTTCCCTCAAAGTACTTCACTTGATGCCATAACCTTTGCACCTTAGGTGGCGTCCCTTGCCACTTTTCCACATCACTTCTTGTTTTAACTTAAAACCAATAATTGTCCAAAGCTTTCTCTTCCATCCTAGGATTTTAAAACCCTTAATTCACTTCCAAACACTGCCAAAACCTACTACTCATGAATTATGCACAAACGCATAACCCTTAATCTAGGATGTTACATCAACCATTTGGTACTCAAAATAACAATTCACAACAAGCATTCACATAGCAATTTATATACCATATAGCACAAGGCCATTTACACATATATAACCAAACTAACAAAACAAGCCAAGTCGCATGGCTATAAACATAACCAAAACATACATCATTTATAAGCCAAATCAAATGGCTATCAACATTACAAACATATAAGCCATATTAACCACAACTTTTATACCTGCCATATAACCAAATGCACAAGTTCAAAAATAGCAAAATGACAGTTGGATAGTGTGATAAGATCTCTAACGACTCCCAATCCGAGCAAGCTTCGAAATCACTATAAAACACAAAAAAGTAAATAGAGTAAGCTATAAATCTTAGTAAGCTCACATGCTTAATAATTAAAACTTATCGTTCATCTACAATTCAGGTACTTAAACATCACATAATGCAAACTCAATTTAAATCCAAAAGCCTAACACATATTTAATCCAAATGTTAGACATGAATTTTATCAATTTCTTTGATTAAATGGTTGTATAGTTCACGTAAATACCTGTACTAACACAAATCAATATCTTACCTTTTCATATATTTGATATACCCGTTGAACCATTTGGAATAATATCGGATACTCGAGAATCTCGTACCCTGAGTTCCAATACATAGCCGAAGCCATCTCTATCTCATATACAATATAATGCTCACTCTCGAGCTATCAACGGTCCGTCACACAAGTTGATAGTAAGACGTAGCTACACATGCCAGAAAACTCAACCACCGGTAGAACGTACGGACCAGCACCCAAGCACAATAACCCCTAATTACATGTCATTTGTATCCTATCTATTCCTAATGTTCAATCGAGATTTCAAGCATTGCCAAATCTTTGTCGAACATTTCTATAAAGTTATATTCATCAACAATACAATTATAAAACATTTAAAACATAATTACATTAATGCTTATTAACATATGACCTTACCTAGGATTTTATATGTAGAGAATCGAGCTATCAATCCGCTATTTTATTTTTCCCCCGATCTAATTCTAAACTGCGCTTTTCTTGATCTATATATAATAAAATTTGACTTATTTAATTATCATTCTGTTGTTCAATTTAATCCAAATTTCATATTATGGAAATTTTGTACTTTTGTCCCTAAACTTTAGACTTCTTTACAATTTAGTCCCTAGCTCATAAAAATGCAATTTCATGCAATTAAGTCCATACCCATGCTAGCCAAATTTCACTTATACTCATAGCAACCCATATTTTTCATTATTTCACACATTTACCACACAATTTATCACATTTCTCAATTAAATCTCTAATTGACAATTTTATCAAAAATCACTTAACAAATGTTATTTATCTAACAACATCCATCCATTTTATATCATCAAACATCAAAACACATACACATTCATAAATGGTAAAACCCTAGATTTTTAATAGTTTCACAAATTAGTCCTTAGGCTAGCTAGATTAAGCTACAACGACTCTGAAAACATAGAAGTCATTAAAAACAAGAAAAAAACCATACCTAAATGTACAATGGAAGCTTGGCCGAATGAAAAACCCTAAAATAGCTTATTCTCTTGTTAATTTCGGTTGAAACTTGATAATGGAAGATGATGATTAATTTTTATTCCTTTTCTTTTATTTAATTTACCTTCAATTACCAATTTACTAATATAACATTTATAAACATTAATAATTTCACAAAATACCAAGACATTATCATCCACTAACTCACTAATGGTCTAATTACCACTTAAGGAATGTAACAACCCGATTTTGGGTCTAGTCAGAACAATGGTTTCGGGACCACAAATCTGACACAGTAAATTTTTTTTATTATATTTTTATGGTCTACAATTTTACAGAATGATTTTTGAAAATTTTGTTTGAAAATTTTGATGTTTGGGCACTCAATTTAGCAAAAAGGACTAAATTGTAATAAGTGTAAAAGTTGAGTTCTACATGCTAGAGGTGTCTAATTGCTATGAAATTTTAAATTGAAGGTCCTTATATGGTAATTAGACCATTTTTAATCTAGTGGATAAAAATGGACATGGTGAGATAAAATTTCAAAGTTTTAAGTGAAGGGCATTTTAGTCATTTGGAAATTAAATGGATTAAAAAGCAAAATCAAGCCAAAATCCTTGTCCATCTTCCTCACCATAGCCAAATTTTAGAAGGGAAGCCATAGCTAGGTTTTGGCCACTTTCAAGCTTGATTGTAACTCTATTTTTGTTCCGTTTTAAATGTTCTTTACATTTTTGAAGTTGTTACCATACGATCTATATATTTCTACCATTAATTTGAGTTATGGTTGATGTCTAGGGTTTGACCCATGTTATAAATGTATGTGTTTTTATGGCTAATGGTAGGTTATGCATGTTTGATGTGTGATAGACAACTTTTACTAAGTGATTTTTCATGGAAATACCTAAACGGACCTATTTGTAAAAAGTTGTAAAATGGGTAGAAAAAATTTGATTTAATGGAAAATGTGGGCTTATATAAGCATGAAATTGGTTCGTCTAGGCTTGGGTTATCAAGAAATTGAATACATTTCATTTTACGAGCCTAGGGACTTATTTATAAAAATGTTAAAGTTTAGGGGCAAAAATGTAATTTTTCTATAATGTGATTTTTGGAATGAATTGAGAAATGTGGATAATAAATGAGTTAAATTTTCTATTATAGATCAAGAGAAGTGAGGTTTAGACCTAGATCGGGGGAAAAATAAGGTGTTTGACGATTAGGTTCATTTCTACTATTTTTGTCCCGAGGTAAGTTCGTATGTAAATAATTCATTGTTTTATTTATGTTTTAAATGCTTTAATATTGTATGAATTATGATTGACTCCTTGGATTTAATCGATAAAGTTTGACAAGTGAAAAATCCTGGTTGAACCTTAGGAATAGGTAGGATACGAATGTCATAACATTAGGGTTATTTGAGATTACGTGTAAGACTATATCTGGGATATGGCATTGATATGAAACTTCGTGTAAGACCATAGATAGGCTATTGGAATCAATAAGAGATCCCATGTAAGACCATATATACCATATGGCATTGGTATAGTATTATGTGCGAGATTCCCGAGTATCTTTTAGTATTCCAAGTGGTTCAACGAGAAATTCAACGAATACATCAAAGTTGTGAAAGGTTATGTTTATGTTGCGAGTTGGTACAAGTACATACATAAAACTCATTCACTAATGAGCTCGATATGTGATGAATCCCTCGTTATGGTTATGAAGGAGTAAGTAATTATTAGATGATCTTGATACTATTTATGCCAAGTTTATCATGTTTATTTGCATCATACATGTGTGATTATAATGCTTATTTTTTGCATAGGAACTTACTAAGCTATATATAGCTTACTTCCCTTTTCTTTTCCCTTGTCTTATAGTGTCACCAAGCCTGCTGGGGGATCGAAAACTGTCAGAGATTCATTCACACTATCAACTTAATATTTTGGGTACCACTGATTTTAATATTTTGAGTTATGGCATGTATAGGGACTTGGTCATTTTGTTATGGGTCAAAATTGATTTAGCAAAATGTGTTGGCTTATGTTGGCTGATAATTCATTTTATAAATTTCCATTGAAATTGGCTAATATTGGTTTAAGTGTATATATGCATATGATGATGCTTTTCATGGATGTGGGAAATTACATGATTTGAGTTGAAATATATGTGATGTTTGTGTATGAAAAATGATAGTATGTAAATGGGGTGTTAATGCCTTAGTTGTGGCTGATTTGGTTGATGGTATATGTTTGGAATGGTTCTATAACACCCCTTACCTGTGGCCGACGCTGGGACAGAATACGAGGCATTGTACTTAATCTTACTTGAACATGTATTATCGGGCTATAAAATTTCGTTCCGACTCAACACTTTTCCTTCTTAATCATAACGTACTTATTATGGGCCTATGAGGCCTTAAACAGACATCTGGAAGATTTCGGAGTTCATCAAAAAACTTTAGCACTCTTTGAAAATATTCACCTAGACAGGGGTCACACGCCCGTGTAACATGAGATAAACCCGTGTGGGCAGGCTGTGTAGTCTCACACGCCCATGTCCCTAGCCCGTGTAGAATTTATTTTTTTCCTTCGAACCTACAGGCATTTTCACACGGTCGGACACATGCCCGTGTCAATAGCCCATGTCCCTCACACGGCCTAGACACACCCATGTCCTACACCCGTGGAGCTCTCTGTTTATGACATCATCAAACCCATAATGGAACACGCCTGTGTGCTGGCCCGTGTGACGAATCAAATTGTCACAATTAAAATGCAGGGGACACACGGCCTATCAACACACCCATATAGGTTGACCGTATGTCACACACAGCCTAGACGCGCGCCCATTTGTCTACCCGTGTGGACAATTAGAGGCTATTTTCCAAGCCGTCTTGCCACCTTGAAACTTGAACTCGATCACTTCATCACAAGAAACACATAATATAACGATGTCAAACTATGAAGAATTCTTAAATTATCATTCATTCCATCCACATTCTTACTCAATATCTTGAATGAATATTCATTTCATTATACCCATTAACCTTAGAACATGAATTTGCCAATATTGGCCAATTCATCATGGCCATTTACAAAATGAGTGTGAGACATTGATAGCCAACTCTTTGGCCTTCAAACATGACATGACACAAAATTATCAAGTTCCTATACATGCCATACTCAAAATGAATTAACTTTACTATACCAAAAGAACGGTTGATAGTGTGATCCGAGCTCTGGCATTCTGTGATCCCCGAGCTAACTTGGCGAAACTACAAGGAAAAGGGAAAAAAGAGGGGTAAGCATATAGATTATTAAGTTTGCATGAAATTCTAAAGCAACATAATTGCTCAAACCAAATTCATCCATTTCATGAAACAATAGCAACATATGTCTCAAATGCTTAAACATACTTACTCAAATTCATCCTTACCCATCTCATATCACATTATGATTTAGTAACTTATACTTACTCCTAGTACCTATATCACTTAATCACACGACTTAGAACATATGCTAACATAAACATAAACTCGAATCTTTATCATTCTTATAATGAATGAAACTTAAAGTCATCCATAAACGGATTTGGCTCTATACCATTTCACATACTTAACTCTTTTGCCTATGAACAAATCAGATTATCGTAGGATATTCGAACTCATCATGCATAAATCTTGATGCCAATGCCATATTCCAGATATGGTCTTACATGGGATCACCCCTTGATGCCGATGCCATATCGCAGATATGGTCTTACACGGGATCTTATAGCTCGATCTCGATGCCATGTCCCAGATATGGTCTTAAAGGAGATCGTATTTGAATGTCGATGCCATGTTTCGTACATGGTATTATACGTGATCTTTCTTTGGTGCCGAGGCCATATCCCAGACATGGTCTTACACGGGACCTTCTTTATTCAATGCTAATACATGGGTATTTTCATTATTTCAAATTTTTATCCTGAATTTCACATAGTCTATATACACCATTAACCCATCAAGGATTCATCACTCGATTTTCATAGCAAAAACATACATTATCATAATATTAAATAGTTTCAAATATCGAAACATTATGAAACTCTAACTTCATACAAACTTACATCGATTCTCAAAATATGTATCGATACTCGATTTTATTCTTGCCTCGATTTTGATCTGGGCTTTGTGTTTCTTGATCTATAATAAAAATTTCACTTGTTAAATACACACATTGACTAAATCCACTCATAATTCATATTATGACAAAAATTACAACTTTGCCCCCTAAACTTTTATATTACTACATTTTTGCCCCTAGCTCGTAAAATGATTTTCATTCAACTTTCTTGTATTTCAAGCCTAGCCGAATCATATTCTCAACTATAGCAACCTTCAATTTCCACTATTTCACTCATGTATGACCATTTTTATAACTTTTACAATTTGGTCCTTTTATGCATTTTTCATGAAAATCACTTAGAAAAATATGTTTATCATACATCAAACTTTCATATTCTTCCATAAAACATCAAAATACATGCATGTCACACATGGGTAAATTTTTTAATATGAACCCTAGCTCAAAATATAGCTAGAAATATCTAAATCGAGCTACGAGGGTCTCAAAAATATGAAGAACATGAAAAACGAGGCTAGGATGCGCTTATTATCAAGCTTGGAAGTTGAAGAAACCCTAGCTATGGAAAGCTTGAGAATTTCGGCTATGGTGAAGAAGTTGGAAATCAATTTTGGCTTTATTTTCCCTTTTAATTCTTTTATTAACTAAATGACCAAAATGCCCTTAATGGTCATTTCTTGAGATTTTTCCTTCCCATGTCCATTTTTGTCCATCATCAAATATAATGATCTAATTGCTAAATAAGGACCTCTAGTAATTTTCATAATTCTATTCCATACTTAAATCTTCTAGAATCTCATATTTTCCATACTTTGCAATTTAGTCCTAATAGACAATTTAATCACTAATTAATAAAATTTCGTCATGAGATTTTCACACAATCATGAAATCACCTCATAAACCTTATAAAAATCATAAAACTCATATTTCTACTTTGGATTTGTGGTCTCGCACCACTATTTTGACTAGGCCCTAAGTCGGGTTGTTATAATTCTCCCCCTTAGGGATTTTCATCCCCAAAAATCTTATCGGTAAAAAGGTTTGGATACTGATTTCTTATAGCCTCCTCAGGCTCCCATGTAGCCTCTTCTACCCCATGTCTCTGCCATAGTCTTTCATGAGATCTATACTTTTATTCCTTAATTGTTTGACTTCCCGGGCTAGAATCTTAACAGGTTTTTCACCATAAGTCATATCGGGTTGTATCTCAACCTCTGTCGGTGTAATCACATGCAAAGGGTCTGGTCGGTAGTGTCGTAACATAGACTCATAAAATACATCGTGAATGTTTTCTAACTCAGGTGGAAAGGCCCATCGATAAGCTACCAGCCCTATCCTCTCGGTGATCTCATATGGTCTGATAAAACACGGACTCAATTTGCCCTTCGGCCAAATCTAAGAACTTTTCTCCGTGGTGATACTTTCAAGAATACTCTATTACCGACTTGACACTCAATTTCTTTCCTTTTCAAATTCGAGTAGGATTTTTGTCGATCAGAAGCAGCTTTTAAGCAATCTCGAATCACCTTTACTTTTTCTTCAGTTTCCCTAACCAAATCAACCCCGTGAATCTGGTTTTCCTTGAGTTCAGTCCAATATAAAGGCGTTCGAAACTTACACCCATATAAAGTCTCATAAGGCGCCATTTTCAAGCTTGACTAAAAACTATTATTGTAGGTGAATTCCACCAACGATAGATATCTTTCCCAACTACCTTGAAACTCAAGAACGCAACATCGGAGCATATCCTCAAGTACTTGTATTAACCTCTTCGAATGACCATCGGTTTGGGGGTGAAAAGCTGTACTAAAATTCAACTTTGTGCCCAAAGCCTCTTGCAATTTTTTCTAAAATTTAGATGTAAATCTCGAATCTCTATCCGATATAATCGATAAGGGTACCCCGTGTAACCTCAATTTCAAAAATATACAAGTTTTCCAACTTTTCAAGTGAGTTGTCAACTCAAACAAGTATGAAATGGGCTGACTTCGTAAGTCTATCAATTACAACCCATACAGCATCCTTTTTACTCGGTGTTAACAGTAAACCCTTTACAAAATCCATGGTAACTTGGTCCCATTTCCACTTGGGTACCATTATAGGTTGAAGCAAACCCAAGGGTACCTGGTGTTTGACTTTTACTTGTTGACAAATCAAGCATCTTGAAACAAGCTCAGAAATATCTTTCTTCATACTCGGCCACCAATACCATTTCTTCAAATCATTATACATCTTAGTGCTACCTGGATGTATAGATAGACATCCATTATGTGCCTCGTATAAAATCTTTTGGATAAGCTCATCATTCCTCGACACGCAAACTCTGTCTCTGAACATCAAACACCCGTCTGAGCCGATCTGAAAATTGAACTCAACACTTGACTCGCATTAAACTCATTTGGCTTGTATATCACTGTCATCTTTCTGTGCCTCATAAATCTCTTGGAGGAACATTGGTCTAGGCCTCAACTCAGCTAAAATGGAATTGTCATCGGATAAACTCACCTATGTATTCATAGCCCTCAAAGCAAATAGGGATTTCCTACCCAAAGTATCAGCGACTACATTCGCCTTTCCGGGTGGTAGTCAATGACTAACTCATAATCCTTTATCCACTCTAACTATCTTCGTTGCCTTAGGTTCAATTCTTTCTGAGTCATTAAGAACTTTAAACTTTTATGGTCGGTGAATATTCGACATCTCTCACCATACAAATGGTGTCTCCATATCTTTAACACAAACACAATGGCAGCCAATTTTAAATCATGCGTCGGGTAATTCTTCTCATGTGGCTTTAACTATCTGGAGGCATATGCTATCACCTTGCCTTCTTGCATAAGTACACAGCCCAATCCATTTAAGGATGCATCACTGTAGATCACAAATTCCTTTCCCGACTCAGGTTGTACTAGAACTGGAGCCTCTATCAACATTGCCTTTAATTTCTCAAAACTCCACTTTTCCGTCCATTCAAACTTTACATTTTTCTATAATAGTTTCATCATTGGGGTTGCTATCATGGAAAACCCGTTGACGAACCGCCTATAGTAACTAGCTAAGCCCAGAAAACTTCTAACCTCAGCTACATTTTTTGACGATTTCCAATCAATAATAGCCGAAATGTAACAGTCCGGTTTAGACCCTAGTCGAAATAGTGGTTTCAGAACCACAAATCTGAGTTAGAAAAATATTTTAATACTATTTTCCATGTCTAAGATACGTGATTAAGCATGCGTGAAAGTCTTGTGAATTAATTTGTATGTCTGTGTGTTCAATTTGAGAAAAGGATTAAATCGCATAAAAGGTAAAAGTGGCAATACATATGTTAAAGTGGAAATGCATATGTTAAAGTGTTTATTTGAGTTGGCTATTAAATGTGAATGTCTTAAAGTGAAATTAGGACATGGAATTATGGGATGGACGGTTAAGGCTATTATATTATATGGTTTTATGATTAAATTACAAAGGTTAATTTTGTCATTTGTATATTAATATGTAATATAATAAAACAACCATTAAAAAGATGATTATCATCATCTTATATTGCTGAAAAAGAAAAAAAAAATAAAAAGAAAGAAGAACATCTAGGTTTCGGCTAGTTTTTGGTTTGATTCAATGTATGTTTTGCTTCGATTTTTGAAAATTTCTACGTTTTTGTAATATTGCTTTGTGTTCTTCAAAACCCATGTTTCAATTTTGTGAATTTATGATAATTTTTTAATGTTCCATCGATGAATTCATGAGCTTTGTGAAGTTTTGTGATGAAATAAGAAATATATGTGTTAGATTAACATAGTTTGTCTTTGAGATTTTGGTGATTTTGATCAATTTGGATTAAATTGTGAAAATAATATTTTGAGGCACTAAATTATGAAATAAATGAAAAATATGGGTTGTTAGGGACCTATAGAGAATTCGGCTAAGCATGGGTGTATAGAAATTTTGTGTATTTTTTGATTTTGTGAAATAAGGACTAAAATGTCAAAATGTGAAAATGTAGGGGCTAATTTGTAAATTGCCCTAAATATGTGTTTTTGGATTGAATTGAATGATTTGGTAAATAAATGGATTAAATTTGAATATGTATAGATCAAGAACCGAAGAAAATGGATTTAGATCGCGGAAAGTCGAAAGTGATCGAATAGTCGAGTTCGTACGTTCATCTAAAACTGAGGTAAGTCGATATACAAATAAATGTATTTACATTGATATATGTATGTTTACATGAAAATTTATGATGATGAATGTGTATAAAATGATGAGAACATGAAATTCGAGGATGTATCGATAATAAATCAGTGTCCGAGAAGTCTCGTACGAACCTAGGAATAGATAGGATTACATATGTCATGACATAGGTGCCCATTATGTGATATCGTGTAAGAGCACATCTGGGATGCTGGCATCAATTTGAGATATACGTGTAAAACCATGTCTGGGACATTGGCATCGTATTGATTCGTGCAAGACCCTGTCTAGGACAATGGCATCGATATTTGGTTACATGTAAGACCACGTCTGGGACGTTGGCATTGTACAACTATTCCGAGCATTCTGAGTATCCTATTTGTTTTCGAATGATTCAATGGGAAAGTTCAAGAAATGAATGACTATATGAGTTGTATATCCGTTTCATGTACGTTTGATGTATATGCTTTTAATAGGCATGAGAGGTGAGTAAATACGTACATAGATGAAATGAGTTAAAATGTGATATATGAATGAATGTGATATGAGCAAATGAGATAGATGGAGATATGATGGTTGATAAGAAATGGCTAAATAATGAGCCAATGAAAAATTATGAATCTGCTATTGAGATATGTTAATAAATCATGTATTCATATTATAATGTGAATTATATGTTAAGATTATTTGTATATGGCTTACTAAGCTTTTGAAAGCTTACTTTGTGTGTGTTTGCTCTATTTTATAGATCGTCAAATCTATTGAAGGCTCCGAGAATCATCAAGGATCATCATCACACTGCTCAATCTTATTTTGGTACCCTTTTGGAAATGTATATACTAAAGTATGGCATGTATGGGCTAGTTACCTTATGTTATATGTGAAATATGTGTATAGCCATGTGATATGGCTAGTTAAATGGTTGTGTAATGAATGAAGAGTCATGCTATATGATGTTTGGTTTTGGTATGATTCTATGGTTATGAAATAGTCAAGGTAATCGTAAGCTTATTGATGCAAAGTGAGTATATGTGATTGATGAATGATGGTTATGATGAAGTGGTAAGTTGTGGATGAATCATGCTTGGTTTATTTGTGAATTAGTTGAGCTATTTGGCATCTAAGTTGGTATGCATAAAAATGAGATTGAATGGGATGATATGATGACCATTTGGTGTGTTTTTGGTTGCCAATTATGTTTAGAAATATGCTTGTATGTGCTTGTAGGGATGACCCAAAGTGTGGGTGGTAATTTGGCCTTGCAAATGGCCTATATTTTCCCACATGGTTGAGCACACGGGCGTGTGGCTCGACCATTTCCTTCATGGTTGTAAAACAAAACAAGTTAGATTCGACCACGGGCAAGACACACGGGCGTGTGACTGGCTGTGTGGTGCAAGTCAGTGTCAACCACGGGTGAGGCACATAGGCGTGTCTTAAGCCGTGGGGACAAGTCAGTATGTATGCCCTATTTTGACACGACTTAGACACATGGGCGTGTCTGAGGCCATGGGAGGCACACGGCCTACCCACACAGGCGTGTGACCTCTGTAACTTTGAAAAAATTTTAAATTTCTGAGAAACTTCGTATGTGTTTGGTTTAGTCACGGCCTTATTCTAAAGCATGTTTAAGGTCTTGTAGACCTACTCAAGGGACACTTTGATTTGATTCGTTGAATAATAATATGAAATGACCGTAAAATATCTGAATTGTCTAGTAATACCTCTAACCCTAAATCGAGGACAGTTAAGGGTTAGGGGTGTTACATGAAATCTTACTTGGGTTAACTTTTACCCCATCTCCCGAGACAATGTGTCCCAGAAATCCAAACTTCCTTGAGCCAGAATTCACTTTTCCTGAACTTGGCGTACAACTAATTATCTCATAGAATTTGCAAAACTGTCCTCAAATGCTCAGCGTGCTCATGCTCATCCCGAGAATATATTAGTACATCATTAATAAAAACCACAACAAACTTGCCCAAAAATGGCCGAAAATACGGTTCATTAAATCCATAAACACCGCAGGGGCATTAGTTAAACCAAAAGGCATGACTAAAAATTCATAATGCCCATACCTCGTCCGAAATGCTATTTTCGGCACATCCGAATCTTTTACTCTTAACTGATAATAGCCGAACCTCAAGTCTATCTTAGAGAACACAGTGGCTCCCTTCAATTGATCAAACAAATCATCGATCCTCGGCAACGGGTACTTGTTCTTCACTGTTACCTTATTAAGTTGTCCGTAATCTATGCACAATCTCATGGATCCATCTTTCTTTTTCACAAATAGCACTGGAGCACCCCATGGAGAACAACTCGATCTAGCAAAACCTTTGTCTGTTAACTCTTGCAATTGTGCCTTCAATTCCTTTAACTCCGTTGGAGCCATTCTGTAAGGAGCAATCGATATCGATACTGTACTAGGAGCTAACTCAATACCGAACTCAACCTCTCTAACCGGAGGTAGTCTTGGCAATTCCTGAGGAAAAACATCTAGGTACTCACATACTATCAGGACTGATTCAATTTTTAATTCGGTTTCTTTGGCATTCATCACAAAAGCAAGATATGTCTCATACTCTTTTCTTATATACCTTTAAGCCGACATGTGGGAGATTACTACCGGCGGTCTGTCTTGTTCATTTGATTCAACATGAAGAGTGTCCCCATTTTCACATCTCAACTCAATATATTTCTTTCCACAATTTACTGTCACATTATGAGCAGTTAGCCAGTCCATACCAAGAATAATATTGAATTTTTCAAATGGCAATAACATGAGGTTTGCCTTAAAATAATGACCTCTAATCATCAATGGACAATCTTTGCATACTTTATCAACTAATACACTTTTGCCTAAAGGATTAGACACCTTTATTACAAATTTTGTGGACTCTATGGGCATACTCATTGTAGATACTAATTTCATGCAGATGCATGAATAGGTAGATCCTGGGTCGATTAAAGTAATAACTTTAGTATTTTAGAGAGAAAAGGTACCTGTAATCATATCAGGAGATGATGCCTCTTTGCGAGCACGAATGCCATAGGTCCTCATAGGCGCTCTACCCTCAGATCTCGCAGCCTGCTCTTTGGGCGTATTCTTACTTCTTGCCCTGCTTCCTGGGTTTCTCTGTGGTCTTCCTCTGGCAATGCCTCCCGGTCTTGCATCCTGAGGCTTCTCTTTCTCATCCCCCTCTGGAAAATCTCTAATAAAATAGTCTAGAGACCCACACCTCAAACAAGCCTTCTCATTTGCTCGAAATTCGTCGGAACGACGTCTGCCACATTGTGGGCACTCTGGTCTACTCGGTTGAGTGTTGCCAACACTAGCAACTGATGTAGTCTGAGCTTTAAACCCTGAGTATGGCTTGCTCTTACTTTTGCTTGAGAACCCGGCTGAAGTAGCTGATCATGTAGGAAAATCTCTCGACTTCTTGGACAAGGACTGAAATGACTTATTCAATTATCTCTTTCTTGAGCCATTGGACTCCGTTTCAGCTTTTCTTTTCTCTTTCACTAATTCCTCGACCTTACAAGCCCTATCCACTAACACAATGAATTCCTTTAACTCGAGGACACCAACAAACAATTTAACATCTTCATTTAGTCCATCCTCAAACCTCTTACACATGATAGCTTCAGAGGACACACATTGCCGAGCGTACTTGCTGAGTCTCACAAACTCATGCTCGTATTCAGTTACCGTCATCTTTCCTTGTTTCAGTTCAAGGAATTCCTTTCTCTTCTGGTCAATGAACCTTTGACTGATATACTACTTTTCAAACTCTTCCTGAAAGAACTCCCATGTGATTCTTTCCCTTGGTACTACCGATACAAGGGTATTCAACCACTAATAAGCGAAATCTCTCAAAAGAGAAACTACGCACTTCATGCACTCTTTAGGTGTGCAAGATAATTCATCAATTACCCCAATGGTATTTTCAAGCCAAATTTTGGTTCTTTTTGGATTATCATCTTTACTAGCCCTAAATTATTCAGCTCCTTGTTTTGGATTCTATCAACCAGAGGCTTTTCTTTTCTTACAACTCCTACCACTTGGGGCGCTACATGAGTAGGCTGAAGAATAGGTGGGGGTGGAGGAGATGGAGCATTTGGATTTGCCTGAATGTACTCTGTGTACCAATTGCTCATTATACAGAGAAAGGCTTTTCGAGCCTCTTCTCCTTGACCCAAAGTCTCAGGTCTACTCTCTACTGGTGCGATACCTTGCACGGGAGCCGATGCATTACTTGCAGCATCATCGGTTGCAGCTCTGTCAGGATCAAGATCCATTGACTATATAAAAACACAATTTAAATCGTCAGGAGTCCTCACACTATCATTATATAAATACTCTTATTTATGGCATGTATAGCTAGACTCATGCTTATGCTATGTTAGTCCTAGAATAAACTAAACCGTAGCTCTAATACCACTAAATGTAACACCCCTTACCTGTATCCGACAGCTGGGACAGGATACGAGGTATTACCATACTTAATCTTACTTGAACATGCATTATCGGGCTATAAAATTTTGTTCCGACTCAACACTTTTCCTTCTTAATCATAATGTACTTATTATGGGCCTACGAGGCCTTAAACACACATCCCAAAGATTTCGGAGTTCAACCGAAAACTTTATCACTCCCTAAAAATATTTGCCTAGACAGGGGTCACATGCCCATGTGACATGAGACAAACCGGGTGGGCAGGCCATGTGGTCTCACGCGCCCATGTCCTTAACTCGTGTAGAATTTATTTTTTTCCTTTGAACCTACAGGCATTTTCACATGGCTGGACACACACCCATGTCAATTGCCCGTGTCCCTCACACAGCCTAGATACGTCCGTGTCCTTCACCTGTGGAGCTCTCTGTTTATGACATCATCAAACCCATAATGGCACACGGCCAAGGCACATGCCCGTGTGTTGTCCCATGTGACAAATCAAATTCTCGCAATTAAAATGCAGGGGACACACGGCCTATCAACACACCCATATAGGTTGATCGTGTGTCTACCCGTGTGGACAATTAGAGGCTATTTTTCAAGCCCACTTGCCACCCTGAAACTTAAACTCGATCACTTCATCACAAGAAGCACTTAATATAACGATGTCAAACTATGAAGAATCCTTAAATTACCATTCATTCCATCCACATTTTTACTCAATATCTTTCATGAATATTCATTTCATTATACTATCAACCTTAGAACATGAATTTTCCAATATTGGCCAATCCATCATGGCCATTTACAAAATGAGTGTGAAACATTGATAGCCAACTCTTTGGCCTTCAAACATGACATGACACAAAATGATCAAGTTCCTATACATGCCATACTCAAAATGAATTAACTTAACTATACCTAAAGAACAGTTGATAGTGTGATCCGAGCTCTGAAGTTCTGTGATCTCTGAGCTAACTTGGCGAAACTACAAGGAAAAGGGAAAAGAGAGAGGTAAGCATATAGCTTAGTAAGTTTGTATGAAATTCTAAAGCAACATAATTGCTCAAACCAAATTCATCCATTTTATGAAACAATAGCAACATATGTCTCAAATGATTATACATACTAACATTCATTCTTACCCATCTCATATCACATTATGATTTAGTAGCTTGTAATTACTCCTAGTACTTGTATCACTTAATCAAATGACATAGCACATATGCTAACAAAAACATAAACTCGAATCTTTATCATTCTTGTCATGAATGAAACTTAAGGTCATCCATAAACGGATTTGGCTCTATACCATTTCACATACTTAACTCTTTTGCCTATAAATGAATCAGATTATCGTAGGATATTCGAACTCATCATGCATAAATATTGATGCCAATGCCATATCCCGGATATGGTCTTACATGGGATCACCCCTTGATGCCTATGCCATATCCCAGATATGGTCTTACACGGGATCTTAAAGCTCGGTGTCGATGCCATATCCCAGACATGGTCTTATACGAGATCGTATTTGAATGTTGATGCCATTTCCCGAACATGGTCTTATACGAGATCTTTATTTGGTGCCGAGGCTATATCCCAGACATGGTCTTACACGGGACCTTCTTTATTCACTGCTAATACATGGGTATTTTCATTATTCCAAATCTTTATCCTGAATTTCACATAGTTTGTTTACACCATTAACCCATCAAGGCTTCATCACTCGATTTTCATAGCTAAAAAATTAAATAGTTTCAAATATCAAAACATTATGAAACTTTAACTTCATACAAACTTACATCGATTCTCAAAATATGTATCGATGCTCGATTTTATTCTTGCCTCGGTTTGATCCGGGCTTCGTGTTTCTTGATCTATAATAACAATTTCACTTTTTAAATACACACATTGACTAAATCGACTCATAATTCATATTATGGAAAAAATTACAACTTTGCCCCCTAAAGTTTTACATTATTACATTTTTACCCCTAGGCTCGTAAATAATTTCCATTCAACTTTCTTGTATTTCAAGCCTAGTCGAATCATATTCTCAACTATAGCAACCTCCAATTTCCACTATTTCACTCATGTATGACCATTTTTATAACTTTTACAATTTGGTCCTTTTATGCATTTTTCATGAAAATCACTTAGAAAAATATGTTTATCATACATCAAAATTTCATATTCTTCCATAAAACATCAAAATATATGCATGTCACACATGGGTAAATTTTTTAATATGAACTCTAGCTCAAAATATAGCTAGAAATAGCTAAACCGAGCTACGAGGTCTCAAAAATACAAAGAACATGAAAAACGGGGCTAGGATGCACTTATTATCAAGCTTGGAAGTTGAAGAATCCCTAGCTATGGAGAGCTTGAGAATTTCAGCTATGGTGAAGAAGTTGGACATCAATTTTGGCTTTATTTTCCCGTTTAATTATTTTATTAACCAAATGACCAAATTGCCCTTAATGGTCCTTTCTTGAGATTTTTCCTTCCCATGTCCATTTTTGTCCATCATCAAATATAATGATCTAATTGCTAAATAAGGACCTCTAGTAATTTTCATAATTTTATTCCATACTTAAATCTTCTAGAATCTCATATTTTCCATACTTTGCAATTTAGTCCTAATGGACAATTTAATCACTAATTAAAAAAATTTCATCATGAGATTTTCACACAATCATGAAATCACCTCATAAACCTTATAGAAATCATAAAACTCATAATTATACTTTGGATTTGTGGTCTCACACCACTATTCCGACTGGGCCCTCTGGTTGTTACAGGTTTTATGTATGTTGTGTAGGTTTGTGCATGGAAGGGTGACAAAGTGGCTTAGTAAATAGCCTTATTTTTGTCCACACGGGTAGAAACACTAGCGTGTATCTAGGCCGTGTGTGACACAAAGTCTGCCATATGGGCATGTGTTTCAGCCGTATGTCCCCTGCACCTTAATTGATGTAAAATAGAATGTCCAGAATTGAGCACACGGGCAGAGACACGGGCGTGTCTCGACCGTGTGTGCTACACGGGCATGTGTCTCGGCCGTGTGAAGTCTGCACCTATTTAAGAAAAATTATGAATATTAAATCATCCATACGGCCTAGCACATGGGCGTGTGGCACGGCCGTCTGGCACATGTCTGAGAGCTCCCTATTTTGAACACGGCCTATAGCACGGGCATGTCCCTTTGACCACACGGGCGTGTGAGCCCTGTAACATGAAAAATTATCTAGGTTTTGTAAAATTTTCTAAAGTTCTTGGTTTGGTCCTGAACCACTTCCAAAGCATGTATTGAGCCTCGTAGGCTCATTTTAGGGACAATATGAATGTATGTGAAAAGTTTTAAATTTGAATGGAAATTACGTTTCAGTTTTTCTATGTTTGCTTGTGTTTTAGTCTAGTACTACCTTGTACCCTGTTTCGGCGTCGAACACGGGTAAGGGGTGTTATAAGGACCTCTACTTTAAAGTTCTATAGCTATTAGACACATTTCGCTACTAGAACTTAACTTTTACACTATACGCGATTTAGTCCTTTTTATTGAATTGAGCACTCAAATGATAAAATTTCTTAATGAAATTTTTAGACAATCATACTATCATTTCGTAGACATTAAAATAATATTAAAATAATTATATCAACTTTAGATTTATGGTCCCAAACCCACTGTTCAGATTTAACTAAAAATGGGCTGTTACAACTCTCCCCCTTAGGAATTTTCGTCCCCGAAAATCTTACCAAAAAATAGGTTAGAATACTATTTTATCATAGTTTCCTCAGGTTCCCACATAGCCTCTTCATTGCCATGACATTGCCAAAGTACTTTCACTAAAGCTATGCTTTTGTTTCTTAACTCTTTAATCTCTCGAGTCAGAATTTTGATCGGTTCTTTGCTATACGACATATGAGGCTGAATTTCAATCTCTGCCGAAGAAATGATACGTGATGGATCCAATCGGTATCGTTGTAAAATCGACACATGAAAGACATTATGACTTTTTTCTAATTTTGACAGTAAAGCTAGCCGATATGCCACTGGCCCTATTCTCTCGACAATCTCATACGGCCCGATAAATCACGGACTCAATTTTCCTTTGCGACCAAAACGAAGAATCTTCTTCTATGGAGATACTTTTAAAAACACTCTATCGTTGATTTGAAATTCAAAATCTTTACGTTTCAAATCCGCATACAATTTCTGTCGATCTGAAGCTGCTTTCAAACTGTCGCGAATTACTTTCACTTTATCTTCGGTCTCTCTAACCAAATCAACCCCGTGAATCATTTTCTCACTAAATTCGGTCCAATATAATGGAGTTTGGCATTTACGACCATATAAAGCTTCATACGATGCCATTTTATGCTCGATTGAAAACTATTATTATACGCGAATTCAACCAATGGTAAATATTTTTCCCAGTTGCCTTCAAACTCTAAAACACAACAATGGATCATATCTTTGACAACTTGTATCACTCTCTTAGACTGACTGTCGATTTGAGGATGGAATGTAGTACTAAAGTGTAGCCATGCACCCAAAGTTTCTTGTAATTTCTTCCAAAATTGCGATGTAAACCTCGGATCTCTATCCGAAATAATAAAAACTGGCACCCCATGCAATCTGACAATCTCAGAGATGTACAATTCAGCTAATCTATCGAGTGAAAAGTCTGTACGTACTGAAACAAAATGTGCTGATTTCGTCAGTCGATCAACAACAACCCAAATAGCATCTTTCTTTTTCGGAGATAGGGGTAATCTCGATAAGAAATATATCGTAACTCTATCCCGTTTCCACTCTGGTATCATCACTAGCTGTAGTAAACCTGAAGGCAACTTGATGTTCAGCTTTGACTTGTTGGCAAACCAAGCATCTTGACACAAATTCTGAAATGTCTCGTTTCATACCCGACCACTAGTACAACTGTTTCAAATCACGGTACATCTTAGTACTCCCCGGATGAACAGATAAACAACCACTGTGTGCTTCGTGTAGAATTTTCTGAGTAAGCTCTAAATTTCTCGGTACATAAATTCTACTTCAGAACAGTAAACAATCATCAGATCCAACCTGACACTCTGAATCAGTAGTCGACTCACATTGTAATCTTTTAGATTGTAACTCATTATCACATTTCTGAGCCTCGAGAATTTGCTAAAGAAAAACTGGTTTAACTTTTAACTCAGCTAAAATTGAACCATCATAAGATAAGGATAACTATGTGTTCATCGCTCGCAAGGTGAATAAAGATTTTCTACTCAGAGCATCCGCAACTACATTGGCTTTTCTCGAATGAAAATCAATCACTAAATCATATTCTTTCAACAACTCGAACCATTTTGTTGTCACAAATTCAAATCTTTCTGAGACATTAGATACTTTAGGCTCTTGTGATCAATAAAAATAGGACACTTCACACCAAATAAATGATGCCGCCAAATTTTCAATGCGAAAACAATAGCAGGCAACTCTAAGTCGTGTGTCGGATAATTCTTTTCATACAGCTTCAACTGCCTGGAAGCATAAGCTATCACTTTGCCTTCTTGCATCAAAACACATCCCAAATCATTCAATGATGCATCATTGAAAATCACAAACTCTTTACCCGACTCAGATTGAACTAAAATTTGTGCTTCAGTTAATAGTGCTCTCAACTGTTCAAAACTCTGTTGGCATTTCTCAGACCACTCGAACTTCTCATCTTTTTGTAAAAATTGAGTCATCGGTGTAGCATTCATCGAGAACCCTTTTAAAAAATGCACACAGTAGCCAGCTAATCCCAGAAAACTTCTAGCTTCAGATATGTTTCTTGGTGCTTTCCATTCAACAACAGCTGAAATCTTACTCAGATCAACCCGGATACCTTTCGCTGAAACAATATGTCCCAAAAATCCAACCTCTCAGAGCCAAAACTCGCATTTACTGAATTTAGCAAATAGTTTCTCATCTCTAAATGTTTGTAATACAATCCTCAAATGCTCGGCATATTCAGATTCATCTCGAGAATAAATCAGAATATCATCAATGAATACAACAACAAATCTTTCAAAATATGGTCTAAAAATTCTATTCATCAAGTCCATAAATACTGTAGGAGCGTTAGTTAATCCAAATGGTATAACAAGAAATTCATAATGCTCATACCTGGTTCTGAATGCAGTTTTTGGCATATCTGAATCTTTAACTCTCAACTGATAATAGCCAGATCGCAAATCAATCTTTGAAAATACTATTGCTCTTTTCAACTGATTGAACAAATCATCAATTCTCGGTAAACGATACTTATTCTTAATTGTAACCTTGTTAAGCTGACGATAGTCTATACACAATCTCATTGATCTATCTTTCTTCTTTACAAACAGAAGATGCACCCCAGGGCGAAACACTAGGTCGCGCAAAACCTCTATCTGTTAACTCTTGCAACTGAGCTTTCAACTCTTTCAATTCTGTAGGATCCATTCTATATGGAGCTATTGATATCGGTGATGTTCCCGGTACTAATTCAATAGCAAATTCAACCTCTCTGATCAGTGGCAACCCAGGTAACTGTTCTGGAAACACATTCGGATATTAACAAACCACTAGCACTGATTCAATCTTCAATTCAAACACTTTTGTATCCAATACATACGCAAGATAAGTATCACAACCTTTCCTCACATATTTCTATGCTAACATCGTCAATATCACTATAGGCAATCCACTCGAATCATCAGACTCAATTCGAAGAATTTCATTACTATGGCATTTCAACTCAATAGTCTTTGGTCTACAATTCACAACAGCATCGTGCAGAGTCAACCAATCCATACCTAAGATCACATCGAATTCATCAAACGGTAAAAGCATCAAATTTGCTGGAAAATAGTAACCTGAGTCATCAATGGACAATTCTTGCAAACTTTATCCACTAGGACATACTTTCCTAGGGGGTTCGATACTTTAATCACAAATTTAGTTGACTCAACAAGTAAACTCTTACTAGACACTAAATTCTTACAAACATACAAATGAGTCGATCCAGAATCAATCAAGGCAGTTACATCAGTGTCATAGAGAAAAAATGTACCAGTGATAACATCTAGCAATGATGCATCTTCGCGAGCGCGAATAGCGTGAGCTCTGGCTAGTGCTCGAGCCTCGAATCTCACAACAAAATCCTTTGTCACACCTTTGCTACTAGTCACATTTCCCGTATTTCTAGATGGTCTACCTCTACTAGTTGTATTGCTCGGTCTTGTATTCAAAAATTTTCTTTTTCAGGTAACTCAGGACAATCCCAAATAAAGTGATCTTGCAAGCCACATCTAAAACAAGCTTTGTTATTCATCCAGCAATCTCCAAAATGTCGTCTTCCACACTATTGGCACTCAGGTTTGTTGGTTCTAACACTACCAATGCTCGATACTGAAGTGGCTTGACCTTTAAGACTCGTGTGTTTCTTCCCACGATCTCTATTGGAATACCCCTTTGAAATAGTTGAACGGTTATACGAGTCCCATGATTTCTTTGAAGAAGACTGATAGGGTTTACACATCGACCTCTTTCTCGAATCTCTTGCCTTAAAATTAGCTTTTCTATTTTCTTTATCATGTTCCTCAGCTTTGCAAGCTTTTCAACTAAAACAACAAATTCTTTCAATTCCAAAATCCCAACTAGAAGTTTAATGTCTTCGTTCAACCTGTCTTTGAACTGCTTACACATAATTTCTTCAATTGAAATGCATTTTCGAGCATACTTACTTAGTCGTAAATATTTCTTTCTGAATTCGGTCTGGAATAATTCCCACGTGACTCTTTCTATCAGCACCATAGATATCAAAGTGGTCCACCACTGATATGTAGTATCTCTCAAAAGTGATACAACACATTTAACACATTCTGTTAGCGTACAAGACAGTTTATCAAATACTCAGATTTATTCTCAAGCCAAACTCAGCTCTCTCAGGATCATCATCAACTGTAGGTCTAAACTCTTTAGCCTTGAATTTTTGAATTTCATCCATAGGCAGCTTACTCAAACGTAAATGTTCCAAACTTGAGGAGCTACGGGAATCTATTGGGGAATAAGTAGGGGTGGAGGTTACTGAGTAGTCGGATTCGTTTGGAGAAACTTAGTGAACCATTCATTCATTATTTGGAAGAAAGCCTCCTTGGCCTCCCCTCCCTGACTCCCAGATATAGGTCTCAATTTAGAATGCACTACTCTGTGAATAGAGGCTGGTGCATTACTTTCAACACCATCAACCACTGCTCGATTGGGATCCATTACTATATGAAAACACAATTTAAAACTGTCAGGAGATATCCCGCTATCACATGTTATAGTTAGCATGTATAGCGAGACTCACACACACTACGTTAGTCTGAGAATCGACTAAATCGTAGTTATGATACCAATTAATGTAACTCTCCTAACCCCGTATTCATCACCAGAATAGGGTTATGGAGCATTACCAAACTTATTACAAAAAAAAAAACTTACATTTCACATACATTTTTCAATTCCAAATAAAATTCATTCACAATCAATCATATTGTCCCTAATACGAGCCCTCGATGCTCTAAAAAGCATTAGAAGTGATTCAGGACTAAATCGAGAACTTAAGAAAATTTTGGAAAACATATAAAATTTTCAAATTTACAAGGGACACACGCCATGTGGCTCGACCGTGTGTCTCACATGGCCAAAGACACTCCCGTGTCAAGAAATATGGGCATTCAAAATGGGATCACATATCCGTGTTTGACCCTGTGTAACTCTCTGACACGGGTCACACGGCCAACCACACACCCGTGTGACTAGCCTGTGTACTCTTCGAAATGGCCTTACACGCTAGTGTGTCAGACCGTGTGCTAGGCCACGCTAAAACTATAGAGTTTACTGACTTATGCCATACGGCCAAGTCACACGCCCGTGTGCTAAGACGTCTGGAGCATACTGACTTTATTTCTAGTTAAGTACCAAGGGACACACAGCCGTGCTACCTGACCGTGTGTCACACTCGGTTGAGAAACACTCCGTGTCTCTGCCCGTGTGGACAAAATAGGCTATTTTCCAAGCCATCTTTCTCACCCAATCTTGCATCCACCTAAATATGTCTAATGGCATATAACATAGCATCAATAGGCATTTAAACCAATCTTAACCAAGCCTAAATCATGCTATTCCAATATCAACAACTATAACACTCATAACATCATAAATTTGCAAACCAAAACATACCAATTTCACATCCAAAATTACCTCAATGGTCACTTTTAACTACGCATTATTTTTCCTAAAACCATATGCATACCATATTTCAAAATTCAACCATTTGGTACTCAAAATACCAATTGACAACAAGCATTCACATAGCAATTTATATACCACATAATAAAAGGCCATTTACACATATATAACCAAACTAACAAAACAAGCCAAATCGCATGGCTATACACATAACCAAAACATACATCATTTACAAGCCAAATCAAATGGCCATCAACATTACAAACATATAAGCCATATTAACCACAACTTCTATACATGCCATATAACCAAATGCACAAGTTCAAAAATCGCAAAATGATAGCTGGATAGTGTGATAAGATCTCCGATGACTCCCAATCCGAGCAAGCTTCAAAATCACTATCAAACACAAAAGAGTAAACAAAGTAAGCTATAAAGCTTAGTAAGCTCGTATGCTTAATAATTAAAACTTACACTTGTAATACCCCTTACCCTTGTCTGACGCCGGGACCGGATACGAGGCATTACTATGCTTAACCTTGCTTGGACATGTAATATCGGGCTACAAAATTTCATTCCAACTTAAAAATTTTCCTTCTTAATCATAACATACATATTATGGGCCTACGAGGCCTTAAATATACATCCGAAAGGTCTCGGAGTTCGACCAGAAACTTTTACTTTCCTTGAAAATTTTTGCCTAAACAGGGGTTACACGCCCGTGTGACTTGGGACACGCCCGTGTGGGCAGGCCATGTGGTCATACACGCCTATGTCCCTAGCCCGTGTAGAATTTATTTTTATTTCAAACCTACAAGGGTTTTCCACACGGCTGAACACACGCCCGTGTTAGTGGCCCGTGTCCTTCACACGACTTCGACACACCAGTGTCCTCACCCATGTGTGAAAACTAGGGGTATTATGTTTATGACGTTAGCAACCCCTTACAAAGCATATGGCCTAAGAACATGCCCGTATGCTAGCCCGTGTGACGATTTGAATTCTCGTAACCAAAATGCAGGGGACACACGGCCTAGACACACGCCCGTGTGCCTGCCCGTTTGGACAACTAAAGGCTATTTTCCAAGCCTTTTTGCCACCCTAAAACATAAACTCATTCATTTCATCACAAGTAGCACACAACATAGCAATATTTACTTGTTAAGACTCCTTAAATTATCATTCATTCCACCCATAATTTTTTCTCAATTACATGCATGTACATTAATTTTATTAAACTCATCATCTTTATAATATGAACTTTACAATATTGGTAAATTCACCATGGCCCTTTACAAAATGAGTGTAAAACATCAATAGCCAACCCTTTGGCCTTCAAATATGACATGACACGAAATGGTTATATCCTTGTACATGTCATACTCAAAATGAATTAACTTTACTATACCAAAAGAATGGTTGATAGTGTGATCCGAGCTCCGACGTCCTATGATCGTCGAGCTAACTTAGCGAAACTACAAGGAAAGAGGGAAAAGAGAGGGGTAAGCATATAGCTTAGTAAGTTTGCAAGAAATTCTAAAGCAACATAATTGCTTTCATTAAATTCATCCATCTATTGAAGCAATAGCAACACAAGTCTCAAATGCTTAAACATTCTCATCCATGCTTACTCATACTTATTCTTACCCATCTCATGTTACATTATAGAATATAACTTGTATTTTCTTATGGTTCCTGTATCACTTATCACAGAACTTAGCATATATACTAACATGAGCATAAACTCAAATCTTCATCATTCTTAATCATGAAAGAAGCTCAAGGTCATTCATAAATAGTTTTGGCTCTAAACCATTTTACATACTTAGCTCTTTTGCCCATGAACTAATCAGATTATCGTAGGATATTCAACTTATCATGTATAAATTTTGATGCCAATGCCATATCCCAAATATGGTCTTACATGGAATCACCTATTAATGTCGATGCCATATCCTAGATATGGTCTTACATAGGATCTTATAGCTCAATGTCAAAGCCATGTCCCTAACATGGTCTTATACAAAATCATACGCAGATGTCGATGCCATGTCCCAGACATGGTCTTATACAAAATCATTCTTTGGTACAGAGGTCATATCCCTGACATGGTCTTACAAAGGATCTCCTTTATTTAATGCTATAACATGAGTATCCTTATTATTCTGAATCTTTATCCAGAATTTCACTTAGTTTATTTTCACCATTTCCTCGTCGAGGTTTTATCACTCGATTTTCATAGAAATAACATACATTATCATAATATTAAGTAGTTTCAAATATTGAACGTTATGAAACTTTAACTTCATACAAACTTACCTCGATTCTCAAAATGTGTATCGATGCTCGATTTAGTCCTCGATTTTGTTCTTACCTCGGTTTCGATTCGGGCTTTATGCTTCTTGATCTATAATAATAATTTCACTTGTTAAATACATGCCTTGACTAAATTGACTCGTAATTCATATTTTGGAAAAATTACAATTTTGCCCTAAATTTTTGCATAATTACACTTTTGCCCCTAGGCTCGTAAAATAATTTTTATTCAATTTTCTTGCATTTCAAGCCTAGTCGAATCATATTATCAACTATAGTAACCCTCAATTTCCACTATTTCACTCATGAATGGTAATTTTTACAACTTTTACAATTTGGTCCCCTTTTTTATTTTTCATGAAAATCAATTAGAAAAAGATGTTTATTATACATCAAACTTTCATATTCTTCCATAAAACATCAAAATACATGCATCTCATACATGGGTAAATTTTTTAACGTAAACCCTAGCTTAAAATATAGCTAAAATAGCTAAACCGAGCTATGAGGATCTCAAAAATACAAAGAATATTAAAAACGAGGCTAGGATACACTTACTATCAAGCTTAGAAGTTGAAGAAACCCCAACTATGGCTCTTTGTGATTTTTTGCCCAAGAGAGAAGAAGATGGACATGATTTTTGCTTCTTTTTCCCTTTTAATTTTTTATTAACCAAATGACTAAAATGCCCTTAATGATCCTTTCATGAGATTTTTCCTTTCCATGTCCATTTTTTTTCCATCATTAAATAAATTGGTCTAATTGCTAAATAAGGACCTCTAGTAATTTTTATAATTCTATTTCATACTTAAATCTTCTAGAACCTCATATTTTCTACTCTTTGCAATTTAGTCCTAATGAACAATTTAATCACTAATTAATAAAATTACTTCATGAAATTTTTCACACAATCGTACAAAACCTTATAATCATCATAAAAATCATAAAAATCATATTTTTACTTTAGATTTGTGGTCTCACAACCACTGTTCTGACTAGGCCCTAAATCGGGCTATTACAATTCTCCCCTTAGGGATTTTCGTCCCCAAAAATCTTACTAGTGAAAAGGTATGGGTACTGATTCCTCATAGCCTCCTCGGGTTCCCATGTAGCCTCTACTACCCCATGTCTTTGCCACAATACTTTCACAATTGTTATACTTTTATTTCTTTACTGCTTGACTTTTCGGGCTAGAATCTTGATTGATTTTTCACCATATATCATATCAGGTTGAATCTCAACCCCTGTTGGTGTAATCACATGTGAAGGGTCTGATCAGTAGCGTCACAACATAGACACGTGAAACACATCATGAATCTTCTCTAACTTAGATGGCAAAGCCAATCGATAGGCTATCGGCCCTATCCTCTCGGTGATCTCATATGGTCTGATAAAATAGGGGTTCAATTTGCCTTTTCGACCAAATCTAAGAACATTCCTCCATGGCAACACTTTCAAGAATACTCTATCACCAACTTGATACTCAATCTCCTTCTTTTTCAAATCCGAGTAGGATTTTTATTTGTCAGAAGTAACCTTTAAATAGTCTCAAATCACTTTTACCTTCTCTTCGATTTATCTAACCAAATCAACCCTGTGGATCTGGTTTACCTTAAGTTTAGTCCAATATAAAGGCGTTCGGCACTTACGCCCATACAAAGCCTCATAAGGCGTCATTTTCAAGCTTGACTGATAACTGTTATTGTAGGCAAATTCCACCAAAGGTAAGTATTTCTCCCAGTTGCTCTGAAACTCAAGAATACAGCATCAAAGCATGTCTTCAATAACTTGTATCAACCTCTCCGACTGGCGTTGGTTTGGGGGTGAAAAGTCATACTACAATTCAACCTTGTGCCCAAGGCCTCTTACAACATTTTTTGAAAATCTGGACATAAATCTCAGATCTTTATCCAATATAATGGATAATGGCACTTCATGAAGTCTCACAATCCCTGAGATATACAAGTTTGCCAACCTATCCAGTGAATAGTCGACACGCACAAGTATGAAATAGGCTGACTTTGCAAGTCTATCGACTATGACCCATACAGTGTAACACCCCAAATTTGAGCTAGAAGGAATGGGCCTTGAGTGTGGGATCAGCTAGGGGACTGCACATAAGGGTTTATGGGTTCAAGCCCTGGCTTTTACAAAATTTTTGGTTTTTCTTAAGTGAACCTTGACTCTGAACTGTATGCCTTATAAACAAATGTGGTAGATTTATGTCACAAAAAAACTTGTAGTCCAATGGTAAGTGCCGTGTTGAAGGCTACAAGGGAGCTCGAGTTTGAATCCCATAGAATGCAAAGTGATATTTATTTTATTTCTTTGTGGTGAGAGAGGTGGAGTTTGATTGAAACTCTACTAGATGAGGTTTGAATTGGTCGAGGAGGAGAGAATCAGGGGATGTGGTTGGTAGTTGGGTGATTTGGAGGAGAATTAGGAGGAGGTGTAATAGTCAGATTATACCCTAGTCGGAACAGTGGTTTTGGGACCACGAATCTGAGTTTGAATAATATTTTAATATTATATTCTATGCCATTAATATGTGATTAAGCATGTGGTAAATTTTCCGTAAGCTAAATTGTCCATCTGTGTGTTTAATTTGACGAAAGGATTAAATTGCATTAAAAGTTAAAGTTGTTTGCTAATTGTTAAAGTACTAATGTGATGTGGCTTTGTTAATATGGAGGCATCATGTTGTTATTATACCACTTTATAGCTAGTGGATGAATGAAATACTAATATACCTTTATTACATGTTTGTTTTATTTATTAATTGGATGGGTATTTTAGTAAAAAGATTATTATTATATGTTTTAATGAAATAAGCATGAAAGGTGGCCATTTTTATCCATCCACCACCGAAATTCATAAAGAAAAGAAAGGGTTTGAACTCTTCAAACATTCGGCTAAGTTTGATCCAAATTTAAGGTGAGTTTTGATTTCAGTTTTTGATAATTTCTACGTTTCTGCAATCATTGCTTTGAGAGCTACAAAACCCATGCCTTGATTTTGTATTTTGATGATGTATGTGAAATGTACCATTGATGATATGTTGACTTTTATGATGATTTATGGTGTTAAATGAAAGATTTGAGCTTGATGAACATGTTATGTTCTTGAAGTTTTGATGAATTTAACTAAATAGGGCTAAATTGTGAAAATGGTAAATTGAAGGAATAAATAGAAAATTTGATGAAATATTTGGGCTTATTTAGTCCCTAGAGAGGTTCGGCCAAGCATGTGTGTGTGTGGATTTTGTGAATTTGATGTTTTACGAAAAATGGACTAAATTGTTAAAGTGTGCAAATATGAGGGTTAATTTGCAAAAAAAAACCCTAAATATATGTGCTTGGATTGAATTTAATGGAATGGTGAATAAAAGGGTTAATTTTGAATATGTTTAGATCAAGAACTAAGTAAAACGGACTTAGATCGCGAGAAAGCAAAAATAATCGAGTAGCCATTTCCGTTCGATAAACCAAATTTGAGGTAAGTCACTATGCAAATAAACTTATCTGTATTGAATTGAATATATGTATTCATATGTCTATCGATGAAAATGAATGAGCATGAGATGCTAAGTGCGTGAATTCTAAAATAAGTTCGATATAGTGATAAAGCCGAGAAGTCCCATATAAACCTATGAATAGATAGGATTAGCCATGTCATGACATAGGTATCTGTTCTATTTTATCATGTAAGACCACGTCTGGGACGTTGGCATTAATTTGAAATTTCGTGCAAGACCTCGTCTGGGACGTAGGCATCGATATGAATGATATGTAAAAAACCTCGTCTGGGACGTAGGCATCATTATGAACTTTATGAGTAAGACCATGTCTGGGACATCGGCATCATATTAACTCGTGTAAGACCATGTCTGGGACGTTGGCATCGTTATAATCTGTACGTGTAAGACCCTGTCTGGGATAGTGGCATCGATATACGAGTGCATGTAAGACCTCGTCTGGGACGTTGGCATTATACTACTATTCAGAGCTTTTTGAGTATCTTACTAGGTTCCTAAGGGTTCAACGGGCAAGTCTGCAATACAAATGGCATATCCAAGCTATGATCAATTATGTGAATGAATATCCGATTTAGGTACGTTGAATGTGCATTAAGTATGCATGAAAGGTAAGTATGCATATGACTTTGATTTGAAGAAAGGTATGTTTGAATAGGATAATGTGAATGGGATGCAAGGAAGATTATGAATGAGCTATGTGCTTCAAATGAGTTTTGGATGGATAAATGTGACCAATGTTGTCATAAGTATGAATCAAGCATATACATGATAAATTTTTAAGTGAATGAGATGTGCAAAAGTATCAAATTGCATATATGCTTTTTATGCCAAGTTTATTTGTATATGACTTACTAAGCTTTCAGAAAGCTTACTCTGTGTGTGTGTTTTCTCTGTTTTATAGGTCGTCGAAGCTACTGAAGGCTCAGAATTGTTAAGGATTGCCATCACACTGCTAAACTTATTTTGGTACCCTTTTGAAAATGTATATGGCTAATAATGGCATGTATAGGCTAGATAGGTGTATATGTTTATGAAGTGAGCATAGCCATGTGTATTGGCAAGCTTTTAAGTTGTTAAATGTTTGAATGAAAGAGTTATGAAGCATATAATTAGTATGTTTTGATGCATAGGAAATGGTTAAGTTTTGGTTAAGCAAATGGATGATAAATGATAGAAATGATGTAGGATTTAGTTTGCAATTTGGTATGAATGGAATTGGTATTGAATGTACAGATGAAGTGAACCATTTGATATGTTTTGGTTGCCATTTATGCATATTATGTTTTGGTATGTATTGCTTGTAGGTAAGACCCAAAATGGGTGGCATATTTGCCTTGTCAAAGGGCCATAATGTCACACGGTTGAGGCACATGGGCGTGCCTAAGACCGTGGGTAAAATGGCAGAATGTGGTTTAATTTGCACACAGCCTCGGCACGGGCGTGCTTGGTGGCCGTGTGACAAATGGCGATATATGATCTATTAGTACGGCCTTAGCACAGGCGTGCTTGGTGACCGTGTTGATTTTGGCGAGATACTACCACGGAGAAGACACACGAGTGTCCAAGAGTCGGTGAGGCACGGCCTACCCCACTACCGTGTGTTCGTTGATCTTAAAAAAGTTTCAAATTTTTATGAAATTACGTGTGTGTTTCGATTTAGTCCCGACTCAATTTATAAGCATGCTTAAGGTCTCGATGACCTACTTAAGGGGCATTATGATTGATATTGATGAATGCTTGTACAATTAATTCTGTAAATGTTTTCGATCTGTCTGGTAATGCTTTTAACCCTAATCCAGTGATCAGACACAGGATAGAGGTGTTACATTTGATTGGTATCAGAGCTACAATTTAATCGATTCTCGAACTAACGTAGCGTGTCCGAGTCTAGCTATACATGCCATATATTTGAACTATTCTAGTGATGAATCTTGACTTGTAAAATGTGACTTCTGTATAGCAATGGATCCCGAAAGAGCTGTAGCTAATGACGTAGAAAAATGTCCTTTGCTCCGCTGCAAGCATGGGACATACTCTAATTGAGGCCGGCTACAAGCGGTCAGGAAGGAGAAGCTACACAAGCTTTCTTTCAAATGATGAGTGAGTGGTTCACTCAATTCGTAAAGAATAACCCAACTGTTTCGTAACCTCCACCCCCGATTAATACCCTTCAGACATCTAATATACCTCCGACTACAAATCTGAATATGTTGAGTAAGCCTCTAGTTGACAAGGTCCGTAAGTATGGGGTAGAAGATTTTCGAGCTACTAAGGATGATGATGCTGAAAAGGACAAGTTCTGGATTGAAAATACTATTCGAGTTTTCGATGAAATGTCTCTGACTCTGGATGAATGTATAAGTGTGTTGTATCGTTACTTCGAGATATAGCATATCAATGGTGGAAAACCTTAATGTCTGTTGTTCCGAGAGAATGGGTTACATGGGATTTCTTTCAGACCGAGTTCAGGAAGAAATTTATCAGTGAAAGATTTGTTGATCAGAAATGAAAAGAATTTCTGGAATTAAAGCAAGGCCATATAGGTATTCTGAGAATATGAGCGAGAATTTGTCGAGTTAAGTCGATCGTGCTCGTGAATGCATATCATCTGAAGCTATAATGTGCAAAAGGTTCGAAGATGGTTTGAATGAAGATATTCATTTGCTAGTCGGGATTTTAGAAATAAAAGAGTTCATCGTACTCGTTGATCGAGCTTGCAAAGCTGAGGCTCTTGGGAAAGACAAAAGGAAGGTGGAGTCTGAAGCCCAAGATGTGAGAAAGAGGTTTTAGAATAAATCATTTCAGTCTATTCGAAAAGATTTTGAGATGATCAAAGTCGTTCTAGAGATAATGTGGGACATTTGAATAGAAATCGAGCTAAATTGCAAATAAGTTCCAAAACTCTGGCAACTTCAGTGGCCAGCATTGGTAATGTTTGATCAGAGAGACCTGAATGTAAACATTGCGAAAAGAGGCATCCGGGAAGCTGCAGATTAAATGATAAAGCTTGCTTCAGATGTAGATCGCTTGATCATTTTATCCGTGATTGTCCTGAGTCTGTTGAGCTAGAGACTGTTCAGAATCTGAGACTTGAAAATGCATCTGGGAGGGGTAGACCTTCAAAGAATACAAGAAATGTTAGTGGTAGTCAGAGGTGTACGAGGGACACTGTAGTAAGATTTGAAGCTACAGCGCTTGCCAGAGCATATGCTATCCGAGATCGTGAAGAAGCTTCATCACCTGATGTTACAACGGGTTCTTTTACTCCTTATGATACTTCGATGATAGCTTTAATAGACCCTGGTTCTACCCATTCGTACATATGCATGAATTTAGTATATGGTAAGACTTTGCCTGTAGAGTCTACTGAATTTGCTATAAAAGTATCGAACCCCTTAGGTAAAAGTGTCCTGGTTGACAAAGTATGCAAGAACTGTCCATTAATGTTTCAAAATATCAATTTTCTTACTGATTTGATGCTCTTGCCATTTGATGAATTCGATATTATTCTGGGTATGGATTGGTTGTTTATGCATGATGCCATTGTGAACTGTAAAAGAAAGACTATAGATTTACGAGGTCTGAATGATGAGATTGTACGGATTGAGTCTAGTGATTTAAATGGATTGCCTGCTGTGATATCCATTTTGAAAGCTCGGAGTTATGTGAAAAAGGGTTGCTTATGTGATCCATTCAAAAGCATCCGAGAAGAAAGTTGAATCAGTACCCATTGTTTGTGATTTTACTGATGTGTTCCTAAAGAGTTATCGGGTTTACCTCCGATTCGTGAAGTTAAATTTGGTATTAAATTGTTGCCTGGTACGACACCTATTTCGATAGCTCAGTATAGAATGGCACCAACAGAGTTGAAAGAGTTAAAGTCGCAGTTGCAAAAGTTGACCGATAGAGGGTTCGCTAGACTGAGTTTCTCGCCTTGGGGTGCACTTGTTCTGTTTGTGAAAAAGAAAGATGGCACAATGAGAATGTGCATTGATTACCGTCAATTGAATAATATCACCATTGAGAACAAATATCCGTTGCCTAGGATTGATGACTTATTCGATCAGTTAAAAGGAGCTATTGTAATTTCAAAGATGATCTGAGATAGGGATACTACTAGTTGAGAGTTAAAGATTCAGGCATTCCAAAAACTGCTTTTAGAACGAGGTATGGGCATTATGAGTTTTTAGTCATGCCATTCAGACTAACCAATGCTCCTGCTGTTTTTATGGACTTGATGAATAGAATTTTTAGATTGTGTTTAGATCGATTTGTTGTAGTATTCATAGATGACATATTGATTTATTCACACAATGAAAGTGAGCATGCTGATCATTTGAAAATTGTGTTGCAAACTTTGAGAGAGAAGCAATTATACGCAAAATTTAGCAAATGTGAATTCTGGTTGAGTGAGATCAGCTTTCTGGGGCATATTGTGTCAGCTTCTGGGATTCGTGTTGATCCGAGCAAGGTTTCTACTATTCTGAATTGGAAACCTCTGAAGAACATGTTCGAAGTTTGTAGTTTTCTGGGTTTAGCTGGTTATTATAGAAGATTTGTTAAAGGCTTCTTGACTATAGCTACTCCATTGACTAGATTACTTCAAAAAGATGTCAGATTTGAATGGTCGGATAAATGTCAGAAAAGTTTTGACCAATTGAAAACTTTGTTAACAGAAGCTCCAGTGTTAGTACAACCAGAATCAGGTAAAGAATTTGTTGTTTACAGTGATGCTTCGTTAAACGGTATGGGATGTGTCTTGATGCAAGAGGGTAAAGTGGTAGCTTATGCTTCGAGACAATTAAAGCCTCATGAGAAAAATTATCCGACACACGACCTTGAGCTCACTGCGATGGTGTTTGCACTTAAGATTTGGCATCATTATTTGTACGGTGAGAAATGTCATGTGTTTTCAGATCATAAAAGTCTGAAATATCTAATGACCCAGAAAGATTTGAACCTGCGTCAAATAAGATGGTTTGAATTGTTAAAAGATTATGATCTGATGATAGATTATCATCCGGGTAAAGCAAACGTGGTTGCTAATGCGTTAAGTAGAAAGCCATTGTTTGTACTACATGCTTTTAATGCTCAGTTAGATTTGTTTGATGATAATTCTGTGATAGCTGAATTGAGAGCGAAACCGTTATTTGTACAGCAAATATGTGATGTTCAGAAGGTTGATAATGAATTATTGTTGAAACGAGCTCAGTGTGAATTGAATTCTGAATCTAAATTTCGAGTTGTCGATGATTGTTTGAGATTCTGAGATCGAATCTGTGTTCAAGAAATCTGGAGATGATTTCATTGATTTTGAATGAAACACATAACAGTCGCCTATCTGTCCATTCGGGAAGTACAAACATGTATCATGACTTGAAGTAACACTATTGGTGGTCTGGCATGAAACGAGACATTTCTGACTTTATTTCAAAATGCTTAGTTTGTCAGCAAGTGAAAGCAGAACATCAAGTTCCATCTGGGTTGTTACAGTCGATTCTGATTCCTGAATGGAAATGGGATAGAGTAACTATGGACTTTGTTTTTGGGTTGCCTCTGACTCCGAGAAAGAAGGATGTGATATGGGAAGTAGTTGACCAATTGACGAAATCTGCTCATTTTATTTCGGTAAAATCTGACTATTCACTCTAGAGATTAGTTGAGCTTTATATTTTCAAGATTGTGAGATTGCACGAGGTGCCACTATCTATTGTGTCAAATAGGGATCCGAGATTCACATCGCGATTCTGAAAGAAATTGCAAGACGCTTTGGGTACGAAATTGCATTTCAATACAGCTTTTCATTCGCAAATGGATGGTCAATCCGAGCAAATTATACAGATTCTCGAAGATATGTTAAGATGCTATGTACTTGAGTTTAATGGGTTGTGGGAACAATACTTGCCGTTGATCAAATTTGCGTATAACAATAGTTTTCAAACGAGCATAAAAATGGCACCATATGAAGCTTTGTATGGACACCTCTATATTGGACTGAACTCAGTGAGAATAAGTTACACGGGGTCGATTTGATAAAAGATACCAAACAGAAAGTGAAACTGATTCAAGATTATTTGAAAGCAGCATCTGATCGTCAGAAGTCCTATGTAGACTTAAAATGAAAAGATATAGAATTTGAGATCGGCGACAAAGTATTTCTAAAAGTGTCTCCGTGGAAAAAAATGCTCCGATTCGGATGTAAAGGCAAGTTAAGTCAGAGATTCATCAGACCGTATGAGATCATTGAACATGTTGGGCCTGTTGCATATAGATTGAAGTTACCCTCTGAGCTAGAAAAGATTCACAATATGTTTCATGTCTCAATACTTTGTAGATATCAATCCAATCCGTCACATGTGATTGCCCCATTTGAAATTGAAATATGATCTGATATGACATATGAAGAGGAATCGATTCGTATCTTAGCTCGTGAAGTGAAAGAGTTGAGAAACAAGAAAATTTCGTTGGTAAAAGTATTGTGGAATCGACACGGAATAGAAGAGGCTACGTGGGAGCTTGAGGATTCAATGAGACAGCAATATTTGAATCTATTTAACGGTAAGATTTTTGGGACGAAAATCCCTAAGGGGGAGAATTGTAACAGTCTGGTTTATACCCTAGTCGGAACAGTGGTTTCAGGACCACGAATCTGAGTTTGAATAATATTTTAATATTATATTTTGTGCCGTTGATATGTGATTAAACATGTGGTAAATTTTCGTAAGCTTAATTGTCCATCTGTGTGTTTAATTTGACGAAAGGATGAAATTGCATTAAATTGAAAGTTGTTTGCTAATTGTTAAAGTACTAATGTGATGTGGCTTTGTTAATATGGAGGCCTAATGTTGTTATTATACCACTTTATAGCTAGTGGATGAATGAAATACTAATATACCCTTATTACATGTTTGTTTTATTTATTAATTGGATGGGTATTTTAGTAAAAAGATTATTATTATATGTTTTAATGAAATAAACATGAAAGGTGGCCATTTCTATCCATCCACCACCGAAATTCATAAAGAAAAGAAAGGGTTTGAACTCTTCAAACATTCGGCTAAGTTTGATTCCAATTTAAGGTAAGTTTTGATTTTGGTTTTTGATAATTTCTACGTTTCTACAATCGTTGCTTTGAGAGCTACAACACCCATGCCTTGATTTTATATTTTGATGATGTATGTGAAATGTACCATTGATGATATGTTGAGTTTTATGATGATTTATGGTGTTAAATGAAAGATTTGAGTTAGATGAACATGTTATGTTCTTGAAGTTTTGATGAATTTAGCTAAATAGGGCTAAATTGTGAAAATGGTAAATTGAAGGACTAAATACAAATTTGATGAAATATTTGGGCTTATATAGCCCCTAGAGAGGTTCGGCCAAGCATGTGTGTGTGTGGATTTTGTGAATTTGATGTTTTGTGAAAAATGGACTAAATTGTTAAAGTGTGCAAATATGAGGATTAATTTGCAAATAGCCCTAAATATATGTGCTTGGATTGAATTGAATGGAATGGTGAATAAAAGGGTTAATTCTGAATATGTTTAGATCAAGAACCGAGGAAAATGGACTTAGATCGCGGGAAAGTGAAAATAATCGAGTAGCCATTTCCGTTCGATAAACCAAATCCGAGGTAAGTCACAATGCAAATAAACTTATCTGTATTGAATTGAATATATGTATTCATATGTCTATCGATGAAAATGAATGAGCATGAGATGCTAAGTGCGTGAATTCTGAAATAAGTTTGATATAGAGATAAAGCCGAAAAGTCCCATATGAACCTAGGAATAGATAGGATTAGCCATGTCATGACATAGGTATCTGTTCTGTTTTATCATGGAAGACCACGTCCGAGACGTTGGCGTTGATTGAAATTTTGTGTAAGTCCTCGTCTGGGACATAGGCATCAATATGAATGATATGTAAAAGACCTCGCTTGGGACGTAGGCATCATTATGAGCTTTATGAGTAAGACCATGCCGGGACATCGGCATCATCTTGACTCGTGTAAGACCACGTCTGGGACGTTGGCATCGTTATAATCAGATATGTAAGACCATGCGGGGGACGGTGGCATCGATATCGAGTGCATGTAAGACCTCGTGCGGGACGTTGGCATTGTACTACTATTACGAGCTTTCGAGTATCCTACTAGGTTCCTAAGGGTTCAACGGGCAAGTCTCGCAATACTGAATGGTATATCCGAGCTATGATCAATTAAGTGAATGAATATCCGATTGTATCGTTGAATGTGCATTAAGTATGCATGAAAGGTAAGTATGCATATGACTTTGATTTGAAGAAAGGTATGTTTGAATAGGATAATGTGAATGGGATGCAAGGAAGATTATGAATGAGCTCTGTGCTTCAAATGAGTTTTGAATGGATAAATGTGACCAACGTAGTCATAAGTATGAATCAAGCATATACATGGTAAATTGTTAAGTGAATGAGATGTGCAAATCTATCAAATTGCATATATGCTTTTTATGCCAAGTGTATTTGTATATGACTTACTAAGCTTTCGGAAAGCTTACTCTCTGTATGTGTTTTCTCTGTTTTATAGGTCGTCGAAGCTAATGAAGGCTTGGGATTGTCAAGGATCATCATCACACTACTAAACTTATTTTGGTACCCTTTTGAAAATGCATATGGCTAATTATGGCATGTATAAGCTAGATAAGTGTATATGTTTATGAAGTGAGCATAGCCATGTGTATTGGCAAGCTTTTAAGTTGTTAAATGTTTGAATGAAAGAGTTATGAAGCATATATTTAGTATGTTTTGATGCATATGAAATGGTTAAGTTTTGGTTAAGCAAATGGATGATAAATGTTGGAAATGATGTATGATTTAGTTTGCAATGTGGTATGAATGGAATTGGTATTGAATGTACGGATGAAGTGAACCATTTGATATGTTTTGGTTGCCATTTATGTACATTATGTTTTGGTATGTATTGCTTGTAGGTGAGACCCAAAATGGGTGGCATATTGGCCTTGTAAAAGGGCCTATAATGTCACACGGTTGAGGCACATGGGTGTTCCTAAGACCATAGGTAAATTTGCAGAATGTGGCTTAATTTGCACACGGCTCGACACGGGCGTGCTTGGTGGCCGTGTGAGAAATGCTAGTATGAGATCTATTAGTACACGGCCTTAGTACATGGGCGTGCTTGGTGACTATGTTGATTTTGGCAGTATACTACCTTACGGAGGACACACGGGAGTGTCAAGTAGCCGTGGGTGAGGCACGGCCTACCCCCACGGCCGTGTGTCCCCTGTATCTTAGAAAAGTTTCAAATTTTTATGAAATTATGTATGTGTTTTGATTTAGTCCCGACTCTGTTTGTAAGTATGCTTAAGGTCTCGATGACCTACTTAAGGGACATTATGATTGATATTGATGAATGGTTGTACAATTAATTCTGTAAATGTTTTCGATCTATCTAGTAACGCCTTTAACCCTAATCCGATGATCAGACACGGGATAGGGGTGTTACAGGAGGAAATCAAGGAATTCAAAACTTGAAGAGTTGTAGCCGATTGGGGAAGCTTCGGTATGTAAATTCGGCTAGGGCTCTGTTTTGTGTGCATTTCAGCATTTTGAGAGCATTTTGGGGTCTTTCGGGATTTGTTTGTGTTTCCTCTCTAAAGTTGAGCTGGCATTTTGTTTTGGGGAGTGTTTTATTGTTTCGATTTTGGCACTTCCTCTTCACTACTTAGCCGAATACATCTCTTCCCTCCTTCACCATTCTTTCATTCAGTTTTTTCTCCATAACTCTCTCTATCGAATTTTTGTTAGCTTTCTCCCCCTATCGATTTTGAACTAACATTATTTGCTCTTGTGAAGTGGCTGAATACCTCTTCTCCTCTTTTTGTTTTCCTTCTTCTCTCTTTCCTCTGCCTAGGCTGAAAACATTTCTTTTTCCCTCTTATTGCACCTTGATGTTGTGGAGCCGATTTTACTACTGCTTTCTCAACGCTATTACATTGTGGTGAGTTCACACGATTCTTTTATAGTACTCTTGTTTATTTCTTATTGTTTTCTTCATGGTTTAAGACAAGTATTTCGGTCTTTTGTGACTGATTCTTTGTCCCTTCTTTTATGAATGTGTTATTTGGGTTTCAAAACTTGCGAAGAGGGAAGGGGTTCCTCAGGAGTATAGAGGCATTCAAGATTCTTCTTTCGTCTTTCAATTGAATATTTGGGGGGTAAGTTGGCTTGTTGGCCGATTGTGCTACAATTTAGTAATGGGGTCTTAAGTCTTATTCTTGTAAACAATCCAGTCTAATAGGTTTCATTGCTTCAGCAGATAATTGGCGAGGTCGTGAGATCGATTCTTAATCGACGATCTAAGGGTATTAAGTTATTTTCATTCGTTCAAGGCCTTGACATGGTGAACTGTTCACTTGATTTCGCAGTTAGGTGTGTAACTGTTTTCCGTAAATGATAATCAGCTTAAAATTCAAAAGAGTGTGTAACCATACACCAAATTTGTTACTGTCAAAACCTGAAAAGGTGTGTATTCACACTGTTTTGATTGTAGAACGGCAAAAGCTAAAAAGCTGGAAGATTGAGCTTGGAGGTTACATGGGCGTGCGAATGAACGTGTGGTCAAACCAAGCCCATGAATCACGGGCGTATGACTGCAGAGGCCTCCATGAGCATTTTCATGGGCTTAGGCCATAATGGGCCACGTTGGGCCAAAAAGGGGCCATCTGGGCCAAATGGGCTCGTGGGCCCCACACAAAATAAATGCACGATAAGTGGTAAATATTGGACTGGGCTATATCATTTGCATAGCCATGACTGAATTTGGGTTAAATGGGCCACACGAGCATGTGGGCTTACTTAGGCCGAGTAATGGGCCTTGGGCCCATTTACATTATTATGACCATTTAGGTTACCAAAGTCGCTCGAGGCGACTGCGGACCTTCTGAGAGGTCGATATCTGCACCGAGACCCCATAGGGTAAAATGACCGTAATACCCCTATAGGGTAAAATAAATATAATGCTCCTGTAGAGTAAATTGACCGTAATGCCCCTATAGGGTAAAATGATCGTAATGCCCCTGTAGGGAAATTGACCGTAATGCCCCTGTAAGGTAAAATGACTGTAATGCCCCAATAGGGTAAAATAACCGTAATGACCCTATAGGGTAAAATGACGGTAATACCCCTGTAGGGTAAAATGACCATAATACCCCTGTAGGGTAAAATGACCGTGATGCCCCCGTAGGTAAAATCACTGTAATACCTCTGTTAGGTGAATTAACAGATATACCCCCAAAGGGTAAAATGACTATTTTTCCCCTCGAGGGTAAATGATTGATTTGTCTGCGATGTAAATGATTGATTTGTCTGTGACATAAATGACCGATCATCGTGATTTAAATGGTGATTTATGCGTGATTTGTATGACTGATTCTGAGCATGGCATTTTGCATACACGACATACTGCATGGGGTTGGGATACTATTATGGAGGAAGTATTGTACTGGTAGCTCTGCCACAATCATTGTTATTAGTGGCTATGCCATATATACTATTCTTTGGCGACTTATTGCGATCATCATTGGCGACTTTCTTTGCGATATCATTCTTGGCGACTTTTTTGTGATGCTACTGATGGCTATGTGCCGATCATATCACTACTACTAATGGCTTTGTGTCAATCATATTACTATTACTAATGGCTTTGTGTCGATCATATTACCGTTACTAATGGCTGTGTGCCAATCATATTAGTACTACCGATGGCTTTGTGCCAACCATATTACTGTACTCATTGCATTATAGCTATCCTGTTTATGGCTCTTAGCTATTCTGATTACTAGCAGCTTTGCTGCGATACTGATTAGTGCCGCAACCGGTGCTGATATTGGTGTGTTGGCTAAGTGGGTCAATTTTATCCCCACATGGTGTGTTGGTTGGTACGGGTGGTGTGTTGGCTGGATTGGGATGGGTTGAATGATTGCATTGTTGCATTTCTGTTACTGGTACTGTCACTGTATTTGTAACACCCCTAACCCGAAACCATCGCCGGAATAGGGTTAAGAGGTATTACTAAACAATCAAAACATTTTATTTTCATTTTACGACCCAAAGTCAATCATCAATGAAACATATTTAAATACTAGCATATAGTCCCTTATCGAGGTCTACGAGACCTTAAACATGTGTTAGAAATAGGTCGGGACTAAACCGAACACATACAAAAATTTTTCAAAATTTTAAACATTCTTCAATACTACAAAGGTCACACACCCGTGCAGTCAGGCCGTGTGCCTTACTCAACTACCAAAGACACCCATGTGTCTAGGCAGTGCCAAAATAGAGCCTATATACTGACTTGTTCCCACGGCCACTAGGCACACTCGTGTGCCATGGCCGTGTAAATTTAAGCTAGCTACTGACTTGGTCACACGGCCACCAGGCATGTCCGTGTGCCACGGCCATGTAACCAGTCGAGGCACACTTCGAAGTGCCCTTGAGCCACATGGTAGAGACACACGCCCCTGTCCCTTGGCCGTGTATGCAAAATAGACCATTTGCAAGGCCAATTTGCCACCCATACAAGGGTCAACCAACAAGCTTCAAATCAATATCTATAACACCCCAAACCCGGCCTAGAAGTTAGGCCCGAATCCAGAATGTCACATTAAAGACACAATTCAAAACGGTTTTGCTAATTAAGAAACTAAGGCCCTAAAGCCTAAAATCTAATAGACTTATTAATTAAAGATAAAAAAACCCATCTTATTATTTTAAGTATTTTGGAAACCAAGTTTGAACATAAGAGCTTACTTAGGTTTAATAATTAAACCAACATTTAATCTCAAAACCCAAATTAAATCTGAAGTCAAAATAGAGTACAAGGTCTTATTACATCCACTGAAAATTAAGTAAATAAAACATGTATTTTGAAACAAATAAATGGAAATTCAAGGCTCTTGTAGTGTGGCCATCTCCGAGTCCTCTCCCACGTTGAGTCATCTATTCGGGATTACCTGAAACATTAAATTAAAGGGGTGTGAGTTTCAAAACTCAGTGTGCACAACCCTTGGAAAACAAATCACTTACAAATATCGACATTGGGCCTAAGCCCTGTCAAAATCGGTGGTCTTGGGCTTTAGCCCATAATGACCTCATATCACATCGCATCATTTATAAACAAATAATGCAAACCCACCCCAAAAATCCATCTGCTACACACATCATTTCCCTTCCAACCTTATGACTCCTGTGGGGAATTCTAGCTCGACCCACCCTTCCGCTACACACCAAGGGTAGCCCGGTTACGGTACTACCAAATGTTGCAGTAAAGCTGCTAATCAAATATTGGGCTTAAAGCCTCCTTTGGATCCATACCACAAGGCCATGCGATCCTGGATCCATACCATACGGCCATACGATCCTCAAATTTTCCTCTGTACCATAATTCCCACCCATATGCATCCTAAGCAGAATATCATATGAATGCATCAAACAAACAAGTAACATCCATAAACTTATATTCGTCTCATAGGGGTATTTTCGTCATTTTACTATCCAGGGGTATTTTGTAATTCTACCCTACAAGGGTATTTGTAGTAATTTTCCAAAATAGGGTTATCTTGGTAATTTTGCAAAATAAGGGTATTTTGGTACTTTCATAAAGTAGGGGTATTTTGGTATTTTTGCAAATCGGGGGTATTTCAGTAATTTCACAAACCGGGGGTATTTTAGTAATTTCGCTAATTGAGGTATTTTGGTAATTTCACAAATTAGAGGTATTTTGGTAATTTTAAAAATTAGGGGTATTTTGATAATTTCATAAATTGGGGGTATTTCGATAATTTCATAAACTAAGGGTATTTCGATAATTTTACAAATCGGGGTATTTTAGTAATTTTACAAATCAGGGGTATTTTAGGTGATTTTGCAAACCGGGGATATTTTGTCCCTTTTGGGTTTTAGATATGAACTTTCGCCCATCAATAAGTCCTCACGGCTAAAGTGAACAGACACTACGCACTATGTAGGATTCCATTAAAGAGGAGGTGGGCCACTAGGACTGCTTAAGTACCAAAATCTCCCTAGATCCAATCCTAGACATGCATACGCCCGTTGCCACAGTCCAACTCAGCGACTTGTTTACGGACATGTTTAATTATTAGAAAGTCTTGTGGAATTTAAGATTTGTTCAAACTAGGCCTCAGGTCCATAAACCCTAGCATACTTGTCTACGTCCCCATAAAGCTCATCAAACCCAAATTACATCATTACGACCATCATGCCCAATTCTCATCATATGATCAAATAGGCCCAAAACAAATTCACATCATGTATCTTGCATGTCTAATTCAATTTGTATAACCAGCCAAACCATTTCATCAAACTTAGCCTCAGGGCCCACCGGGCACATTTAGCCACTTTCGGCTTTTCGGCCTTTCTGCATTACCGATATCGTATGTGTAGTGTTTGTACACACCTAGAAACCTCGCGTACTGTAAGTCCCTTAGTCACGAACCTACAATCGACATCACCTAACGATTAATCATAACTTAATATACACTTGTCAGAAATCGAAACCTCACCGTAACCTTACCATGTGCCTTACGTTCTAGTAGCCCTTCCAATGCTACTATTGGTGATTATCCCACCCAAACACCTATATCGTCAAAACCAAGTGACCCATATTTATCACAAGTCACCCCTATGAGCCACAATAGATTCAGTCACTTATTAAAACTTTAACTGAATTGAGAATACTTACTGCCTCTTCACAATCCTTTCCTACTGCGCTTGCGATTGTTGAGCCTCACCCTTGTTAGTAAATGGTAACAGCAAATAGAGGTTAGATAGTCCTTCGACTTTTAATAAAACACATTAAAATTTTAACTAAGCTCTTATCGAAATCTTCCTTTGATCCTACGACTTAAGTTCGGGTTTTGAGACTAGCAAGGTGACAAAGGCAATTCAACAACACTAGGGGGAAAAGAAATAAAAGTAATTTGGCTAGAACCGAGTGGTGAACTAAAAAGGGAATTTGAAAAGGGAAGATATGAAGGATTCGGCTTTAACACACTTAGAAAAAACGTCTGCCTCTTACAAGTGATGAAATTCGACTAACAGGCAAGCAAAAATTCAGCATTAACATAGGAACTTAATTCGGCACTCATATATATAGCCCCTAACCGAACTTCCCTTCCCTTAGAGTCCAATTCGGCACCACTATATCCACCTCCCAATCCCTATCTTTTCTCCCTTATCTGCACCTTAAATTTCTCTCCTGAACACTCCCTTTCAGAGTCCCTCCAATGCTAACTCCTTCTATCCAGACACAAAAATAAAACTCCTTAATTTTCCCTTCCTAGGCCTCAAACCTTGGACCTCCTTAACTGCTTAACACGCCACCTCATAGCCCCTATATGACACCACTTTCCACTTGACTACAAGCTCATTTGTGTCCTCTCTTCTCTTAATCTGCTTATGAGGCCTCATGCCTTAGACTAGGGTCCACTAAGTAAGAAAAATAAATTTTCCCTATGGTCTCCCCTAACTCTAAGGCTTCAAATAATCCCGATAATACCTTAATATTATTATTCTAAGTGCTACACATACATATTAACTCCCATGCATAGAAATTAAAAGTTTCGGGATTTTTGGGGCGTTACAACCCAATAGGCCCAAATTTGGGATGTTACAGATCTACCCTCCTTAAAGAAATTTCGTCCTCAAAATTTTCAACTAACTATCAATTGTACTATCCAAGTCTTACCACTACGCTTTTGCTACGCACTCCAATTCTAAAAATAAACACTCAGTATACTACAGTAGGGTATGCACCATTATTCGCATCTGGAACGTCTTCGTCCCCTTGGCTATGTGCTCCACAGACCAAAGTTGGCTGCCTCGCATCAGCATAACCTGCACCTCTACTTGGTGCTCCACGACCGCGTTCATTACCAATATCGCCCCTGGCTTGTCCACGGCTCCTTGGTGGTTGCTGACCATCCCTCTGAGGCTGAAAATTATCTCTGCCATTGGTTTGCTCCTGATCTAGCCTTCTCGGGCACTGCCTAAACCTATGCTCCATCGATCCACAGCCCAAACATGCTCCTGTCCTCCTCTAACATTTGCCCGGATGCCTTCTCCCACATTCTGCACAATGCGGTACTCTGTTATTAGCAGCGGCAACAGTGGCCATATCTCTAACCGGCCCATTCACTCTGGCCCTCCTCATGGGCCTCTGTTCGGCTCCTATAGGTTCCATATTCCGCTTGTTCTTGCCCTTCTCTTTCTCTCGGTTGCGACGCTCCGTGCTCTTTACCTCCTCTGCTATTTTTGCTTTCTCCACCAAGACCGCAAAATCTCGCTCCCTTTGTAGAGCTATCAGTACCCTAAGGCTATCCATTAATCCATCCTCAAATCATACGTACCTTTCATACTCGATTGCTATTATCCCCTTGGCATACCGGCTGAGGCGCAAAAACTCAGCCCCGTACTCTGTTACTAACTTATCTCCCTGAGTCAGACTCAAAAACTCCTTCCTTCGGGCATCCACATAAGCTGCTCCAATGTATTTCCCTTGAAATGCCAATTTGAAGAACTCCCAAGTGATCTACTCCGGTTGGTTGCCCTCCTTTACGGTCAACCACAACTGATAGGCATTTTCCCTGAGTAAGGATATTGCTCCTTTCAGCTTTTGCTCAGCCCTGCAATCCAGGTCATCCATTATTCTTTCAGTAGCTTCCAACCAATACTCTGCCACATTCAGAGCCACCCCCTACTCCTTTGAAAATCTCAGCCCCATTGGCTCGAAATTGCTCCGCGATCGACCCATGACTCCCCGTACCATTATTGGGCCAAATGACCCTTTTCAAGATTCTCAACATGGCCTGCGATACGGTATCTTCTATAGCAGCAGCCCATTTATTTGCTCCTCTTTCTGCTACTGGTGAGGCTGGAGCCTCCCCTCCTCCTACATTGGGCATATGGCCAGACTCGGACGATCCTACCCTAACAACTCCACGACATCTATCGCAGCCTTTTCCACATTGTCTCGCGCTCATCGTTGTGTATTTTTGAATTAAGAATTTAATGAAATTAGTACTTAGTTCCACTTGTTTAGAACACATGTCTTATGTAAGTATTAACATTTTTTCTTAAAGTTATTCCACGGTCAAGAATCCACTACAGGCTTAGGTTCCCTACGGGTTTTAGTTCCTAAAAGCCTATTTTTAAGTAGCCTAATATCTACATATTTCAACAATTTAAAAAATGTAGTACAGAGAACATACTTGGCTCGACGCCGAGGGATCGGTGAACCATACTTCAAGAATCCTGCCATAAACTTTTTAAAAACCCAAAATCTAAGGCCCATTCACAGCTTGAGCTTTGTAACCAGGCTCTGATACCATAATTGTAACACCCCAAACCTGGCCTAAAAGTTAGGCCCGAATCTAGAATGTCGCATTAAAGGCACAATTCAAAACGGTTTTGCTAATTAAGAAATTAAGGCCTAAAAGCCCAAAATCTAATAGACTTATTAATTAAAGATAAAAAACCCATTTTATTATTTTAAGTATTTCAAAAACTAAGGTTGAACATAAGAGCTTACTTAGGTTTAATAATTAAACCAACATTTAATCTCAAAACCCAAATTAAATCTGAAATCCAAACAGAGTACAAGGTCTTATTACGTCCACTAAAAATTAAGTAAATAAAACATGTATTTTAAAACAAATAAATGGAAATTCAAGCCTCTTGTAGTGTGGCCATCTCTGAGTCCTCTCCCACGTCGAGTCGTCTATTTGGGATTACCTGAAACATTAAATTAAAGGGGTGTGAGTTTCGAAACTCAGTATGCACAACCCTTGGAAAACAAATCACTTACAAATATCCACATTGGGCCTAAGCCCTGTCAAAGTCGGTGGTCTTGGGCTTTAGCCCATAATGACCTTATATCACATTGTATCATTTATAAACAAATAATGGAAACCCACCCCAAAAATCCATCCACTACACACACCATTTCCCTTCCAACCTTATGACTCTTGTGGGGAATTCTAGCTCGACCCACCCCTCTGCTACACACCAAGGGTAGCCCGATTACGGTACTACCAAACATTGCAGCAAAGCTGTTAATCAAATATTGGGCTTAAAGCCTCCTTTGGATCCATATCATACGGTCATGCGATCTTGGATCCATACCATACGGCCATGCGATCCTCAAATCTTCCTCCGTACCATAATTCCCACCCATATGCATCCTAAACAGAATATCATATGAATGCATCAAACACACAAGCAACATCCATAAACTTATATTCGTCACATAGGGGTATTTTCGTCATTTCACTACCTAAAGGTATTTTTGTAATTCTACCCTACAGGGGTATTTTTGGTAATTTTCCAAAATACGGTTATCTTGGTAATTTTGAAAAATAAGGGTATTTAGGTACTTTTATAAAGTAGGGGTATTTTGATAATTTCACAAATCAGGGGTATTTTGGTAATTTCACAAATTGAGGGTATTTTGGTAATTTCACAAGCTAGGGGTATTTTGGTAATTTTAAAAACTAAAGGTATTTTGGTAATTTTACAAATCGAGGGTATTTTGGTAATTTCACAAATTGGGGGTATTTCGATAATTTCATAAATTGGGGTATTTCAGTAATTTTACAAATCGGAGGTACTTTAGTAATTTCACAAATCGGGGGTATTTTAGGTGATTTTGTAAACCGGGGGTATTTTAACCCTTTTGGGTTTTAGTTATGAAATTTGGCCCATCAACAAGTCCTCGCGGCTAAAGTGAACAGACACTACGCACCGGGCAGGATTCCAGAAAAGAGGAGGTGAGCCACTAGGACCGCTTAAGTACCAAGCTCTCCCTCGATCCAATCCTAGACATGTGTATGCCCGTTGCCACACTCCAACCCAACGACTTGTTTACGGACATGTTTAATTATTAGAAAGTCTTATGGAATTTAAGAGTTGTTCAAACTAGGCCTAAGGTCCGTAAACCCTAGCATACTTGTCTACGTCCCCAAAAGCGCATCAAACCCAAATTACATCATTACGGCCCATCAGGCCCAATTCTCATCATATGACCAAATAGGCCCAAAATAAATTCAGATCATGTATCATGCATGTCTAATTCAATTTGTATAACCAGCCAAACCATTTCATCAAACTTAGCCTCAGGGCCCACCGGGCCCATTTAGCCACTTTTAACTTTTTAGCTTTTCGGCATTGCCGATATCGTGTGTGTAGTGTTTGTACACACCTGGTAACCTCGCGTGCTGTAAACCTCTTAGTCACAAACCTACAATTGACATCACCTAACGATTAACCATAACTTAATATACACTTATCGAAAACCAAAACCTCACCGTAACCTTACCATGTGCCTTATGTTCTAGTAGCCCTTCCTTTGCTACTATTGGCGATTATCCTTTAGATCTACACCCAAACACCTATATCGTCAAAACCAAGTGACCCATATTGATCATAAGTCACCCCTATGAGCCACAATAGATTTGGTCACATATTAAAACTTTAACTGAATCGAGAATACTTACTGCCTTTTCACAATTCTTTCCTACCGCGCTTGTGATTGCTGAGCCTCACCCTTGTTAGTATATGGTAATGGAAAAGAGGGGTTAGATAGTCCTTTGGATTTTAATAAAACACATTAAAAATTTAACTAAGCTCTTATTGAAATCTTCCTTTGATCCTACGACTTAAGTTTAGCTTTTGAGACTAGCAAGGTGACAGAGGCAATTCGGCAACACTAGGGGGAAAAGAAATAAAAGTAATTTGGCTAGAACCGAGTGGTGAACCAAAAAGAGAATTTAAAAAGGGAAGATATGAAGGATTCGGCTTAGACACACTTAAAAAAACGTCTGCCTCTCACAAGTGATGAAATTCGGCTAGCAGGGAAGCAAAATTTAGCATTAACATAGGAACTTAATTCGGCACTCATATATATAGCCCCTACCCGAACATCCCTTCCCTTAGAGTCCAATTCGACACCACTATATCCACCTTCCAATCCCTATCTTTTCTCCTTTATCTGCACCTTAAATTTCTCTCCTGAACACTCCCTTTCAGAGTCCCCTCTAACGCCAACTCCTTCTGTCCAGACACAAAAATAAAACTCCTTAATTTTCCCTTCCTAGGCCTTGAACCTTGGACCTCCTTAACTGCCTAACATGCCACCTCATAGCCCCTATATGACGCCACTTTCCACTGGACTACAAGCCCATTTGTGTCCTCTCTTCTCCTAATCTGCTTATGAGGCCTCATGCCTGAGACTAGGGTCCACTAAGTAAGAAAAATAAATTTTCCCTATGGTCTCCCCTAACTCTAAGGCTTCAAATAATACCGATAATACATTAATATTATTATTCTAAGTGCTACACATACATATTAACTCTCATGCACAGAAATTAAAAGTTTCGGGATTTTTGGGGCGTTACAACCCAATAGGCCCAAATTCGGGATGTTACAATATCAATTCATGCTTCTAAATACATTCAAACATACCATTTCATTCACCAATTAATCATCAACAATACCATCTACTTCCATTCCTACTATCATCATAAATAAGTCTATTCAAAGTAACAATTGTACACCTCAAAACATATATATATCTAGCATTATGTAACCCATGCCATAACTCATCTTCAAACTACATCTTTCATCAATCACAAACTCATGAAATATACCAAATTTATAGCTCATTCATAAATTCAACATCATCCAAATTCCAAGCCAAATCACATGGCAAGGATTAAACATTTCCAAACATACCATAACTTCTAGTCTATACATGCCATATTTCAACTGTATACATCTTCCTAAAAGTACCAAAATAGATTGCCGATAGTGTGATAAAGCTGACGATCCCCGATCCGAGATAGCTTTATTGACATTGTAAAACAGAGAAACAAATCACACAGTAAGCTTTCAAAAGCTTAGTAAGTTTGAAATACAATATAATTAACTCATTGAATCAAATCAATGTACAAATTGAACCATCACATAGATAATTTACCAATGATACATAATTTCAACTATATCCAATACTCACATAGCATTCCATTCATCTATTATAATAGCCCAATTTACACCCTAGTCAGAACAACGATTTTAAGACCACAAATTCGAGGTTGAAATATTATTTTAATGTTATCTTTGGTGTTGATTTCATGTGACATAGTCTTTGTGATAATTTTATTGACTGTGTCTCAAATTGTGAGAAATGACTTAATTGCATAAAGTATAAAAGCTGTGTGCTAATTTGTAAGTACCTAAGCGTTGTTGTATTCATAATAGGATGGCCTTAAAAGGCAATTAAACCACTAGTAAGGTTAGTGGATGGACAAATTACTAAATAATAATAAAATTTATTTTGTTTTATATGTTTTAAAAGGGAAAAAATGTTAAAGTGATAATAAAATGTTAATAAACAAAAACAAAAGCCAAAATTTCATCATGTTTTATGTTCATCCATCGATTGCTAAAAGAGAGAAAGCAAGGGTTTGATTTTTTCATATTCGGCTACTTTAATGCCTAAATTCAAGGTATGTTTTGATTCATTTTTGATAATTTCTACGTTTTCGTAATCGTTGCTTAGTGCTCTAGGTAACCCATGTTGAAATTTGTGAATTGATGATGTTTTTGTGATGAGTCATTGATGAACATTTGAGCTATGTGTTAGTTGATAGTGAAATATGGAAACTTGGTGTTGGATTAACATAGTTTGTATTGGGATTTTTAGTGAAATTAAGTATTTTAGACTTAATTGAGAAAATGGGAAATTGAAAGGCTAAAATGTGAAATAAATGAAATGTGTGAGCTTGTATTAGCATGGGAAGAATTCGGCTAAGCATATGTGCTTTGAAATTATGTGTATTTGATGATTTTCTGAATTAGGGACTAAAGTGTCGAAATGTGAAAATGTCAGGGCTATTTTGTAAAATACCCTAAATGTGTATCTGTGGATTAAATTGAATGAATTTGTGATTGAATAGATTGAATTTGAATATGTATAGACTAAGAAAGGAGAGGTTCGGATCGAGATCGAGTCAAAGATAAAGTGCTCGATTAATCGACCGTTTCGATAATTCAACATTCGAGGTAAGTTTGAATATAGTACATGTTCTTAATTTATGTTCTATGTGATGTGATTTGAATACATATCTATATAACTATGAGTTGAGAAATGCTATATGCAAAATTGAATTAGAAAGCACTAAGTGTGCGAAATAAGAAACAGGATAAAAATGTTTGGCACTGTGTGTGCGAGATGATAGAAGCTTCGACTTATTGAGTTGGCACTATGCGTGCAATATCGATATAAGTTCGGTTTAACATAATGGCACTAAGTGTGCGATGACAAGTATGTAAAGTTTATAATCGGCACTAAGTGTGTGAAATAAGCAAGAAAATAGCAAAGAGTGATCGAATGGTAAAATCGAATGATTTTGTAGCATGGATGGTGAGTAGTAGGTGTTGAAAAAGGTATGTAATATATCTATGTGTTGGATGAAATTTGAAACTATTTGAATGGAACTCTATGTGGGCATTGGATAAGTTGAATTTGTGTATTAGTGGTAAATTATCTATGTGATGGTTACATATATATATATTGATTTTAATTCATTAAGTTAATAGTATTATATTTTAAAATTACTAAGCTTTTGAAAGCTTACTGTGTAATTGTTTCTCTGTTATACAGTGTCCGTAAAGCTAGCTCGTATGGTAAACTTTGTGTTGATATGATGCTAGTATGAAATAGAGAATTTGAAAATGAATCATAATGGCATTGAATGTGTTCAAGTGGTGCAATTTAGTCTATTAGTTAACATGGTTGTGAATAAGATTGTATGAGATGATATGTTGATCACTTGACATGAATTTGGTTGCCAAACTGTCTGTGTAATCAAGCTAAAATGTGCTTGTAGGTTTGACCTTTGTATGGGTGGCAATTTGGCCTTGCATATGGCCTATTTTATCGTATGGTTGTGGCACACGGACGTGCCTAGTGATCGTGGGGCTAAGTTAGTAGCTAGCTTAAAGACACACGGCCATGGTACACGGGCGTGCCTAGTAGCCATGTGATTAAGTCAGTATATGGCCTAAGAGCACATGGCCATGGCACACGGGCATGCCTAGTAGCTATGTGGAGAAGTCAGAATGCTTGCTCTGTTTTGGCATGGCCTGGACACATGGAGGTGTCTGGTGACCGTATAAGGCACATTGCCTGGTGGCACGGGCGTGTGGCCTCAATAGATTCATTGAATGTTTGAAATTTCTAAAACATTCATAAGTGTTCAGTTTAGTCCCGACCCCTTTCTAGCATGTATTTGAGGTATCGTAGGTCTTAATAAAGGACTATTTGATTATGTCTTGATGTGTTATGATGATGATTGACTTTGTGTCGTAAATGGGATGTGAAATGATTCGATTGTTTGGCAATGCCTCTGAACCCTATTTCAACGATGATTTTGGGTTAGGGTTGTCACATTTTATTACTATCATAGCTACGATTTAGTCGATTCTCGGACTAACGTAGCGCGTGTAAGTCTAGCTATACATGCCATATATGAAATTATGATAATGTGATGAATTCTGATAGTTGAAAATGTGTTTTCATAAAGTAATGGATCTCAATCGAGTAGTTGTTGAGGATGTAGACAGTAACGCTCCTGCTCCCACTCAAGGGACAGCGCCGGCCACATCTAGGCCGAATGATAGTGGTGAGGGAGGAGAGGCTAAGCAACCCTTCTTCTGAATGATGAGTGACTGGTTTACGAAGTTTGTTCGAACGAATCTGGCTACTCTACAACCTCCACCCCCACAAGTACCTGTTGTGCCACAAGTTATAGATCCAATTAGATTAAATAAACCTCCTATAGATAAGATTCGAAAGTATGGGGCTAAAAAATTTAGGGCTACATCTGATGACGATGCTGAGCGAGCTGAGTTTTGGCTCGAAAACACCCTTCGAGTATTTGATGAAATGTCGTTGACTCTAGATGAATGTATAAAATGTGATGTTTCGTTGCTGAGGGATACGGCTTATAACTGGTGGAAGACATTGATATACGTAGTTTCGAGGGAGAGAATCACTTGGGATTTCTTTCAAGCTGCATTTAGAAAGAAGTATATCAGTCAACGATTTATTGATAAAAAACGTAAAGAGTTTTTAGAGCTAAAACAGGGCTGTTTATCTGTTACAGAGTACGAACGGGAATTTGTGAGATTGAGTTAATATGCGAGAGAACGTGTTTCAACCGAAGTTACTATGTGTAAACGCTTCATATAGGGATTAAATGAAGACATTAAATTTTTAGTTGGGATACTTTATATAAATGAATTTTTTGTGCTAGTGGAAAGAGCATGCAAAGCCGAGGAACTCAATAAAGAAAAGAAGAAAGCTGATTTTGAAGTTCATGATGAAAGAAAGAGATCGATGAGTATGTCTTCTCAACTTTCTACAAAGAGATTTACAGATGCAAGTAATCATTAAGATGCTTCGTTTAGACATTCAAGTAGAGATCGTTCAAGACAAAGTACTGGTTCACGAACTCAAGCTCCGAATGAATCAAGTGTTGGTAGTATTAAAAGTAGTAAGCCTGAGTGTAGACAATGTGGGAGAGTGCTGGGGAAAGTATAATAATAGAACATGTTATAAGTGTGGATCACGAGATCACTTTATTTGGGATTGCCCAAAGCTGGTTGAGGAAGAAAATGTTCAAAATGAAATACCAAGTAATGTGATGGCTAGGGGTAGACCACCTAAAAACACTAGAAATGTGAGCGAAAGTCAGAGAGGGACAACCGATACAACTGTGAGATCGGAGGCGAGAACTCCTACCTAAGCTTATGCTATACGTGCACGAGAGGAAGCATCATCTCCAGATGTCCTCATCGGTACTTTCACTTTATTTGATACTGATGTCATTGCATTGATAGATTTAGGATCTACTCATTCCTATATGTGTGTGAATCTAGTATCGAGTAAGACTTTACTTGTTGGGTCTACTGAATTTTTTATTAGAGTATCGAATCCCTTAGGCAAGTGTGTCTTGGTGAATAAAGTGTGCAGGAATTGTCCATTGATGTTTCAGAATGTTTGTTTTCTGGTTAATTTGATGTTGCTAATAATCGATGAGTTTGACATAATTCTGGGTATGGATTGGCTTACTCTGTATAATGCCATTGTAAATTGTAAAAGAAAAAGTATTGAGTTGAAAAGTCAGAATGGTGAGATAGTTCGAACTGAATCCAGTGATAGGAAAAGATTACCAGCTATTGTATCTAAGATGAAAGCTATGAACTATGTGAGAAAGGGTTGTGAAGCCTATTTGGCGTATGTGATTGCTACAAAAGTGTTGGAAAAGAAAGTTGAATCTGTGCCTGTGGTTTGTGAATTTCCAGATGTGTTTCCTAAAGAGTTACCGGGATTACCTCCGATTCGAAAAGTCAAATTTGGTATTGAATTGGTGCCGGGACCACTCCTATTTCGATAGCTCCATATAGAATGACACCAACTGAATTGAAAGATTTGAAATCTCAGTTGCAAGAATTGATTGACAGAGGATTTGCACAACCGGGTTTCTCACCCTGGGGAGCTCTTATGTTATTTGTGAAAAAGAAAGATGGAACTATGAGAATGTGTATTGATTATCGACATTTGAACAAAGTGACGATAAAGAGCAAATATCTGTTGCCTCATATTGATGATTTTTTTGATCAGTTGAGAGGAGGTACATTGTTTTCTAAGATAGATTTGAGATCAGGCTACTATCAGTTGAGAGTTAAAGAATCCGATGTGCCGAAAACTACCTTCAGAACGAGGTACGGACATTATGAATTCTTAGTGATGCCTTTCGAATTAACAAATGCTCCTGCAGTGTTTATGGATCTGATGAATTGGATATTCAGATCGTATTTGGATCGCTTTGTAGTGGTGTTCATTGATGATATTTTGATCTATTCGTGTGATGAGACGCAGCATGCCGAGCATTTGAGAATAGTGCTACAAACCCTGCGTGAGAAACAATTGTATGCAAAGTTTAGCAAATGCGAATTTTGGTTAGGTGAGGTTGGTTTTCTAGGGCATATTGTATCTGCTGCGGGAATAAGAGTTGATCCGAGCAAAATCTCTACTATTTTAGAATGGAAGCCTCCGAAATTGTGTCTGAATTCCGTAGTTTTCTGGGACTAGTTGGATATTATAGACTGTTTGTGAAAGGTTTCTTGATGATTGCAACTCCATTAACAAAGTTACTACAGAAAGACATTAAATTTGAGTGGTCAGAAAAATGCCAGCAAAGTTTTGAGCAGTTGAAAGTGCTGTTGACAGAGGCACTAGTGTTAGTTCAACTTGAATCAAACAAAGAATTTGTAGTTTATAGTGACGCATCGTTGAATGGTTTGGGCTGTTTGCTGATGCAAGAAGGTAAAGTCATCGCTTATGCTTCAGACCAGTTAAAGCAGCACAAAAAGAATTTTCGACGCATGATCTTAAGTTAGCTGCGATTGTGTTTGCATTAAAGATTTGGCATCACTACTTATTCAGTGAGAAATGTCATATTTATACTGACCATAAGAGTTTAAAGTACTTGATGACTCAAAAAGACTTGAATTTGCGACAGAGAAGATGGTTAGAATTGTTTAAAAGACTACGAACTTGTAATAGATTACCACCCGGGTAAAGCTAATGTTGTAGCTGATGCTTTGAGTCAAAAATCATTATGTGCTTTGCGAGCTATGAGTACTCAGATAGATCTGTGTGAAGATAGTGCAGTTATAGCTGAGTTGAAAGTAAAGCCGATGTTTGTACATCAGATTTGTGATGCTCAGAAGAATGATGTGGAAATGATGACTAAACGAACTCAATGTGAATCGAATGTTGAATTAGAATTTCAAGTTAATATTGATGGTTGTTTGAGATTTAGAGATCGGATATAAGTTCTGAGAAATTTAGAGTTGGTTTTGATGATTTTGAATGAAGCTCACATTAGTCATTTGACTATACATCCGGGAGTACGAAGATGTATAATGATCTGAAACAGTTCTATTGGTGGCATGGTATGAAGAGGGACATTTCTGACTTTGTGTCAAAGTGTTTAGTTTGTCAGGAAGTTAAAGCTGAACATCAAGTTCCATCCGGTACCGATTATGATTCCTGAGTGGAAATGTGAGAGAATTACGATGGTCTTTGTGTCGGGTTTACCCTTATCTCTGAGTAACAAAGATGCAATGTGGGTGATAGTTGATAGATTGACGAAATTAGCCCATTTCGTTCCGGTGAGAACCAACTATTCTTTAAATAAGTTACTTGAATTGTATATTGCTGAGATTGTGAGATTGCATGAAGTACCACTATCTATAGTGTCTGATAGAGACCTGAGGTTTACCTCACAATTTTGGAAAAAGTTGCAAGATGCTTTAGGCATGAAATTGCATTTCAGTACTGCTTTTCATCTGCAAACGATGGTAAATCCGAGCGAATCATTCAGATTTTCAAAGACATGCTGAGGTGTTGTATACTTGAGTTTTAGAATATGTGGGAAAAGCATTTATCATTGATTGAGTTTGAGTATAACAACAGTTTTCAATCTAGTATCAAAATGGCACCATATGAGGCTCTTTATGGTCGAAAGTGTCGAACTCCACTGTATTGGACTGAGCTGGGTGAGAACAAGATTCACGGGGTTGATCTTATAAATGAAACTGCGCAGAAAGTGAAAGTAATTCGTGATAGTTTGAAAGTGGCCTCAGATCGTCAGAAATCTTATGCAGATTTGAAACGAAAAGATATTGAATTTAAGGTTGGTGATAAAGTGTTTTTGAAAGTATATCCGTGGAAGAAAATACTTTGATTTGGCCGAAAGGGCAAGCTGAGTCTGAGGTTCATCAGACTGTATGAGATTATTGAACGAGTTGGGCCGGTTGCTTACAGATTGATGTTACCACCTGAGTTAGAAAAGATTCATAATGTGTTTCATGTGTCAATACTTCGACAATATCGATCTGATCCTTCCCATTTGATTGCTCCTACTGAGGTTGAGATTTATCCAGATTTGTCGTATAATGAAGAACCGATCCAAATTTTGGCACGAGAGACCAAAGAGTTGAGAAATAAGAAAATCTCTTTAGTGAAAGTATTATGGCACAAACACGAAGTTGAAGAGGCTACGTGGGAGTCTGAGAACATTATGAGAGAGCTATATCCACACCTACTCACTGGTAAATTTCGGGGACAAAAATCCCTAGGGGGAGAGTTGTAACAGCCCAGTTTAGACCCCAGTCGGAATAACGATTTTGAGACCATAAATCCGAGGTCAAAATATTATTTTAATGTTATCTTTGGTGTTGATTCTATGTGACATAGTCTGTGTGAAAATTCTGTATGAAAATTTTATTAACTGTGTGTCAAATTGTGAGAAAGGAATTAATTGCATAAAGTATAAAAGTTGTGTGCTAATTTGTAAGTACCTAAGTGTTGTTGTCTTCATAATAGGATAGCCTTAAAAGGAAATTAAATCACTATTAAGGTTGTGGATGGACAAATGACTAAATAACCTTAAAATGTTTTAAAAGGGCTAAAATGGTAAAGTGATAATAAAATGTTAATAAACAAAAACAAAAGACAAAATTTCATCATCTCTTATGTTCATCCACCGATTGTTAAAAGAGAGAAAGCAAGGGTTTGAGTTTTTTTATATTTGGCTACTTTAAGGCATAAATTCAATGTATGTTTTGATTCATTTTTGATAATTTCTACATTTTAGTAATCATTGCTTAGTGCTCTAGCTAACCCATGTTTAAATTTTGTGAATTGATGATGTTTTTGTGATGAGTCATTGATGAACATTTGAGCTATGTGTTAGTTGATAGTGAAATATGGAAACTTGGTGTTGGATTAACGTAGCTTGTATTGGGATTTTTAGTGAAATTAAGTATTTTAGACTTAATTGAGAAAATGGGAAATTGAAGGGCTAAAATGTGTGAGCTTGTATTAGCATGGGAAGAATTCAACTAAGCATATGTGCTTTGAAATTTTGTGTATTTGATGATTTTGTGAATTAGGTTCTAAAGTGTCGAAATGTGAAAATGTGAGGGCTATTTTTTAAAATGCCCTAAATGTGTATGTGTGGATTAAATTGAATGAATTGGTGATTGAATAGATTGAATTTGAATATGTATAGACCAAGAACGGAGAGGTTTGGATCGAGATTGAGGCAAAGATAAAGTGCTCGATTAATCTACCGTTTCGATAGTTCGATGTCCGAGGTAAGTTCGAATATAGTACATGTTCTTAATTTATGTTCTATGTGATGTGATTTGAATACATATCTATATAACTATAAGCGAAGAAACGCTATGTGCAGAATTGAATTAGAAAGCACTAAGTGTGCAAAATAAGAAACAGGATAGAAATGTTTGGCACTGTGTGTGCGAGATGATAGAAGCTTCGGCTTATTGAGTTGGCACTGTATGTACGATATCGATATAAGTTCAATTTAACATAATGGCACTAAGTGTACAATGACAAGTATGTAAAATTTATAATCAGCACTAAGTGTGCGAAATAAGCAAGAAAATAGCAAAGAGTGATTGAATGGTAAAATTTAATGATTTTGTAGCATGGATGGTGAGTTGTAGGTGTTGACAGAGGTATGTAATATATCTATGTGTTGGATGAAATTTGAAACTATTTGAATGGAACTTTATGTGGGTATTGGATAAGTTGAATTTGTGTATTAGTGGTAAATTATCTATGTGATGGTTACCTATATATATTTTGATTTTAACACATTGAGTTAATAGTATTATATTTCGAACTTACTAAGCTTTTGAAAGCTTACTATGTGATTGTTTCTCTGTTATACATTGTCAGTAAAGCTAGCTCATATCTGGGATCATCAGCATCTCAATCACACTATCTGCGATCTATTTTGGGTACTTTTGGAAAGATGTACATAGTTGAAATATGGCATGTATAGGCTAGTTATTTGAATCATATTTGAGATGTGTAAATAGCCATGTGATATGGCTAGATATGTGTTAGTTTTAAGCATGAATGGTATTGATATATGATGCATGTTTTGGTAAGGTTTATGAGTAAAGAAAATGACTTATGTATGGTAAACTTTGTGTTGATATGATGCTAGTATGAAATAGAGAATTTGAAAATGAATCATAATGGTATTGAATGTGTTCAAGTGGTGGAATTTAGTCTATTAGTTAACATGGTTGTGAATTAGATTGTATGAGATGATATGTTGATCACTTGACATGAATTTGGTTGCCAAATTGTGTGTGTAATAATGCTAAAATGTGCTTGTAGGTTTGACCTTTGAATGGGTGGCAAATTGGCCTTGCATATGGCCTATTTTGTCACACAGTTGTGGCAGACAGGCGTGCCTAGTGACTGTGGGGCTAGGTCAGTAGCTAGCTTAAGGACATACGGCCATGGTACACGGGCGTACCTAGTAGCCGTGTGGTTAAGTCAATATATGGCCTAAGAGCGCACGGCCATGGCACACGGGCGTGCCTAGTAGCTGTGTAGAGAAGTCAGAATGCTTGCTCTGTTTTAGCACGGCTTAGACACATGGAAGTGTCTGGTGACTGTATGAGGCACATGGCCTGGTGGCACGGGCCTGTGGCCTCAACAGATTCATTGAATGTTTTGAATTTTCTAAAACTTTCGTAAGTGTTCAGTTTAGTCCCGACCCCTCTCTAGGATGTGTTTGAGGTATTGTAGGTCTTAATAAGGGACTATTTGATTATGTCTTGATGTGTTATAATGATGATTGACTTTGTGTCATAAATGGGATGTGAAATGATTCGATTGTTCGATAATGCCTCTTAACCCTATTCCGACGACAATTTCGGGTTAGAGGTGTTACATCTACTCTAAATTTCACCAACCATATAGGTATCATACATACCTTTGCCAACACATCGTTACTTATCAATCATGTTACTCAACCGCTCGACTTTACATTTAGATCAACCATTGCTATTCTCTTGCTTTATTCGCACACTTAATGCCAATTTCATAATCGAAACATAGTTTCCATCGCACATTTAGTGCCAATACGTTAAACCAAACTTATATCAGTATCGTACACACAGTGCCTATTCGATAAGCCGAAGCTTCTATCTTTTCGCACACACAGTGCTAATCATTAAAGACGTAGCTTCTATCGTTTCGCACACACAGTGCTAATCAACTCTGTATCAATTCAATTTCGCACACTTAGTGCCTCAATACTCAAACTCATAGATAAAACATTCTATTCCATTAATATACATTCATTCATTTCTCATCACTTAGATATTAGTTTAATAGCAAGTATTATATCTGAACTTACCTCGGACGTCGAAATATCAAAACAGTCGATTAATTGAGCACTTTGTCTTTTCCTCAATCTCGATCCGAACCTCTCTTTTCTTGATCTATACATATACAAATTCAACTCATTCAATCACCAATTCATTCAATATAGTCCTCACACACATATTTAGGGCATTTTACAAAATAGCCCTCACATTTTCACATTTTGACACTTTAGTCCCTAATTCACAAAATCATAAAATATACCAAATTTCTACTCACACAAGCTTAGCCGAATTATTCCCATGGTAATACAAGGCCACACATTTCATTTATTTCATATTTTTGTCCTCCAATTTACACTTTTCTCAATTAAGCTCAAGTTACTCAATTTCACTAAAAATTCCAAGACAAAATATGTTTATCATTCACATATCTTTCATAATTTATCAACAACTATCACAAAGCTCAAGCATTCATCAATGGCATATCTCAAAATCACCATCAATTTCTAAAATTTAAGCATGGGTTTGAAAGAGCACGAAGCAACGATTACAAAAACGTAGAAATCATCAAAAATTGAAGCAAAAGCATTCCTTAATTTAGCTATGAATTTTTCGAAACCATGAAAGCTTCAAAACCCTTTATTTCTTTCTCAAATTTGGCAAAACAAGTATGAAAATGGCTTTCAAATTTCTTTTATTTTAATTAATACATGTTATTTCTTCAATTGCTAAAATACCCTTTAATAATAATATAATATAACACATGATAGTTGGCTATAATTGTCCAACTACCATCCACTCACTATATAATGGTTTAATTACCTCATAAGGCCACTTCATTTAAAAGCCATAACACATAGATACTAAAACAACCAGTACAGAGCTTTTACAAATTACGCGATTAAGTCCTTTCTCATAATTCGACACATAGTCAATAAAACTTTCACACGAAACTTTCACACAGGCTCAATCACACATTATAAACATCAAGAATAATTTTAAATTATTTCTCGAACCTCAAATTTGTGGTCTCAAAACCACTATTCTGACTAAGGTCTAAACCGGGCTATTACAACTCTCCCCCCTTAGGGATATTCGTCCCCAAAAATCTTACCAATGAATAGGTGTGGATATTGTTCTCTCATAACGTTTTGAGGGTCCCACGTAGCCTTTTCTACTCTGTGTTTGTGCCACAACACTTTCACTAAGAAAATTCTTTTGTTTCTCAACTCTTTGTCTCTCGTGCCAAAATTCAAATCGGTTCTACACTATACAACAACTCTGACTGAATTTCAACCTCAGTAGGAAATATCACATGAGACGGATCAGATCTTTATCGTCAAAGCATCGACACATGAAACACATTATGGATCTTTTCTAATTCAGGTGGCAACATCAATCTATAAGCAACAGGCCCAACTCATTCAATGATCTTATATGGCCCGATGAACCTCGGACTCAACTTCCCTTTTCAGCCAAATCGAAGTAATTTCTTCCACGGAGACACTTTCAGAAACTTTTTGTCACCAATCTCAAATTTGATATCTTTCCATTTCAAATCTGCATAAGACTTCTGACGATCTAAGGCCGCTTTCAGACTATCACGAATCACTTTCACTTTCTGCTCAGTCTCTTTTATCAAATCAACCCCGTGAATCTTATTCTCACTCGGCTCAGTCCAATACAATAGAGTTCAGCATTTTCGACCGTAAAGAGCCTCATATGGTGCCATTTCAATACTAGATTGAAAACCATTATTGTACTTAAACTTAATCAATGACAAATGTCTTTCCCACATACTTTCAAACTCAAGTATACAATATCTCAACATATCTTCGAGAACTTGAATGATACGATCGGACTGACCATCCATTTGAGGATGAAAAGCAGTACTGAAATGCAATTTTGTGCCTAAAGCCTCTTGCAATTTCTTCCGAAATTGCGAGGTAAATCTCATATCTCTGTCAGATATATAGATAGTGGCACCCCGTGCAATCTCACAATCTCAGCAATATACAATTCAGCCAATCTATCGAGTGAAAAATCTGTTCTCACCGGAATGAAATGAGCTGATTTCATCAACTTGTCAACTATCATGCAGACTGCATCTTTCTTTCCCGGAGACAAAGGCAATCCCGACACAAATTCCATCGTAATTCTCTCACATTTCCACTCAAGAATCATGATCGGCTATAACAAATCTGATGGAACTTGATGTTCAGCTTTAACTTGCTGACAAACTAAACATTTTGACACAAAGTCAAAGATATCTCTTTTCATACCATGCCACCAATAAAACTGTTTTAGATCATTATACATTTTTATAATCCCTGGATGCACAGTCAAACGACTATTATGAGCTCCGTTCAAAATTAACTGAATCAACTCTGAATTCTTCGGAACACAAATGCAATCTCTAAATATCAAACAATCATCACTATCAACTCGAAATTCTGAATCCGAATTCAAATCACATTAAGCTCTTTTTTCTATCATTTCAACATCACTTTTCTAAGCATCACAAATCTAACGTACGAACATCGGTCTCACTTTTAACTCAGCCAAAACTGAATCATCACACAGATCTATTTGAGAATTCATAGTTTGCAAAGCACATAAAGAATTTTGACTCAATGCATCAGCAACAACATTAGCTTTTCCCAGATGATAATCAATCACAAGTTCATAATCTTTAAGCAATTCTAACCATCTTCGATGTCGCAAATTCAATTCTTTTTGAGTCATCAAGTACTTCCAACTCTTGTGATCAGTATAAATATGAAATTTCTCACCAAATAGATAGTGACGCCAAATCTTTAATGCAAACATAATTGCGGCTAATTCAAGGTCATGCGTCAGATAGTTCTTTTCATGCGACTTTAACTGCCTCGAAGCATAAGCAATGACTTTACCTTCTTGCATCAACACACAACCCAAACCATTTAACGATGCATCACTGTAAACTATGAATTCTTTACCCGATTCAGGTTGAACTAACACAGGTGCCTCTATCAATAGTGCTTTCAACTGTTCAAAACTCTGCTGACACTTTTTCGACCACTAAAATTTAACATCTTTCTGAAGCAACTTCGTCAACGGAGTCACAATCATCGAGAAGCCTTTCACAAACCATCTATAGTATCTTGCTAGTCCCAAAAAAACTACAAAATTCAGACACATTTCTCAGAGGTTTCCATTTTAGAATTACTAAGATCTTACTCTAGTCAACTCGTATTCCCGCAGCTGATACAACATGCCCCAAAAATCCAACCTCATGTTACCAAAACTTAGCATACAATTGTTTCTAATGTAGAGTCTGCAACACAATCCTCAAATGCTCGGTATGTTGTGTCTCATCATATGAATAAATCAGAATGTCATCGATGAACACTACAACAAAACGATCCAAATACAGTCTGAATATCTGATTCATCAAATCAATAAACACTGTAGGAGCATTCGTTAGTCCAAAAGGCATCACTAAGAATTCATAATTTTCGTACCTCGTTCTGAAAGTAGTTTTTAGCACATCAAATTCTTTAACTTTCAACTGATAATAACTCGATCTCAAATCTATCTTAAAAAATACTGTAGCTCCTTTCAGCTAATCAAACAAATCATCAATGTGGGGTAATAGATATTTATTCTTAACCATCACTTTGTTCAACTATCGATAATCAATACGCATCCTCATAATGCCGTCTTTCTTTTTCACAAACAACACAGGAGCACCCCAGGGTGAGAAACTCAGTCGTGCAAATCCTCTATCTGTCAACTTTTGTAACTGAGACTTTAACTCTTTCAATTTTGGTGGTTCCATTCTATACGGAGCTATTGAGATAGTAGTAGTCCCCGGTATTAATTCAATTCCAAATTCAACTTCTTGAATCAGAGGTAGTCCCAGTAACTATTTAGGTACTGATTCAACTTTCTTTCCTGACACTTTTATATCAATCACGTATGCCAGATAAGCTTTGCAACCCTTTCTCACGTAGTTCAAAGCTTTCATCGCAGATACAACAGCTAGTAACCCTTTCATATCACTAGATTCAATTCGAACTATCTCACCATATTAACTTCTCAATTTAATGCTCTTTCTTTCACAATTCACAATGGCATTATACAAAGTAAGCCAATCCACCCCCAGAATAAGATCAAATTCATCGAATGGTAGTAGCATCAAATCAGCCGAAAAGCATATATATTGAAACATCAATGGACAATTGTTTCACACTTTATCCACCAAGACACACTTACCTAAGGAGTTCGATACTCTAATCACAAATTCAATAAACTCAAAAGGTAGAGTCTTACTTGATACTAGATTCACACACACAGAGGAATGAGTAGATCCTGGATCTATCAATGTAATCACATCAGTATCGAATAGAGTAAAAGTACTAGTGATGACGTCTAGAGATGATGCTTCCTCTCGTACACGTATAGCATAGGCTCGAGCAGGTGCTCTCACCTCTAATCTCACAGCTATATTAGTAGTACATCACTGGCTTGCACTCACATTTCTAGTGTTTTTGGGTGGTCTACCCCTAGCCGTCATGTTACTCGGTCTCACACTCTAAACATTTTCTTCTTCAGCCATCTTTGGATAGTCTCAAATGAAGTGCTCTCGTGATCCACATTTATAACAAGTTCAATTATTATATTTTTCCCAACATTCTCCCACATGTCATCTTCCACACTGTCTACACTCAGGTTTGTTGCTTTTGGCACTTCCAACACTTGATTCAGTTGGAATTTGATCTTGTGAACCGATGCTTTGTCTCACACGATCTCTACCGGATGTCAAATGAAACATTTGATCGATTGCTTGCATCTCTAAATCTCTTCGTTGAAGGCCGAGACATCTTACTCATCAATCTTTTTCTTTCATCTCGAGCTTTAGAATCGGCTTTCTTCTTTTCTTTACTGAGCTCCTCGGCTTTGCAAGCTCTTTCGAATAACACAACAAATTCATTTATGTCAAGTATCCCAACCAACAACTTAATATCTTCATTCAATCCTTCTATAAAGTGTTTACACATTATAGCTTCGTTCGAAACACATTCTCCTCTCAATCTCACAAATTCTCGCTCGTACTCAGTAATAGACATGCGACATTGTTTCAACTCGAGAAATTCTTTACGTTTCTGATCAATGAATTGTTGACTGATATACTTCTTTTTTAATTCAACTTGAAAGAAATCCCAGGTGATTCTCTCTCTGGAACCATAGAAATCAATGTTTTCCACCAGTTATAAGCCATATCTCTCAACAAAGAAACTGCACACTTGATACATTCTTCAGGGGTCAACGACATTTCATCGAATACCCAAATTGTATTCTCAAGCCAAAACTCGGCTCGCTCAGCATCGTCATTAGTTGTGGCCCTAAACTCTTCGGTTCGTACTTATGAATCTTATCCCCAAGAGGTTTATTCAATCGGATCGGATCTATCACTTGTGGCACAACAGGTACTTGTGGGGGTGGAGGTTGTGGAGCAGCCGGATTCGTTCGAACAAACTCTGAAAACTACTCACTCATCATTCGGAAGAAGGCTTACTTAGCCTCTCCTCCCTCTCTACTATCATTCGGCCTACATGTGGCCGGCACTGTCCCTTGAGCGAGAGCAGGCACGTTACTCTCAACATCGTCAGCAACTGCTCGATTGGGATCCATTACTATATGAAAACACATTTTCAACGGTCACACTATCGCAATTATATATATGGCATGTATAGCTAGATTCACACGCGCTACGTTACTCCAAGAATCGACTAAACCATAGCTCTAATACCAAAAAATGTAACACCCTTAACCTGAAACCGTCGCCGAAATAGGGTTAAGAGGCATTACTGAACAATCAAAACATTTCACTTTTGTTTTATAACACAAAGTCAATAATCAATCAAACATATTCAAATACTAGTATATAGTCCTTTATCGAGGTCTACTAGACCTTAAACACGTGTTAGAAAGAGGTCGAAACTAAACCAAACACTTACAAAAAAAATTTAGAATTTTAAACATTCTTCAATACTACAAAGGCCACACGCCCGTGCAGTCAGGCCATGTGCCTCACACGACTACCAGACATGCCCATGTGTCTAGGCTGTGCCAAAATAGAGCCTATATACTGACTTGTTCCCACGGCCACTAGGCACGTTCGTGTGCCATGGCCATGTAAAATTAAGCTAGCTACTAACTTGGTTACACGGCCACCAGGCACTCCCGTGTGCCACATCCGTGTAACCTGCCCAGGCACACTTCAAAGTGGCCCTTGAGCCACACGACAGAGACACACGCCCGTGTCCTTTGGCTATGTATGTAAAATAGGCCATTTGCAAGGCCAAGTTGCCACCCATACAAGGGTCAACCAACAAGCTTCAAAGCAATATCAATTCATGCTTCTAAATGCATTCAAACATACCATTTCATTCACCAATTAATCATCAACAATACCATCTACTTCCATACCTACTATCATCACAAATGAGTCTATTTAAAGTACCAATTGTACATCTCAAAACATATATATATCTAGCATTATGTAACCCATGCCATAACTCATCTTCAAATCACATCTTTTATCAATCACAAACTCATAAAATATACCAAATTTATAGCTCATTCATAAATTCAACATCATCCAAATTCCAAGCCAAATCACATGGCAAGGATTAAACATCTCCAAACATACCATAACTACTAGCCTATACATGTCATATTTCAACTATATACATATTCCCAAAAGTACCAAAATAGATTACCGATAGTGTGATAAAGAAGTTGACGATCCCTGATCTGAGCTAGCTTTACTGACACTATAAAATAGAGAAACAAATCACACAGTAAGCTTTCAAAAGCTTAGTAAGTTAGAAATACAATACAATTAACTCATTGAATCAAATTAATGTACAAATTGAACCATCACATAGATAATTTACCAATGATACACAATTTCAACTATATCCAATACTCACATAGCATTCCATTCATCTACTCTCAATTTTACCAACCATATAGGTATCATACATACCTTTGCCAACACATAGTTACTCATCAATCATGCTACTCAACTGCTCAACTTCACATTTAGATCAACCATTGCTATTCTCTTGCTTTATTCGCACACTTAATGCCAATTTCTTAACCGAAACATAGTTGTCATCACACACTTAGTGCCAATACGTTAACCGAACTTATATCGGTATCGTACACATAGTGCCTATTCGATAAGCCGAAGCTTCTATATTTTTGCACACACAGTGCTAATCATTAAAGCCGTAGCTTCTATCGTTTTGCAGACACAGTGCTAATCAACTCTGTATCAATTCAATTTCGCACACTTAGTGCCTCAATACTCAAACTCATACATAACACATTCTATTCCATTAATATACATTTTTTTCATTTCTCATAACTTAGATACTAGTTTAATAGCAAGTATTATATCCGAACTTACCTCGGACGCCGAAATACCAAAACAGTCGATTAATCGAGCACTTTGTCTTTGCCTCGATCTCAATTCGAACCTCTCCTTTCTTGGTCTATACATATACAAATTCAACGCATTCAATCACCAATTCATTCAATTTAGTCCTTACACACATATTTAGAGCATTTTACAAAATAGCCCTCACATTTTTACATTTAGACACTTTAGTCCCTAATTCACAAAATCACAAAATACACCAAATTTCTACTCACACAAGCTTAGCCGAATTCTTCCCATGCTAATACAAGCCCACACATTTCATTTATTTCACATTTTAGTCTTCCAATTTACACTTTTCTTAATTAATATCAAGTTACTCAATTTCACTAAAAATTCCAAGACAAAATATGTTTATCATTCACATATCTTTCATAATTTATCAATAACTATCACAAAGCTCAAGTATTCATCAATGGCATATCTTAAAATCACCATCAATTTCTAAAATTTAAGCATGGGTTTGAAAGACTACGAAGCAATGATCACAAAAACGTAGAAATCACCAAAAATCGAAGCAAAAGCATATCTTAATTTAGCTATGAATGTTGAAATCATGAAAGCTTCAAAACGCCTTATTTTTTCCTCAAATTCGACAAAACAAGGATGATAATGGCTTTCAAATTTCTTTTATTTTAATTAATACATGTTATTTCTTCAATTACTAAAATACCCTTTAATAATAATATAATATAACACATGGTCCAACTACCATCCACTCACTATATAATGGTTTAATTACCTCATAAGGCCACTTCATTTAAAAGCCATAACACATAGATACTTCAACAATCAGCACACAGCTTTTACAAATTACACAATTAAGTCCTTTCTCATAATTCGACACACAGTCAATAAAATTTTTGCACGAAACTTTCACACAAGCTCAATCACACATTATAAACATCAAGAATAATTTTAAATTATTTCTCCAACCTCGAATTTCTGGTCTCTAAACCACTATTCTGACTAGGGTCTAAATCGGGTTGTTACAGTTTTGGGCTAAGGCCCACACTACACTGTTACTGTTTTGGATCAAAGCCCACAGTGTTCTGTTACTGAAAAAAGCTCAGGCCCAGACTATTACTGCATATATTACTAACTGAATGATGGGGAATTACACACTGAGTTTTTATAAACTCACCCTTTCTTTTAACTGTACAGGAATTCCCCAGCCTTAGATAATTTGGAGCCGCGAGGAACTCGGAGGTGGCCACACGTTCGTTGATGGTTGTCTTAGACTTATATATTTCTTTTATATTGGGCTATTGATTTTGGAAATAAAGCCTTTGGTGGATTTAATTTTCTTTTTGATTGGTTTTTTAATTTCTTTTTTTTAACTGCCAACCTCTTACAAACAAGTCTTAAAAAAAATAATAACTGTTTTGAAGACAAGCAAGCATTTTCAAACTGCAAGATGATTTTAATTAGAGTAGCTTTCGCGAATTTTAATTAATTAAGAAACAAAAAGTAACAAACATGGTAATCGTTTTAATAAGCGATTTCTCAAACTTAATAACTTATTTTGCCAAAATTTTTCTCAAGCAATAAAAACTAAATGGTTTTTACTTAAAAACGATTTTCTATCAACAAGCCTTGATTTTGAAAGACTTCGATGTGACACGTCAGATTCAGTCAAAATGTCTAGGCCGGGTTTGGGATGTTACATACAACATCTTTCTTGCTCAGTGTCAACGGCAAATCTGTTACAAATTCCATAGTTATTCAGCCCCACTTCCACTCGGGCACCATAATAGGTTGAAGCAAACCCGAGGGTACTTGGTGTTCGGCCTTTACTTGCTGACAAATCAAGTATCTTGACACAAACTCAGATATATCTTTCTTCATACTCGGCCACCAATACCATTTCTTCAAATCATTATACATTTTGGTGCTACCCGGATGTACAAATAAGCATCCATTATGTGCCTCATGCAAAACCTTATGAATAAGCTCATCATTTCTTGGTACACAGACCCTGTCTCTGAAATTCAAACATCCATCTAAATTGATCCGAAAGTCAAACTCAACACCCGACTCACATTGATCTCTTTTGGTTTGCAATTCGCTGTCATCTTTCCGTGCCTCATAAATCTCATAGAGGAACATCAGTCTAGACCTCAACTCAGCTAGAATAGAACCATCATCGGAAAAATGCACCCGTGTATTCATATCCCTTAAGGCAAATAGGGATTTCCTACTCAAGGCATCGACGACTACATTCTCCTTTCCCGGGTGGTAGTCAATGACTACTCATAATATTTATCAACTCTAACCATCTTTGTTGTCTTAGATTCAATTCCTTCTGAGTCATCAAGTACTTTAAACTTTTGTGATCGGTGAAAATCCAACATCTTTCACCATACAAATGGTGTCTCCAAATCTTTAGTGCAAAAATAATGGCAGCCAACTCTAAATCATGCATCAGATAGTTCTTCTCGTGTGGCTTTAACTATCTGGAGGAATATGCTATTACTTTGCCTTCTTGTATAAGTACATAGCCCATCCCATTTAAGGATGCATCGTTGTAAATCACAAATTCTTTTCCTAATTCAGGTTGTACTAGAACTGAAGCCTTTGTCAACATTGCCTTTAATTTCTCAAAACTCTACTGGCACTTTTCAGTGTATTCAAACTTTACATTTTTGTAATAATCTCGTCATCGGTCTAGCTATCATGGAAAATCCATTGACGAATCGTCGGTAATAGCCAACTAGGCCCAGAAAACTTCTAACCTCAGATACATTTTTTAGCAGTTTCCAATCAACAATGGCTGAAATCTTACTTGGGTCAACACGGACTCCATCTCCTGAGACAATATGTCCCAGAAATCCAACTTCCTTGAGCCAAAATTCACTTTTGCTAAACTTGGCATAGAACTGATTATCTCATAAAATCTGTAAAACAATCCTCAAGTGCTCAACATGCTCATGCTCATCACGAGAATATATCAGTATATCATCAATAAAAACCACAACAAACTTGTCCAAGTATGGCTGAAAAATACGATTCATTAAATCCATAAACACATCAGGGGCATTTGTCAAATTGAAAGGCATGACTAAAAATTCACAGTGCCCATACCTCATTCGAAAAGTAGTCTTAGGCACATCTGAGTCTTTTACTCTCAATTGGTAGTATCCCGACCTCAAGTCTATCTTGGAGAACACAGTGGCTCCTTTTAATTGATCAAACAAATCGTCAATCCTTGGAAATGGTTACTTGCTCTTCACTGTTACCTTATTAAGTTATCGATAATCTATGCACAATCTCATAGAGCCATCTTTCTTTTTCACAAATACCACTAGAGCACCCCATGGAGAGTAACTCGGTCTTGCAAAACCTTTTTTCGTTAGCTCTTACAACTGTGCCTTCAATTCCTTCAACTCAATTGGATCCATTTTGTAAGGAGCAATCAATATAGGTACGGTACCAGGAGCTGACTCGATACCAAATTCAACCTCTCTAATTGGAGGCAACACTAGTAATTCTTCTGGGAATACATCTGGATACTCACATACTGTCGGTACTAATTCAATCTTTAGCTCAGTTTCTTAAGCATTCATCACAAAACCAAGATATGCCTCATACCCTTTTCTTACATACTTCTGAGCTGACATGTGAGAGATCACTATCGGCAATCTGTCTTGTTCATCTGATTCAACACGAAGAGTGCCTCCATTTTCACATCTCAACTCAATATATTTCTTTCCACAATTTACTGTCACATCATGAGTGGTTAACCAATCCTTTCCAAGAATAATGTAGAATTCATCAAATGGAAATAGCATGAAATTTGCCTTAGAACAATGACTTCTAATCATCAATGGGCAATCTTTACATACCTTATCAACTAGCACACTTTTGCCTAAAGGATTAGACACCTTTATCACAAATTCTGTAGACTCTACGGGCATATTCGTTTTGGATACTAATTTCATGCAAACGTATGAATCGGTAGATCCCGGATCTATTAAAGCAATAACTTTAGTATCATGGAGAGAAAAAGTACCCGTAATCACATCAGGAGATGATGCCTCTTCGCGAGCGTGAATGGCATAGGTCATCATAGGCGCTCTACCCTCAGATCTCGAAGCCTGCTCTCTGGGCAAATTCTTACTACTTGTTCCACTTCCCATGTTTCTCTATGGTCTTCCTCTAGTAGTGCTTCCTGGTCTTGCATCTTGAGGCTTCTCTTTCTCATCCACCTCAAGGCAATTTCTAATAAAATGATCTAGATACCCACTCCTGAAACAGGCCTTTTTATTTGCTCGACATTTGCCGGTATGACGCTTGCCACACTGTGGGCATTCTGGTCTACTCGGTCTGGCTTTGCCAACACTAGCAACTGATTTGGTCTAGGCTTTAGACCCTAAGTACTGTTTGCTCTTACTTTTGGTTGAAAACCCGACTGAAGTAGCTGATCGAGTAGGAAAATCTCTCGACTTCTTGGACGAGGACTGAAATGACTTACTCAATTATCTCTTTCTTGAGTCACTAGACTCCATCTCAGCTTTTCTTTTCTCTTTCACTAACTCCTCAACCTTACAAGCTCGGTCCACTAACATAACAAATTCCTTTAACTCGAGGACACCAACAAACAATTTAATGTCTTCATTTAGTCTGTCCTCAAACTTTTTACACATGATAGCCTCAGTAGATACACACTCTCGAGCGTATTTGCTGAGCCTTACAAACTCACGCTCGTACTAAGTTACTGTCATTCTACCTTGTTTCAATTCCAAGAATTCCTTTCTTTTGTGATTAATAAATCTTTGACTGATGTACTACTTCCTGAATTCTTCCTGGAAAAACTCATATGTGATCCTTTCCCTTGGAACCACCGACACAAGGGTGTTCCACCACTAATAAGCAGACTCTCTCAAAAGAGAAACTACACATTTCATGCACTCTTAGGCGAGCACAATAATTCATCAAATACCTTGATGGTATTTTCAAGCCAGAACTCAGCTCTTTCCGGATCATCATCTTAACTAGCCAGGAATTCCCCGGATCCTTGTTTCTAGATTCTATCGACCAGGGGCTTTTCTCTTCTTACCACTTCTACCACTTGGGGAGCTATATGGGTAGGTTAAGGAATGGGCAGAGGTGGAGGAGGTTGAGCATTAAGATTTGCTTGAATGTACTCGGTGTACCAATTCCTCATCATACGGAGAAAGGCTTCTCGGGCCTCTTCCCCCTGACCCAAAGTCTCGGGTCTACTCTCTCCTGGAGTGGTCCCTTGCACGGGAGCCGGTGCATTACTTGTAGCATCATTGGCTGTAGCTCGATCAGGATCAAGATCCATTGACTATATAAAAAACACAATTCAAATTGTCAAGAGTCGTCACACTGTCATTACACAAGTACTCTTACATATGGCATGTATAACTAGACTCAAACTTACGCTACGTTAGTCCGAGAACCGACTAAATCGTAGCTCGATACCACTAAATGTAACACATCTTACCCGTGTCTGACATCGGGACCGGATATAAGGCATTACCATGCTTAACCTTGCTTGGACATGTAATATCGGGCTAAAAAATTTCATTTTGGCCTAAAACTTTTTCTTATTAATCATAACATACATATTACGGGCCTACGATGCCTTAACATACATCCAGATGGTCTCAGAGTTCGACTAGAAACTTTTACTATCCTTGAATTTTTTTTCCTAAATAGGGGTCACATGCCCGTGTAACTTGGGACATGCCAGTGTGGGCAGGCCGTGTGGTCACACACGACCATGTCCCTAGCTCGTGTAGAATTTATTTTTATTTCAAACCTACAGGGGTTTTCCACACGGTCGGACACACGCTCGTGTCAATGGCCCGTGTCCTTCTCATGGCCTCAGCACAACCGAGTCCTTACCCGTGTGTGAAAACTAGGGGTTTTATGTTTATGACATCAGCAACCCTTTAAAAATCACATGGCCTAGGTACACGCCCGTGTGACAATTCAAATTATCATATCCAAAATACAGGGGACACATGGCCTATCAAAACACCATGGGGGTTGACTGTGTAGACAACTAGAGGCTATTTTCTAAGCCTTTTTGCCACCCTGAAACATAAACTCATTCATTTCATCACAAGTAGCACACAACATAGTAATATTTAACTATTAAGACTCCTTAAATTATCATTCATTCCACCTATATTTTTTTCTCAATTACATGCATGGACATTAATTTCATTAAACTCATCATCTTTATAATATGAACTTTACAATATTGTCCAATTTAGCATGGCCCTTTACAAAATGATTGTAAAACATCAATAGTCAACCCTTTGGCCTTCAAATATGACATGAAACGAAATGATTATATCCCTATACATGCCATACTCAAAATGAATTAACTTTACTATACCAAAAGAGTGGTTGATAGTGTGATCCGAGCTCTGACGTCCTATGATCCCCGAGCTAACTTGGCAAAACTACAAGGAAAGAGGGAAAAGAGAGGGCTAAGCATATAGCTTAGTTATGAAATTCTAAAGCAACATAATTGCTTTCATTAAATTCATCCATCTATTGAAACAATTGTAACAAAGTCTCAAATGCTTAAACATTCTCATCCATACTTACTTATACTTATTCTTACCCATCTCATGTTACATTATGGTATATAACTTATATTTTCTCATGGTACCTGTATCACTTATCACATAACTTAGCACATATGCTAACATGAGCATAAACTCAAATATTTATCATTCTTAATCATGAAAGAAGCTCTAGGTCATTCATAAATAGTTTTGGCTCTAAACCATTTTACATACTCAACTCTTTTGCCCATGAACTAATAAGATTATCATAGGATATTTAACTCATCATGCATAAATTTTGATGCCAATGCCATATCCCAGATATGGTCTTACATAGAATCACCTATTGATGTCGATGCCATATCCCAGATATGGTCTTACACGAGATCTTATAGCTCGATGTCGAAGCCATGTCCCGACATGGTCTTATACGAAATCATACACAGATGTCGATGCCATGTCCCAGACATGGTCTTATACGAAATCATCCTTTGGTATCGAGGCCATATCCCTGACATGGTCTTACATGAGATCACTTTTATTCAATGCTATAACATGATTATCCTCATTATTCCGAATCTTTATCCGAAATTTCACTTAGCTTATTTTCACCATTTCCTCATCGAGGCTTTATCATTCAATTTTCATAGCAATAACATACATTATCATAATATTAAGTAGTTTCAAATATTGAATGTTATGAAACTTTAACTTCATACAAACTTACCTCGATTCTCAAAATGTGTATCGATGCTCGATTTAGTCCTCGATTTTATTCTTGCCTCGATTTTGATTCGGGCTTCGTGTTTCTTGATCTATAATAATAATTTCACTTGTTAAATACACGCATTGACTAAATCGACTTGTAATTTGCCCCAAACTTTTGCATAATTACACTTTTGCCCCTAGGCTCGTAAAATAATTTTTATTCAACTTTCTTGCATTACAAGCCTAGCTGAATCATATTATCAACTATAGTAACCTTCAATTTCCACTATTTCACTCATGTATGACCATTTTAACAACTTTTACAATTTGGTCCCCTTTTTTCATTTTTCATGAAAATCACTTAGAAAAAGATGTTTATTATACATCAAATTTTCCTATTCTTCCATAAAACATCAAAATACATGCATGCCATACATGGGTAAATTTTTGAACATAAACCCTAGCTCAAAATATAGCTAGAAATAGCTAAACCAAGCTACGAGGATCTCAAAAAAATGAAGAACATTAAAAACGAGGCTAGGATGCACTTACTATCAAGCTTAGAAGTTGAAGAAACCCTAGCTATGGCTCCTTGTGATTTTCGCCCAAGGGAGAAGAAGATGGACATGGTTTTTGCTTCTTTTTCCCTTTTTATTCTTTTATTAACCAAATGACTAAAATGCCCTTAATGATCCTTAAGATTTTTCCTTCCCATGTCCATTTTTGTCCATCATCAAATATATTGGTCTAATTGCTAAATAGGGACCTCTAGTAATTTTTATAATTCTATTTCATACTTGAATCTTCTAGAACCTCATATTTTCTACTCTTTGCAATTTAGTCCTAATGGACAATTTAATCACTAATTAAGAAAATTTCTTCATGAACTTTTTCACACAATCGTGCAAAACCTCATAAGCCTCATAAAAATTATAAAAATCATATTTCTACTTTGAATTTGTGGTCTCGCAACCACTATTCTCACTAAGCCCTAAATCGGGCTGTTACACTATTCATCTACAATTCAAGTACACAAACTTCACATAATGCAACTCAATTTAAATCCAAAAGCCTAACACATATTTAATCTAAAGGTTAGACATGAATTTCATCAATTTCTTTGAGTCAATGGTTGTATAGTTCACGTACATACCTGTACTAACACAAATCAATCTCTTACCCTTTCATATCTTCGACATACCCTATAACACCCCTAACCTAAAACCGTCGCGAATAGGATTAAGAGGCATTACGAACAATCGAAACATTTCTAATCCATTTTACAACACATAGTCAATCATCACTAAAACGTATCACAACTTAATCATATTGTCCCTTAATGAGGTCCACGAGACCTTAAACATGCTTTAAAAATCGGTCGGGACTAAACCAAACACTTACAAAAATTTTTAGAAATTATAAACATTTTTCAACACTGCAGAGGTCACACGCCCATGTGGGCAGGCCGTGTGCCTCACACGGCTACCAAACATGCCCATGTGTCCAGGCCGTGCCAAAACAGAGCATACATACTGACTTGTTCACACAGCCACCGGACAAGCCCGTGTGCCACGCCGTGTGAAATTAAGCTAGCTACTAACTTGATCACACGGCCACCAGACACGCCTGTGCACCACGACCATGTAACCTGCCTAGACACACTTCAAAGTGACCTTTGAGCCACACGGCAGAGACACACGCCCGTGTCTTTTGGTCGTGTATGCAAAATAGGCCATTTGTAAGGCCAATTTGCCACCCACACAAAGGACATCCCTACAAGCACAATTAAGCATGTTTCCATATATCAATAGCAACCAAAACACATCAAAATATTCATCATATCAACCCAATTCTCATTTCTAGCATACCATCTTATATGCTAAATAGCTCAACCAATTCACATGTAAAACCAAGCATGATTCATCCACAATTTCACTAAATCACTATGGCATCAATCCATCAATAAATTTTCCATTCTTAAGGCTATTTCATTGCCATCAAGCCATACTAAAACATACTTCATTTACCATAATCATTCATGCCTATTACCAACATTTATCTAGCCACATCACATGGCTATTTACACATCTCAAACATGTTTCAAATCAACTAGCCTATACATGCCATATACAAATATATACATCTTCAAAAGAACCAAAATAGATTATCGATAGTATGATAGAGATGCTAACAATCCCCAGATCCAATCTAGCTTAACTGACCGTGTAAAACAGAGAAATAAATCACACAGTAAGCTTTCAATGCTTAGTAAGTTTGAAATACAATACAATTAACTCATTGAATCAAACCACTGTACAAATTGAACCATCACATAGGTAATTTACCAGTGATACACAAATTCAAATATATCCAATACTCACATAGCATTCCATTCATCTACTTTCAATTTCACCAACCACATAGGTATCATACATACCTTTGCCAACACATAGTTACTCACCAATCGTGCTACTCAACCGCTTTGATATTCTCTTGCTTTATTCGCACACTTAGTGCTAATTTGTAGATGAAATATAATTGTCATCGCACACTTAGTGCCAATACGTTAAACTAAAATTATATCGGTATTGTACACACAGTGGCAATTCGATAAGCCGAAGCTTCTATCTTTTCAAACATACAGTGCAAATCATCTCTGTCTCGTTTCTAATTTCGCACACTTAGTGCCCTCTAATTCAATTCCGTACATATATAACCTCATAGTTATATATATATATATATACATTCATTCAATTCACATCACATAGATATAGTTTACAACTAGTATTATATTTGAACTTATATTGGACGTCAAAATACCGAAACGGTCGATTAATCGAGCACTTTGTCTTTACCTCGATCTCGATCCGAACTTCTCATTTCTTGGTCTATACACATTCAAATTCAACTCATTCAATAACCAATTCATTCAATTTAGTCCACACACATATTTAGGGCATTTTGCAAAATAGCCCTCACTTTTTCACATTTCGACACTTTAATCCCTAATTCACAAAATCACAAAATACACCAAATTTCTACTCACACAAGCTTAGCCGAATTCTTCCCATGCTAATACAAGCCCACACATTTCATTTATTTCACATTTTATTCCTCCAATTTACACTTTTCTCAATTAAGCTCAAATTACTCAATTTCACTAAAAAATCAAAGACAAAACATGTTCATCCTTCACATATCTTCCATATTTAACTCTTAACTAACATATAGCTCAAGCATTCATCAATGGCATATCTCAAAATAACCATTAATTTCTAAAATTTAAGCATGGGTTTGAAATAAAAATTATCAAAAACTGAACAAAACTCTTACCTTAATCAAGCTCCAAACTAGCTGAACCTTAATGTTCTTTTCTTTTCTTCTTCTTTTTATTTTTGGTAATAAGATAATAAGAATGGCATATTTTTAGCCTTTTGTTCATTAATATTATGTTATTAATCCATTTACAAAAGTAACATTTCATTTAACATATAAAACATATTTATATAAAATAAGGTTATTTTGTCATTTAACTAACCACTTACTAAATAATGGACTATTTGCCTCATACGGCCTCCACATTATAAAGACAACAACAATTAAGCACTTAACAATTAGCACACAGCATTTTACACTTTACGCGATTAATTCCTTTCTCACAATTTGAGCAACAGTTGCTAAAATTTTCACACGAAACTTTCACACAAGCTTAATCACACATTATAAACATCAAAAATAATTTTAAAATATTTTTTATCTCAAATTTGTGATCTCGAAACCACTATTCTGACTAGGGTCTAAATCGGGCTGTTACAACTCTCCTCCCTTAGGGATTTTCGTCCCCAAAAATCTTACCAGTGAATAAGTGTGGATATTGCTCTCTCATAATGTTCTTAGGCTCCCACGTAGCCTCTTCAACTCCGTGTTTGTGCCACAACACTTTCACTAAGGAAATTCTTTTGTTTCTCAACTCTTTGGTCTCTCGTGCTAAAATTTGAATCTGTTTTTCACTATACGACAAGTCTGGCTGAATTTCAACCTCAGTAGGAAATATCACATGGGACGGATCAGATCTGTACTGACGAAGCATTGACACATGAAACACATTATGAATATTTTTTAACTCAAGTGGCAACATCAATCTATAAGCAACCGGCCCAACTCATTCAATGATCTCATATGGCCCGATGAACCTCAGACTCAACTTGCCTTTTTAGCCAAATCGAAGTATTTTCTTCCACGGAGACACTTTCAGAAACACTTTGTCACTTAAGACTTCTGACGATCTGAGGCCACTTTCAAACTGTCGCAAATAACTTTCGCTTTCTGCTCAGTCTCTTTTATTAGATCAACCCCATGAATCTTATTCTCACTCAGCTCAGTCCATTACAATGGAGTTTAGCATTTTCGACCGTAAAGAGCCTCATATGGTGCCATTTTAATGCTAGATTGAAGACTATTGTGGTATGCGAATTCAATTAATGGCAAATGTTTCTCCCATGTATTATCAAACGCAAGAATACAACACCTCAACATATCTTCGAGAATCTAAATGATCCACTCGGACTGACCATCCGTTTGCGAATGAAATGTAGTATTGAAATGCCATTTTTGTGCCTAAAGCCTCTTAAAATTTCTTCCAAAATCGTGAGGTAAATCTCAGATATCTATCTAATACAATAGATAGTGGCACCCCGTGCAATCTCACAATCTTAGCAATATACAATTTGACTAATTTATCAAGTGAATAATTTGTTCTCACCGGAACAAAATGAGCTAATTTCATCAATCTGTCAACTATCACCCAGATTGCATCTTTCTTTCCAAGAGATAAAGGCAATCTCAAGACAAAGTCCATCATGATTCTCTCCATTTCCACTCAAGAATCATAATCAGTTGTAACAAACCAAATGGAACTTGATGTTGAGCTTTAACTTGCTGACAAACTAAACATTTCAACACAAAGTCAGAGATGTCTCTTTTCATGCCATGCCACCAATAAAACTATTTCAGATCATAATACATTTCCGTACTCCCCGGATGCACAGTCAAATGACTATTATGTGCTTCGTTCAAAATTAACTGAATCAACTCTGAATTCTTTGGAACACAAACTTGATTTTTGAATCTCAAACAATCATCATTATCGACTCAAAATTTTGAATCCAAATTCAAATCACATTGAGCTCGTTTTGCTATCATCTCATCATCAATTTTCTGGGCATCACGAATCTAATGTACAAACATCGGTCTTACTTTCAACTCAGCCAAAACTGAACCATCATCACACAGATATATCTGAGAATTCATAGCTTGCAAAGCACATAAAGGCTTTCGACTCAAGGCATCAGCAATAATATTAGCTTTGCCCGGATGATAATCAAGCACCAGTTCATAATTTTTCAACAATTCTAACCATCTTCTCTGTCTCAAATTTAATTTCTTTCTAAGTCATCAAGTACTTCAAACTCTTTTGGTCGGTATAAATATGACATTTCTCACCAAATAGGTAGTGACGGCAAATCTTCAATGCAAACACAATCGCGGCTAATTCAAGGTCATGCGTCGGATAGTTTTTTACATGTGGCTTTAGTTGCCTCGAAGCATAAGCAATGACTTTGCCTTCTTGCATCAGCACATAGCCCAAACCATTTAATGATGCATCACTGTAAACTATGAATTCTTTGCCCAATTCAGGCTGAACCAACATGGGTGCCTCTGTCAACAATGCTTTCAACTGCTCAAAACTTTGTTGGCACTTTTTTGACCATCTAATTTAACATCTTTTTGTAGAAACTTCATCAGCAGAGTCACAATCATCAAAAAGCCTTTCACAAATCGTTTATAATATCCCACTAGTCCTAGAAAACTACATACTTCGGACATATTTCTCGGAGGCTTCCATTCCAAAATAGCTGAGATCTTACTTGGATCAGCTCGTATTCCCGTAGCTAATACAATATGCCCCAAAAATCCAACCTCGTGCAACCAAATCTCACATTTACTAAACTTTGCATATAATTGCTTCTCACGCAGAATTTGTAACACAATTCTTAAATGCTCGGTATATTGCATCTTGTAATTGAGAAAATTATTATTTGAGGGACTAATTTGTGAATTTGATGAAAAATATGAACTTGTATGGTCGCTAGGGAGTTTCAGCTATACATGTGTGTGAACAAATGGTATATATTTGATGTTTCGAGAAAAATAGACTAAATTGATAAAGTGTACAAATCTGAGGGCTAAATTGCAAATTGCCCTACATATATGTATTTGGATTGAATTGGATAAATTAGTGAATAAAAGGGTTAAATTTGAATATGTATAGATCAAGAATCGAAGAAAATGGACTTAGATCGCGGGAAAGCGAAAGTAGTTGAATAACTGAATTCGATCGAATATCCGAATCCGAGGTAAGTCTATATACAAATAAACATATAAGTATTAAATTATGTATATTCATATTGGATTACATTGTGATGAATGTGTATGAAATGATGAACTTATGGATTCCGAGAAAGTATCGAGAAATAGTCAATATTCGAGAAGTCCCGTACGAACCTAGGAATAGATAGGATTAACTATGTCATGACATAGGTGTCTGTTATGTGATATGTGATATCATGTACGACCACGTCTGGGATGTTGGTGTTGATTTGAGATTTCGTGTAAGACCACGTCTAGGACGTTGGCATCGATATGAAATTTATGTGTAAGACCATGTCTGGGACATTGGCATCGTATTTGATTCGTTTAAGACCCTGTCTAGGATAGTGGCATCGATATTTAAGTACATGTAAGACCTCGTCTAGGACGTTGGCATTGTACGACTATTTCAAGCATTCTGAATATCCTATTAGATTCCGTATGGTTCAACGGAAAAATCTGAGATACGAATGATTATGTGATCTGTATATCCGTTTCAGGTACGTTTGACATGTACACTAAATGTATATGAAAGGTAAGTATCTATATGAACTTACTATGATGATTATGTGAAATGAAATGATGAAATGATATGTGAAGATATGTTTGAATAAGTCATGTGTATATGTGATATTTGAGTTGATAAATGTGGTATGATATGGCTAAGCATATGAGCCAAAGAATATGTAATGAATTAACCATGAGAACTATAAGTACCATTGTATAATTTAGTTATATGCATTATATGCTAAGTTTATTTGTATATGGCTTACTAAGCTTTCGAAAGCTTACTCTATGTGTGTTTGCTTTATTTTATAGATCGTCAAAGCTACTGAAGGCTCGGGACCGTCGGGAATCATCATCACACTAACTAAGCTCAATTTGGTACTTTGAAAATGTGTATATAGTTAAATATGGCATGTCTAGGTTAGATATTTTGGTATATGTTTGGAAGTGTAAATAGCCATGTTATGTGGCTAAGTAAATGTTGATAATGTGCATGACTGAATATGGCATATAATGCATGTTTTGTATGGTTTGATGGCAAGTGAAATGGTCAAGACTATGGTAGGTATATGAATAAAATATGAGTGCACATGTTTGATTAATGAAATGGTTGTATGTAGGGTAAATTATGGATGTATCATGGTTGAATATATATATGTGTGTGTTTTAGATATGCAAATTTGTAAGCAAATTAACATGTTTAGAAATGAGATTGAATGTGAAAATTTGTTAATCATTAAACATGTATTTGGTTGTCAATTGTGTATGAAATGAAATGGGTAATTTGCTTGTAGGGATTGACTCTTGTGTGGGTGGCATTTGGACCTTGCAAGTGGTCTATTCTGCCTATACAGCTTTGACACACGGGCGTGCTTAGTGGTCATGGGTGTAAGTCAGTAGCCAGCCTAAGTACACACGGCCATTGAATACAGGGTGTGTCGGTAACCGTGTGGTTAAGTCAGTAGCTAGCATAATGTTACACGGCCATGGCACACGGGCATACCTGGTGGTCGTGTGGATAAGTCAGTATACTTGCTCTGATTTGGCACAGCCAGGACACATGGGTGTATCTAGTAGCCGTGGGGCTAACCGTGTATCCCACACGGCCTAGACACACGGTAGATCGACACGCTCATAGGGCTAACTGTGTGTCCCATATGGCCTAGACACACGCCCATGTGTCTACCCGTGCGGACATAAAAAGGCTATATTCCAAGCCAAATGCCACCCTGCATAGTAGACATACTAACTCCAACTCATATAAACATCATTCATGACCCCAAAGGCACATCCAAGAACTCAATTCAAGGTATTCACACAAGCATAAACTTCATAATTTCATTATCATTGAATATATATAAACTTAACAAGTGATGGCCCATTTTCGATAACCATTTACAAAATGACTTTGATAACATACATAGCCAACACTTTGGCTAACAATTACGACCTAACAAAATACTAAGTCCTATACATGCCATACTTAAAATAAGTCTAAATTGTTATACCAAAGTGATGTTGATAGTTTGATTTTTGAACTCCTGCAGCCCACGATCCCCAAATTATCTTGGTAATACTACAAGGAAAAGGGAAATGAGAAGGGTAAGCACAAAGCTTAGTAAGTTTGCATGAAAATAAATAGCAACTATAAGCTCATAATGACATCAATCCATAGCATTAGATAACCATACAAAGTCATAAGTACTCGTACTTGTTCTTATCTAGAACATATCATGCCACATACCGTAAACATTCCTCGTAAATTTTTACACGGGTACCTGTATTCACTCATTCATATGACTTTAGTACAATTCTCATTTCTATTTCCAAGCAAATCTATTTATCCTAATAAATCACTAAGGATACTCATAGATGCATATTCATTATCATTAGCATAAACACAAAGCCAATGCCACATCCCGAATATGGTCTTACATGGATCATCTCTGAATATCAATTCGATATCCTGGATATGGTCTTATACGGAACCTCATATGAATATCGATGCCATATCCCAGATATGGTCTGATACGATTTTTCATATTCAATGCCGAAGCCATATCCCAAATATGGTCTTATACGAGATCTCAATTCGGTGCTGAGGCCATGTCCCTGGCATGGTCTTACACGGGACCTCATCCATCTCAACTTTCTCATTCAATACCTATAACACCCCTTACTCGTGTTTTATGCTGGAATTGGATACGAGGCGTTACCGTACTTAACTCACATGGTAGTACAACTTTGGGCTATCCAATTTCCATTCCAAATTAAAACCTTTTCCATAACACCTCTAATATCCTTATAATGGACCTACAAGGCCCTATACATGCTTCCGAAAGGTTTTGGAGATGATTCGAAAACTTTTATGCACTTAGGAAAATTTTACCTAAATAGGGGCCACACACGTGTGTCATCTCACACACTCGTGTTCGACACCCGTGGTCAACACTAACTTGTATCACACGGCCTAGCATATGGCTGGCCCGTGGTCGTCCCTTACTTAATCCACACGAACTGTCAGACACCCGTGTCAACAATGAGGCAATTTAAATTCCAAATTCAAGGTGCAAACTTCACACGGCCTGGGCACAAGCCACTGTTCGTGGCTGTGCCTTCCACACGACTGAGACACACGGCCGTGTCTCTACCCATGTGCTTACTACAAAGCTTACTAACTTGTAAAACTAACATGCAGGGGACACACGTCCTGGTCACACACCCATGGGACTGACAGTGTGGACAGGAACAAGGCTATTTACCAAGCTCTTTACGTCCCTCTAGCTCACACAACATGAATCCATACATCATATCACTAAACAACTCATATTTTGCAATATAAACTTTCATGAATAACTACATCTTTTCATATATAACAAGGTGAGCCATCAACCACAGCAATATACAAATAGTTTATCTTTCAAAGGGGCCAACACACTTTTTGCCAAAATAACAAAATAAATTTAATTAGTCTAGCCCCTATACATACCATACACAAAATGTACCAAGTCTAGATATACCGATGTGAGCTGATAGTGTGAGCGATCTTCTGGTTATCTTCGTATTTTGACCTGGCTCTTTAACTCTATAAAATAAGGAAAAATAAAATGGGAGTAAGCTTTAAGCTTAGTAAGCTTACATGTAAACAAATAAAATCATAGTATGTGCTAAATAACAAATAGCATTATACTAAACAAAAACAATCCACATTCACAATCATGCTTACGCATTTTATCCCTTACCACCTTCCAACTATGTCACAAGCTTAATGCTTGCATTTATTCACTTGCAACCCTGCACTTAACACCATAAATTCTCATGATACAACACATCATAATTTCTCACTAATCAAACACAATGCCAAATCACTCGATGATTTCGCACTTAGCCCACCATCAATCGTTAATAGGGTGGTATAGCACAAAGCCCACCAAAAAGGGTAATTATAGTGGTATCCCACAAACCCCACTAAATAATGTAATAAACGATGGTATAGCACACAGCCCATCGTAGTTAAGTAATAAGGTGGTATCGCACTTAGCCCACCTTCAAGTGTTATTATTACACATTTACATATCTATTTCATCATTCATACGAAACTACATAATAACTATCAAATCCAATCCACTTGAATCATACATGTTCTGAATCATGCCATGCACCTATCAACAACAATAATGTGTATATAAAATGCATCGTTTACACATAAACTTACCTCGGTGCAAAATGTTTCGATTTGTAGTTTAATCTGCAACCTTGCTTTTTCCACGGTCAAGATTGATCCTGCGCTCTTCTTGATCTATAACAATAGAATTCACTCATTTAGATCATTCTATGATCATAATGCATCAGAATCTACACTTAGGCAAAAATGACCATTTTGCTCTTGTACTATGGCAAAATTATGATTTTGCCCTTAGGCTCGTAAATCATTTTTCAACTAACTTTCTCATTAAACAAGCCTAGCTAAACATTTATTTCTCTTACAACTACTGATAAATCAACTATTTCATGCATTTATGACCCAAATTCAATCTTTTCATTTAAGTCTTACTTAGGTGTTTTCATGCTAACACCTTTCACAAAAGTTGTTTCTCATCTCCTAACATTCATTTTCTTCCATAAAAACTCAGCTAACAACATAAACATTCTCATGGATAGTCCCTATACTTTCAACCATATCACAAATTAGTCCCCTTATTAGCTAGCTTAAGCTTTGGGCACTCCAAAAACACAAAAATCATCAATTAAAACCACCTAAATCACTTACTTGAATGAGAATTGAGTGGATGAAAGTTTGAACCTCAAAGACCTTTATTTTCTCTTCAATTTTCAGTGGAAATAGATGAGAGAATAGTGAAATATGATAGTTTTTCTTTTTACCATTTTTAATTTATCATTTCTCACATAATTCCCCAATTTTTGACCAAAACATAAATGCTCTTGTCCCCCTATGTCATATGGTCGGCCAACTCTTTTCTATTGATCTAATTGCACTTTAAAGACCTATAATTAACATTCTATAGCTATTTGGTACCTACACCTTGTAAAATAGAACTTTTGCACTTTATGCGATTTAGTCCTTTTTCACAATTAAGCATGCTATTATTCAAATTAAAGCACCAAAATTTACACATAGTCATATATTTATACCATAACACATAAAATTACATCAAAATAATTTTCCTCAATCTCGAATTAGTGATCTTGAAATCACTATTTTGACTAGCCCCAAAATCGGGCTGTTATAACTCTCCCTTCCTTTAGAGATTTTCGTCCTCGAATATCTTATCGGTAAAGAGGTTTGGATATTGCTCCCTCATGGCTTCTTTCGGTTCCCACGTAGCCTCTTCTACACCGTATTTTTTCCATAACACTTTACTAAGGCTATGTCTTTATTCCTCAATTGTTTCACTTCTTGAGCCAAGATTTTAATCGGCTCCTCTTCATATGTCATATCCGATCGTATCTCAATTTCTGTTGGAGGAATCACATGCGAAGGATTGGAGCGATAACGCATGGAACACATTGTGTATTTTCTCTAACTCCACTGGTAAAGCCAACCAGTATGCCACTGGTCCAATCCTTTCGGTAATCTCATACGGCCCTATGAATCGCGGGCTCAATTTCCCCTTTTGCCCAAATCTCAATATTTTCTTACACGGGAACACTTTCAGAAATACCTTGTCACCCACTTTAAACTCGATTTCATTTCTTTTCAAATTTGTATACGAATTTTGTCGATCCAAGTAGGTTTCAGACTATCCCGGATTACTTTCACTTTTTTCTTAGTTTCTTTAACTAGGTCGACCCCATGAATTTGCTTCTCACTAAGCTCGGTCTAATACAAAGGAGTTCGACACTTGCGACCATACAAAGCTTCATACGGTGCCATTTGTATACTCGACTGATAACTATTGTTGTAAGCAAATTCGACCAAGGGTAGGTACCTTTCCCAACTACCTTCGAACTCTAATACACAGCACCGGAGCATATCTTCGAGAACTTGAATTACTCTTTCAGACTGACCATCGATTTGCAGATGGAATGCAGTACTAAAATTCAACCTTGTACCCAAAGTCTCCTGCAACTTCTTTCAAAACCTCGAAGTAAATCTCGGATCTCTATCTGAGATAATAGATACAGGCACTCCATGCAATCTCACCACCTTCACAATATACAACTCGGAAACTTATCCAGTGAATAATCAACATGCACCGGTATAAAGTGAGCCGACTCCGTTAATCTATCAACGACAATCCAGACAATATCTTCCTTTTTCAGAGTTAGAGGTAACCCCGTCATAAAATTTGTGGTGATCCGATCCCATTTCCACTCAGGAACCATCACTGGCTGAAGTAATCTCGAAGGTACTTGATGCTCAGCTTTTACTTGTTGAAAAATTAGACATCTTATTACAAACTCCGTGTAATAGTCTGATTTATACCCTAGTCAAAATAATAGTTTTGGGACCACAAATTTGAGTCTGAATAATATCTTAATATTATTTTCTGTGACATAGACATGTGATCATGTATGTGTAAAAATTTCGTAAGTTAATTTGTCCATCTATATGCTTTATTTGACAAAAGGATTGAATTGAATTAAATGTGAAATTTGCATGCTATATGTTAATGCACCTAATTGTTGTGCCTTTTAAAGGTGGAGGCCTTATGAGGCAATTTAACCACTATTTAGTTAGTGGATGAACAAAGGACAAATGTGCCCTTAATGTATGTTTATTTGAATTATTCAATAAAAGGTTAATAAGGTAATTATATTAATATGCATGTTATTATATGATAAAAACATGAAAATGAATATTATTTCATCTATTCTTCCATCGAAAACACAAAAGAAAATAGGGAAGAAGGGCTTTGTTATATTTGGCCATTTGAGAGTTTAATTCAAGGTATGTTCTTGATCAATTTTTGATAATTCTATGTTTTTGCAATCGTTGTTTTGTAAACTTTGTAACCATGTTGTAATTTGAAGAATTTATGATGTTTTTGAGATGAGCTTTTGATGAACTCATGTGATTTATGATGATTTATGATGTTAAATGAAAGATATGTGTTAAATGAACATGTTTTGTTCTTGAATTTTTGATGGATTTAGCTAATTAGGGCTAAATTGTGAAAATAGCAATTTGAAGGACTAAATTGTGAATTTGATGAAATGTTTGGACTTGTATGAGATAAGTGGGTATTCGGCTAAGCATGGTTAAATGATGATTTGGTAAATTTGATGTTTTGAGAAAAATGGACTAAATTGATAAAATGTGCAAATGTGAAGGTTAAGTTGCAAATAGCCCTAAATGTATGTTCTTGGATTTAATTGAATGATTTAGTGAATAAAAGGGTTAAATTTGAATATGTTTAGATCAAGAACCGAAGAAATCAAACATAGATCGCAGGAAAGCTAAAGTAACCAAGTAGCGGTTTCGTTTCAGTTAAATCGAATCCGAGGTAAGTCATTATGTAAATAAATGAATTTGTATTGAATTATGTATGTTCACATGACTATTAATAACAATGAATGCTTACGAGATGCTATGTATATGAATTTCGAGATAAGATCGACATAGTGATAATGTCCGAGAAGTCCCGTACGAACCTAGGATTAGATAGGATTATCTATGTCATGACATAGGTGTCTGTTCTATTTTATCATGTAAGATCATGTCTGGGACGTTGACATTGATTTGAAATTTCGTGTAAGACCACGTCTGAGACGTTGGCATCGATATAAAATTTACGTGTAAGACCATGTTTGGGACATCGGCATCGTATTAATTCATGTAAGACCCTGTCGAGGACAGTGCATCGACATTTGATTACATGTAAGACCACGTCTGGGACGTTGGCATTGTATGACTATTTTTGATTACATGTAAGACCACGTCTGGGACATTGGAATTGTATGACTATTCTGAGTATTCTGTATAAGATTCTGAATGGTTCAATGGGCAATTCCGAGCTATGAACGATTACATGAATGTATATCCGTTTCAGACATGTTTGATAAGTACACATAATGTGTATAAAAGGTAAGTATCTATAAAAACTTTCTAAAATGAATATGTGCAAAGGAATGATGAGATTATATGTAAAATTATGCTTAGATGAGCTATGTGCATATGTGATACTGAGTTGAAGTATGTGATAAGTTATGGCTGAGCAATTGAGTTAAACACTATGTGAGATGTATATGCTATGAGTACCATTATTGTCATTGTATAAATATTCTATGTGCATTTTAAGTTAAGTTTATTTGTATATGACTTACTAAGCTTTTGAAAGCTTACTTTGTGTGTATGTTCTCTGTTTTATAGATCTTCAAAGCTACTGAAGGCTTGGGACTGTCGAGGATCATCATCAAGCTACTCATCTTGTTTTGGTACATTTTGGAAATGTATATAGTTAGATATGGCATGTATAGGCTAGTACTTGGTATAAGTTTGTTATATGAACTTAGCCATGTGATGTGGCTAATTATAAGTTGATATTTTGCCTTTATGGAGATGATATATGATGTATGTTTTGGTATGAATGGAATTGGATTTGAATTTAGAGATTGGATGGTTATTTTGATATGTTCTTAGTTGCTATTTGTGCATAAGTTGAAATGATAATTAGCTTGTAGTTATGACCCTGAGTGGGTGGCATTTTGGCCTTGCAAATGGCCTAATTTGCCACATGGTTGTGTCACACGGGCGTGCCTAGTGACCATGGGGCTAAGTCAGTAGCTGATTAAGAGCACATAGCCTTGGTACACGGACGTGCCTGGTAGCCGTGTGGTTTCATCAGGATCGACAACGGCCAAAGTAAAGGTTGTGTTTGGTGGCCGTGGAGCCAAGTCAGGATTGACCACGGCCAAGGTACATGGGTGTGCTTGGTGACCGTGGAGTAAAGTCAGGTTCGACCATGGTGAAGACACACGAGTGTGTCTAGCAGCCGTGGGAGGCACACGACCTGCCCACACGGGCGTGTAGCCCCTAAAACTTAGAAAAGTTTTAAATTTTTGAGAATTTTTGTATGTGTTCTGGTTTAGTCCCGACCTTGTTCTAAGCATGATTAAGGTCTCATTGACCTACTTGAGGGATACTTTAGTTGCGATTAATGAATGGTTGTACAAAATGTTGTAAAAGTTTTTGATCTGTCTGGTAACGCCTTTAACCCTAATTTGGCGGTGGATACAGGATAGGGGTGTTACATTTGGCTGGTATCAAAGCTACAGTTTAGTCGATTCTTGGACTAACGTAGCGTGTCAGAGTCTAGCTATACATGCCATATATCTGAATTATGATAGTGTGATGAATCCTGACATATAAAATGTGATTTTTGTATAGCAATGGATCCTGAAAGAGACGTAGCTGACGACGTAAAAAGTAATGTACCTGCTCCCGCGCAAGAGATAGTGCCTTCTGATCCGAGACTAGCTACTAGCAGTCAAGAGGAAGAAGCTAAACAAGCTTTCTTCCAGATGACGAGTGAGTGGTTCACTCAATTCGTAAGAAATAACCTGACTATTTTGCAACCCCCGTCCCTAGTTATTTCCCCTCAGACTATAGTTATGCCATCGGATATGTATCCGAATCTGTTGAATAAGCCTTCAGTTGACAAGATCCGTAAATATGGGGCTAAAGATTTTTGGGCTACTAGTGATAATGATGCTGAAAAGGCCGAGTTCTGATTAGAAAATACTATTTGGGTATTCGATGAAATGTCTCTAACTTTGAAATAATGCATAAAATGTGTTGTATCATTGCTCGAGATACAACTTATCAGTAGTGGAAAACTTTAACTTCTATTGTTTCGAAAGAGCGAGCCACGTGGGACTTCTTTCAGATTGAGTTTCGAAAGAAATATATCAGTGAAAGATTCATCGATCAAAAACAAAAGGAATTTTTGGAACTAAAACAGGGTCGAATGACTGTTACGGAGTATGAACGAGAATTTGTAAGATTAAGTCAGTATGCTCGGGAATGTGCATCTACTGAAGCAATAATGTGCAAAAGATTCGAAGATGGTCTTAATGAAGATATCCACTTGTTATTCAAGATCTTAGAAATAAAAGAGTTTGTAGTACTCGTTGATCGAGCATGCAAAGTTGAGGCACTCGAAAAAGATAAAAGAAAAGCTAAGTCTAAAGCTAAAGATGTGAGAAAGAGATTTTAGAGTAGATCATTTCAGTCTGCTTCAAAGAAATTTAGAGATGATCAAAGTCGTTCAAGAGATAATGTGGGACATTTGAATAGAAATTGAGCTAGTTAACAAATGAGCTCCAAAACTCCAGCAACTTCAGTAGCAAGTATTGGTAATGTTCGATCCAAAAAACCTGAATGTAAGCATTGTGGAAAAAGGCATCCGGAAGTTGTAGATTAAATGACAGAGCTTGCCTCAGATGTGGATCACATGATCATTTTTTCCATGTTTGCCCTAAGTCTGTCGAGCCAAAGACTGTTCAGAATCTGAGATCTGATAATGCACCTGTGAGAGGTAGACCTTCGAAGAATGTAATAAATGTTAGTGGTAGTCAGAAAACTACGAGAGATACTGTTGCGAGATCCGAAGCTAGAGTGCCTGCTAGAGCATATGCTATCCAAGCTCGTGAGGTAGCTTCATCTCCAGATGTTATAACAGGTACTTTTACACTTTATGATACTTTTGTGATTGCATTTATAGACCCTGGTTCTACTCATTCGTATATATGCATGAATTTAGTATTCAGTAAGACTTTTCTTGTAGAGTATACTGAGTTTACTATAAAAGTATCGAACCCTTTAGGTAAAAGTGTCCTGGTTGACAAAGTATACAAGAACTGTCTTGTAACACCCCAAACCCGGTCTATGCATTAAGACTAGATTTGGTTTGTTACATGAATCGAGCTATATATATATATATTTATTTTTAAAATCTTCAATAAGTTGAAAGTTACAATATTATTTACAGGATTTAAATAACATTAGAAGAGTATTTGAAATTAATAAATATTAGAAAACATTAGTTGAAAATCATTGTATTATCAAAACCTTTAGGTAATTTATTAAAGAGTTAACAATAATAAATTATTTATAAAAGAATTTCATATACTTGAAAACCCAAATTTATTTTAATAAAACATCATATAATCATAGCCCATAATTAAAAGTCTAAAGTATAGTTTAAAACCAAACACACATAAAATCCATAAATTATTTATAGAGGCCCTTATTACAAATAACCCAAAATAGTAAAAATACTTATTAAAAAGTTCGAGTTTAAATAACCCAAGTTTTGCAAGATGGCCTCCACGAAGTCATCCTCGCCCAAGTCCACGTCAATTTCCATTACCTAAGATGGAAAAATTAAAGGGGTGAGTTACTTAGAACTCGGTGTGTAACTTACTTACCACCATTATTGGGCGGATCGTCAAGATATTATTTGGGCTTGAGCCCAATTATAGAATTCAACAATATATCATAAAATAAAATAATTTAAAGATGCATGTAAAATGAATTTCCCAACCAAACCTAATATCCATCCGCTAACACCCTGCACCAACCATCACACCTGGGGATCAAGTCAACCCACCCGCCAAGACACCAATAGTAGGCATTAAGCCTTTTTATAATTGTGGCAAAGCCACCGAACTAGAGGCAATAAGTCATATTTGTGGCAGAGCCACCAAACTAGATTTTTGGCAACAGGCCATTCTTCTCTTCATATACCCCACCCCATGCAATTATGTGTATATAACAAAATATAATCATATAACAATTTTTATTTAATCCATAACATTGGTGGGTTTATCATTAAACATTTCATTTGGCCCAAAAATTAATTTAGCAATTTGCCCATTTAGCAGTTTAGTGGGCTTTGGCCCAATTTATCGAACTAGAGTATTTTGCGGCCCATTTTCACGAAACATACAATTAACATAATAACAAGTAATTTCTCGAGGGCATTTTCGTAATTTTCACGATTTAGTCATTTTTACGTATTTTCTTCAAAATATTAGTTTTTACGTTTTTACCGATCTAGTCGTTTTTACGATTTTACTTCCATACCGAAATTTACATCCAACCGAGAAATAGTGTGAAGTTACACACCTCGATACCGAGAGTACTAATCCTTCTCGCTCTCTAAGCACCTAAAACATATTTTGATCCGTTAGAACACTATTTCAGATAAACACACTTAATCGATAATAGATCCAAAATCTTACCCTCTTGATTTTGAATCACTTGATTTTGGCTTCTCCTCGTTTATTGGTTCATTCATCACCGCGAATCCACCAACGATAATGGCTCGGAAGTTCGTACTACTTGAATAATTGACTCCTTCTAAGATGGTCCGCAACCCGGTGGAAAATCCTCGGATCGTCAAACCGCTCTTCGCTTAAATGGAGGATTTACTGATCCGCCTCTTAATGTGACTAACCACCGCCTTTTCTTCCCTATTTTGAAAGTCTTCACGATCAAAGGAATATTAGTTAAATCTAATATAATATCGAATAGTACTAGAGGCTTTAAAAAAAAATGTGATTTCCTTACCACAAGAAATCGATTCCAACGTTTCTACGATTCTCCCGATCACTTGAGTTCCGATCTTCCGTTATTGCACTATATATTAATGAATGAAGCGTTATTAGAACGAACGTTTATTTCGATTCAAAAAGGCCTTCATAACACCATTAATATTCGGCCTTAATACTAATAAAATGAAAACGAAAAAGAAGAACCCCTTACCTATAATCCACGATCGAAAAGAAAGGATTGAGAAAGGTGTTTGTGATGGATGAAGATTTCGGCTATGTATGATCAAAGAAGAAAAATATAAAGATTCGCTAAGGCACTTTAGCATTCGCCAAGAGAGTGTTTGATGGAGAAACTTGATTGAAAAGAATTAAAATATGAAAAGAGATGGTGATGATGTTGTTTGATTTCAAAGAGAAGAGAAGAAAAGATGGATTTTAGGAGATAATACATTCGCCATGACAAAAAAGAAAGGAAAATGGAATGGCTTTGGTGTAGATGATTTCGCACTTTGAAGAAATACAAAAGAAAACTCACAAGATGAATGAAAGTGACCAAATGGTCAAAAGAATTTGGTTTTACCAAATGCACAATTCGCCAAGATGAAAGGTTGAAAAGAGAGAAAATAAAAATTCTGCACAAGGTGCAAGGAATGACCAAAGAGAAAAAGGAATTCTAAGCCAAAACTAACACAAAAATTTGGCTCCCTCCCTATACCAAGTTGCCGTCCAAGACATGGTCAATTGGCCATGATTTGTTTCCAAAATTTTCCCTTGATATGTGCCTTATGTTCCCCCTATCTTTCCTTAAGTATTTGATTCCATGCCATATGTTAACTATTTCCTTAAACCTTTGATACACTAACCAAAAATAACATGGTCAACACTTACCATATATGTTCTTGGCCGACACTTGCTATCCATGTGTAGAAAATTAAAAACAAAAATTTATCTAGATGCTAAACAAGGGATTCGAACCTCTTCCCTCTTGCTATAACCCATGCGCCAACTCCACCATGCCATGTACTCAACTTATGACACTCATTAACACTTAATTTAACTTAAGTCTTAATGACCTTTGCTTCTTTTCAATAAATTCTCAATTATTAAATTTATTCCTTATCCAAATTATGCTATACTCCTCTTTAGAACTTCAATAAGAACTAAAAATAAAAGTAAGAAATTTTCCTTTAAAGTCTAAACACCAATTCATGCAATATATAAACACTCGGATTTTTAGGGTGTTACATGTCTGTTAATGTTTCGAGATATCTGTTTCCCTGCTGATCTGATGCTTTTTCCATTTGATGAGTTTGATATCATTCTGTGTATGGATTGGTTGACATTGCATGATACTGTTGTAAACTGTAAAACAAAGACTATTGATCTGAGATGTCTGAATGATGAAATTGTACGGGTTGAATCTAATGATTTAAATAGATTTCCTACTGTGATATTGTATTGAAAGCTCAAAGATATGTGAAAAAAGGATATGAGGCATATTTTGCTTATGTGATTGATTCAAAAGTGTCTGAAAAGAAAGTTGAATCAGTGTCAGTCGTTTGTGAGTTTTCTGATGTATTCCCTGAAGAATTGTCGGGTTTGCCTCTGATACGTGAAGTTGAATTTGGTATTGATTTGTTGCCTGGTACTACACTTATTTTGATAGCTTCGTATAGAATGGCACCAATAGAGTTGAAAGAGTTGAAGTCACAATTGCAAGAAATTACTGATAGAGGGTTTGCTAGACCTAGTTTTTTGCCTTGTGGTGTTCCTGTTCTGTTTGTGAAAAAGAAAGATGGCACAATGAGAATGTGCATCGATTATCGTTAGTTGAATAAAGTGACCATAAAGAATAAATATCTGTTGCCCAGAATTGATAACTTATTTGATCAGTTAAAAGGTGTTATTGTATTTTCCAAGATTGATTTGAGATCGGGATACTACCAGTTGAGAGTGAAAGATTCAGATATACCGAAAACTGCTTTTAGAACGAGGTACGGGCATTATAAGTTTTTAGTTAGGCCATTTGGACTAACCAATGGTCCTGCTGTTTTTATGGATCTGATGAACAGAATTTTTAGACCGTACCTAGATCGATTTGTTGTGGTGTTCATAGATGACATTTTGATTTATTCACATGATGAAAATGAGTATGCTGAACATTTGAAAATTATGTTGCAAACTCTAAGAGAAAAGCAATTGTACTCGAAATTTAGCAAATGTGAATTCTGGTTACACGAGGTTAGTTTTATGGGACATATTGTGTCAGCTTCTGGAATTCGAGTCGATCCGAGCAAGATTTCTGCTATTCTAAATTGGAAACCTCTGAGAAACATGTCTGAAGTTCGTAGCTTTCTTGGTCTAGCTGGTTATTATCGTCAATTTGTGAAAAGATTTTCAATGATAGCTACTCCGTTGACTAGACTAATTCAGAAAGATGTTAGATTTGAATGGTATGATAAATGTCAGAAAAGTTTTGATCAGTTGAAAACTCTGTTAACAGAAGCTCCAGTGCTAGTACAACCAGAATCGGGTAAAGAATTTGTTATATACAGTGATGCTTCGTTAAACGGTCTGGGATGTGTTCTGATGCAGGAAGGCAAAGTTGTAGCTTATACCTCGAGACAACTGAAGCCTCATGAAAAGAACTATCTGACGCACGACTTTGAGCTAGCTGCGATTGTGTTTGCACTAAAGATCTGGCGCCATTATCTGTATGGTGAGAAATGTCACGTGTTTTCAGATCATAAAAGTCTGAAATATCTAATGACTCAGAAAGATTTGAACCTGCGTCAAAGGAGATGGTTAGAGTTGTTAAAATATTATGAGCTAGTGATAGATTATCATCCAGGTAAAGTAAATGTCGTAGTTGATGCACTGAGTAGGAAATCATTGTTTGCACTACATGCTTTGAATGCTCAGTTAGATTTGTCTGATGATAGTTTTGTGGTAGCTGAATTAAAAGAGAAAACATTGTTTATACAGTAGATATGTGATGCTCAGAAATCTAATAATGAGTTATTAGTGAAACAAGCTCAGTGTAGTTTGAATTCTAAATCTGAATTTTGAGTTGTTGATGATTGCGTGAGATTTTGAGATCGTATCTGTGTTTCGAGAAATCCAAAGTTGATTCAGCTAATTTTGAGTGAAGCACATAACAATCATCTATCTGTTCATTCGGGAAGTACAAAAATGTACCATGATTTGAAGCAACACTATTGGTGGTCTGGTATGAACCGAGATTTTTCTGATTTTGTATCAAAATGTTTAGTCTGTCAACAAGTCAAAGCTGAACATCAAGTTTCATCTAGGTTGTTACAACCGATTCTGATTCCCGAGTGGAAATGGGATAGAGTGACGATGGATTTTGTTTCTGGATTGCCTCTGACTCCGAGAAAGAAAGAGGTGATTTGGGTTGTAGTTGACCGATTAATGAAATCTACCTATTTTATTCCGATAAGATCTGACTACTCATTTGATAAGTTAGCTAAGCTTTATATTTCCGAGATTGTGAAATTTTATGGGATGCTACTATACATTGTGTCAGATAGAGATCCGAGATTTACATCAAGATTTTGGAAGAAATTGCAAGAAGCTTTAGGCATGAAATTTCATTTCAGTACAGCTTTTCATCCGTAAACAAATGGTTAGTCCAAACAAATTATTTAGATTCTTGAAGATATGTTAAGATGCTGTATACTTGAGTTTAATGGTACGTGGGAACAGTACCTACCATTGATTGAATTTCCATACAATAATAGTTTTCTGTCAAGTATTAAAATGGCACCTTATGAAGCTTTGTACGGACGTAAATTCGTACACCTCTGTATTGGACTGAGCTCAGTGAAAATGAGATACACGGGGTCAATTTGATAAAAGATTCAGAACAAAAAGTGAAACTAATCCGAGATTGTTTGAAAGCAGCATTTGATCATCAGAAGTTTTATGCAGACTTGAAACGAAAAGATATAGAATTTGAGATCGATGACAAAGTATTTTTGAAAGTGTCTCCATGGAAAAAAGTGCTTCGATTCAGACGTAAAGGCAAGTTAAGTCCGAGGTTTATCGGGCCGTATGAAATTATTAAACGTGTTGGACCTATTGCATATAGATTAAGGTTGCCCTCATAGCTAGAAAAGATACACAATGTATTCCATGTTTCGATGCTCCGTAGATATCGATCTGATCCGTCACATGTGATTGCCCCATCTGAAATTGAAATTCGATTTGATATGACATATGAAGATGAACCGATTCGTATATTAGCTCGTGAAGTGAAAGAGTTGAGAAAAAGGAAAATTTCGTTACTAAAAGTACTATGGAATCGACACGGAATAGAAGAGGCTACGTGGGAGCCTGAAGATTCTATGAGACAGCAATATTCAAATCTATTTAACGGTAAGATTTTCAGGGACAAAAATCCCTAAGGGGGAGAATTGTAACAGTCCGGTTTATACCCTAGTCAGAACAGTGGTTTTGGGACCACAAATCTGAGTCTGAATAATATTTTAATATTATTTTCTGTGCCGTAGACATGTGGTCATGTATGTGTAATAATTTCGTAAGTTAGTTTGTATGTTTGTGTGCTTAATTTGACAAAAGGATTAAATTGCATTAAATGTGAAATTTACATGCTATATGTTAATGTACCTCATTGTTGTGGCTTTTAAAGGTGGAGGCCTTATGAGGCAATTTAACCACTATTTAGTTAGTGGATGAACAAAGGACAAATGAGCCCTTAATGTATGTTTATTTGAATTATTAAATGAAAGGTTAATAAGGTAATTATATTAATATGTATGTTATTATATGATATGCAAATGGATATTATTTCATCCATTCTTCCACCGAAAACACAAAAGAAAATAGGGAAGAAGGGCTTTGTTATATTCGACCATTTGAGAGTTTAATTCAAGGTATGTTCTTGATCGGTTTTTGATAATTTCTACGTTTTTGCAATAGTTGCTTCATAAAATTTGTAACTCATATTGTAATTTGAAGAATTGATGATGTTTTTTAGATGAGATTTTGATGAACTCATGTGATTTATGATGATTTATGATGTTAAATGAAAGATATGTGTTAAATGAACATGTTTTGTCCTTGAATTTTTGATGGATCTAGCTAATTAGGGCTAAATTGTGAAAATAGAATTTTGAAGGACTAATTTATAAATTTGATAAAATGTTTTGATTTGTATGAGATATGTAGGTATTCGGCTAAGCATGGTTAAATGATGATTTGGTATATTTGATGTTTTGAGAAAAATGGACTAAATTGATAAAATGTGCAAATGTGAGGGTTAAGTTGAAAATAGCCCTAAATGTATATTATTGGATTGAATTGAATGATTTAGTGAATAAAAGGGTTAAATTTGAATATGTTTAGATCAAGAACTAAAGAAATCAGACTTAGATCGCGAGAAAGCTAAAGTAACCGAGTAGCCGATTCAGTTTCAGTTAAATCGAATCCGAGGTCAGTCATTATGTAAATAAATGTATTTGTATTGAATTATGTAATTTCATATGACTATTGATAACAATGAATGCTTACGAGATGCTATGTACATGAATTTCGAGATAAGATCGACATAGTGACAATGTCCGAGAAGTCCCGTACGAACCTAGGATTAGATAGGATTAGCTATGTCATGACATAGGTGTCTGTTCTGTTTTATCATGTAAGACCATGTCTGGGACGTTGGCATTGATTTGAAATTTCGTGTAAGACAACGTTTGGGACGTTGGCATCGATATGAACTTTACGTGTAAGACCATGTCTGGGACATCGGCATTGTATTAATTAGTGTAAGACCCTATCGGGGACAGTGGCATCGACATTCGATTACATGTAAGACCACGTCTGGGACGTTGGCATTGTAAGAGCATTCTGAGTATTCTGTATATCTTATTAGATTCTGAACAGTTCAATGGGAAATTCTGAGCTATGAACGATTACGTGAATGTATATCCGTTTCAGACATGTTTGATAAGTACACAAGATGTGTATGAAAGGTAAGTATCTATAAGAACTTACTAAAATGAATATGTGCAAAGGAATGATGAGATGATATGTAAAATTATGCTTAGATGAGCTATGTGCATATGTGGTATTGAGTTGAAGTATGTGATAATTTATAGCTAAGCAATTGAGCTAAACACTATGTGAGATGTATATGCTATGAGTACCATTATTGTCATTGTATAAATATGCTATGTGCATTTTAAGTTAATTTTATTTGTATATGACTTACTAAGCTTTTGAAAGCTTACTTTGTGTGTGTGTGTGCTCTGTTTTATAGATCGCCAAAGCTACTAAAGGCTCGGGACCGTCGAGGATCATCATCACGCTAATCATCTTGTTTTGGTACATTTTGGAAATGTATATAGTTAGATATGGCATGTATAGGCTAGTGTATAAGTTTGTTATATGAACTTAGCCATGTGATGTGGCTAATTATAAGTTGATATTTTGCCTTTATAAAGATGGTAAATGATGTATGTTTTGGTATGAATGGAATTGGATTTGAATGTAGAGATTGGATGGTTATTTTGATATGTTCTTTTTTGCTATTTGTGCATAAGTTGAAATGATAATTACCTTGTAATTATGACCCTAGGTGGGTGGCATTTTGGCCTTTCAAATGGCCTAATTTGGCACACGGTTTTGGTACATGGACATGTCTAGTAGCCGTGTGGTTTCATCAAGTTCGACCACGACCAAAGTACAAGGGCATGCTTGGTGGCCGTGGAGCCAAGTCAGGATTGACCACGACCAAGGTACATGGGCGTTCTTGGTGACCGTGGAGTAAAGTCAGGTTTGACCACCGGGAAGACACACGGGTGTGTTTAGCAGCCGTGGGAGGCACATGGCCTACCCTGTAACATCCTGAAAAGGGCCTATGCATTTTTGGTTTAATTGTACGAAAAGACACGTCTTATGTGTTATGAATAAATTTTGAACATTTTGGAAACCTAAGTAAAATAGGAAAGTGAACATTTTGGAAACCTAAGTAAAATAGGAAAGTGAACATTTTGGAAACCTAAGTAAAATAGGAAAGTGAACATTTTGGAAACCTAAGTGAAATAGGAAAGTGAACATTTTGGAAACCTAAGTAAAATAGGAAAGTGAACATTTTGGAAACTTGGAAATGTAAGGAAATGTCAAGTTTAAAGAGCCAAACAAAATTTTTGAAACTTAGATATGACTTAGAAATGTCGAGTTTTAAAGTTCAAAGAGGAAATTAAGGCAAGGTGGCCTTAAGAGAAAAGTATGTGAAATTTGACACACAAATAGGCTTGGAAAAGTGGCTCAAGATGCCACTTAGGGCCTCTGAAATGGCGCCACATGCAAGGGTGTTGGGCCCGACTTGAGTCACATGGGAAGCAAAAAACAAGTTTTATTTTTGATTCTAGAAGCACGAGATGGACGGCACAAGGCTTGCAAAGAGGAGTTTTATTCCTTTAAAATTTGGCTAAATAGGGATAAATGATAGATTTAATATTAGATTACTTTAAGTGGATAATTGATGAGATTAAATAAAGTGATAAATAAAAGATAAAATTTATCAAGTTGTGGAGAGTTGGTGATTAAGGGACTCCTTGGATGGTATTTTCGCCAAGGTTGTAAAGGGGAGGCTATAGTCAATTCTATTGAGCCAACTTGCCTCTCTTTTGCCAACTCTTTTCTCTCCAAGCTATCATCTTTCTTTTCCAATTGTTCTAGCCGAATTTTCCCCCCTCTTCTTAGTTCACTTTTGCCGATTTCTCAAGGGACTCTCTCTCCTCTCTTTTCTTTTACTAAACCGACAATACAAACATCTTCATAAGCCGATTCCTTGTTAAGTTCCAAAAGCCGAAAATAAATCCCCTCTAGCCCTAGCCGAATCTTTGAAGGACTTAAAGCATAAGGTTGTCGATTTGTGTATTAAGGGGTAAGGATCTAAAGATCATCATCTTATTTCTTTTCTTAGGCCGAAAATTAGAACTCTAACTCTATTAATGTCTATGGCCGACTATTTGAAGGAAGTTTCGGGAATTAGGTGCTGTCGACTACAAAGAAGAAACTTTCGGGACTTTTAAGATCTAAGGTAAGCTATGAATACCATTCGGTCATAAGCTATATTATTATGATTTAATGTTAGATTAGATCTAACATATGGTTATACGAATTTCGACAGCATTAAGAAAGCAAGGATCCAATTTGGGATTTAAGATATTCAAGGTAAGTAACTATGAATATTCGGCCAAGGCCTTATTTTAGTACATAGATCTATTCCCTTATTATCTTAAAAAGCCGAAAACTAACCTATGTAGAGATTTAGGATTTGGCCGAATACAAGGAGAAGAAAAACAAAGTTTTCGGGATTTAAATAGTCATCAAATCGGCACCAAAGGTAAGAAATTGACTATATGAATCCTTCAGGATTTGGGTTATAGCCGATTAGGCTTTAAAAGAAAACACTAAATTTGGCCGAATAGGCCTTTGCTAAATATTACCATGTTGGCCGAATGTAGGGACTTAAAAATCTAAAGCGAAGAGATCAATTTGGGATTTCAAGAGAAATTGTTGTTTAATCAGTGTGTACCCCACACAAATCTTAATAGATTTATGGCTCTAACTTGATACATGTTGTTAATATGAAAGTGTAAGAATGTGGCTAAAGTACCATGTTATGGTACAAAGTACTCAGGTACGTTTCCTACTCCTACTAGGATTACGAAATATGTTATATTAACATGTGAAAATTGACATGAATGTGAATTTAAGTATGATATGCATGATATAAATAATATGGGGCATTCGGGATATATGAGAAAGGGGAAGTGTATGTGGTGACTTCGGTCCCACTATCTGAATGTGGTGACTTCGGTCACATTATCTGAATGTGGTAACTTCGGTTACATTATCTAAATGTGGTGTCACATGACACAATTATTTAATCTGGTGGCTATGCCACAACTTTTATATGGGCGATGATCACGTCGACTGCAGTGGCTACCTTCGATGGTGTGTAGCGGATGGAGGGTTGACTTAGTAGTCCCCACGGTGTGCAGGTTGGTACGGGGATGTGTAGCGGATGGCATCTAGGTTTGGGTTTGGGTTGCATCATTATTTTGAATCATTAAATGTGAAATTATGATATGTATGAATATGATTGGTTATGCCGAATTTGTTAAGACTTAGTGTTTGTGTACACATTGAGTCTGCTTGACTCACCCGTTGTGGGAACATGTTTTGGTGACGATCGTTGATGGACTGGGTTCGCGTGAAGCTTAGGGATGGCCATGCACAAGAAGAAATTTACGACTTGGACTTTTATTTTATTTTAAATAATTTAAAGTTTATTTTGGTTTTAATTTTGGGAAATTATTTGATGTAATAAGGTCAGTAGTAGCGTTTACTTTACTTTTATTTATTGAGCATACAATCTTTATATTTATTAAAAGATTAAGTAAAATTAATTTAATTCAAAGCCCAAACATTTTGTCACCTAAATCAAAAGGATTTTAATAACGAAATAAACCTGCTTTTCAACTCAAGCCCAACCCAAAACAAACTTTCCTTCAAAACGCTCAAGTTTTTCCTAAATACAAAAGAATTTGAAATGGTTTTCACCGGGGAACATACCAGATCCGGTCCAGGCTCGTGGGTCGGGTGTGGGGTGTTTCATGCCCACTCGGGCGTGTAACCCCTGAAACTTCAAAAAGTTTTAAATTTCTGAGAATTTATGTATGTGTTCCGGTTTAGTCCGACCCTGTTTCTAAGAATGATTAAGGTCTTGTTGACCTACTTGAGGGACACTTTAGTTGCGATTAATGAATGGTTGTACAAAATGTTGTAAAAGTTTTTGGTCTATCCGGTAACACCTTTAACCCTAATCCAGTGATGGGTACGGGATAGGGGTGTTACACTCCGAGATATCCCTTTTCATACCCGGCCACCAATAAAAAATTTTCAGAGCATTGTACATTTTCGTATTGTCCGAGTGTACTAACAAATAACCACTATGTGCCTTATGTAAAATTTTTCGGATCAACTCATCATCTCTGGGTACACAAGTTCTGTCATGAAACATCAAACAACCATCCGAACCCACTTAAAAATCAGAATCATTTCCCGTTCCACACTTAGCCCTCTTAGCTTGCATCTCACTATCATTCCTTTGAGCCTCACATATTTGTTGAATAAATAATGGTCTAACTCTCAACTCGGCCAATATAGCACCATCATCAAACAATGCCAAATTCGTGCTCATAGCTCTCAAAGCATACAGGGATTTCCTACTCAGGGCATCTACAATCACATTTGCTTTTCCCAGATGGTAATCGATTATTAGCTCATAGTCTTTCAATAATTTGAGCCACCATCGTTGCCGTAAATTTAAATCCTTTTGATCTATCAAATACTTCAAACTCTTATGATCTGTGAAGATTCGACACCTCTCACCATATAAATAATGTAGCCAAATCTTTAATGCGAAAACAATTGCAGCCAACTCCAAATCATGAGTCAGGTAATTTTTCTCATACGGTTTTAGCTGCCTCGAGGTGTAAGCGACTACCTTACCCTCTTTCATCAACATACAATTGAGACCATTAAATGACGCGTCACTATAGACCACAAACTCTTTCCCTGACTCAGGTTGTACTAAAACCGACGCCTCAGTCAACAATGTTTTCAATCTCTCAAAACTCTATTGACATTTGTTAGTCCATTCAAACTTAACATCCTTATGCAACAGTTTCGTCATCGGGGTAGCAATCATAGAAAACCCCTTTACAAATCGTCTGTAGTATCCTGCCAATCCTAAAAAGCTTCTAACTTCCGACACATTTCTAGGCGATTTCCACTCCACAATAGCTGAGATTTTACTCGGGTCAACTCTAATACCATCACCCGACACGATGTGTCTTAGGAATCCAACCTCTCGAAGCCAAAACTCAGTCTTACTAAATTTAGCATACAATTGCTTGTCTCTTAAAGTTTGTAAGACAATTCTTAGATGCTCCGCAAGATCACTCTCATCCCGAGAATAAATCAATATTTCGTCGATGAAAACAACTACAAACTTGTCTAAATACAGTTGGAAGACACGGTTCATTAAATCTATAAAAATTGCAAGAGCATTCGTTAGACCGAAAGGCATAACAAGATACTCATAATGGCCATACCTCATCCGAAAAGCATTTTAACACATCTTGCTCCTTAACCCTCAACTGGTAATAGCCAGACCTCAAGTCTATCTTGGAGAACACCGTAGCTCCCTTTAGTTGATCAAATAGATCATCTATCCTTGGTATAGGATACTTATTTTTCACCATCACCTTGTTGAGTTGTCTGTAGTCTATGCACAATTTCATCGACCCATCTTTCTTCTTCACAAATAGTACCGAAACACCCCACGGTGAATATCTCGGTCTTGCAAAACCCTTATTAGTCAACTCATGTAACTGAACCTTCAGTTATTTCAACTCTAATGGTGACATCCTATACGGAGCAACCGAAATAGGTGTCGTTCCCTGAACTAACTCAATCCCAAACTTGACCTCTCTAACTAGAGGCAATCCGGGTAACCCTTCCGGAATACATCCGGATACTCACATACAACCGGCACTGTTTCAATCTTTACTTTAGACTCTTGAGTATTCAGTACAAAAGTGAGATAGGACTCACACCCTTTTCTCAAATATTTCTCAGCCACCAAGGAAGAGATCATCTCCGGTAAACTATCTGACCCACTTGATTCAACCCGAATAACATATCCATTTTCACATTTCAATTCAATAGATTTGCTATCACAGTTCACTAAAACACTATAGGTAGTCAACCAATCCATACCAAGAATCAAATCAAATTCATCAAACGGCAACAACATAAGGTTTGCCGAAAAACAATGACCCCTAATTGTCAAAGGACTACTCCTACATACCTTGTCAACTAACACATGTTTACCCAACGGGTTTGACACCTTTACCACAAATTCCATATACTCAACAATCATACTCAAACTAGATGCCAATCTCATACAAAAGAAGAATGGGTAGACCTCGGATCAATCAAAGCAATAACAAAGGTGTCATGAAGAGAAAAAGTACTCGTTATTACATATGGAGATGATGCCTCTTCGCAAGCGCGAATGGCATAAGTCCTTACAGGTGCCCGACCCTCCGGTCTCACAGCAGAGTCTCGTGACGTACCTCTACCACTAGTCCCACCTCCCGGGTTCTTTCGTGGCCTATCCATAGAAGATACATTGCTTGATCTTATCTCTTGCTTCCTCTCCTTGTCATCCCTCTCAGGGAAATTTCGGATGAAATGGTAGGGGGAACCACACTTATAACAATTCGATTGTTTCCCCAACACTCCCCTGTATGATGTCTGCCATAACTTGGGCACTCTGGTTTGGACTTTGGATTTCCCACACTTGCCATTGTAAGAGCCTAAATCTGCCCGGGCCTATACCAAAAACAAAAAATATAAAATATTAAAAACCATTAATAAAATTCCCTTTTATAACAGTCCAAATACAAATAAAACCCAATCAAAAATCACTAAACCTAGCAGGGCCTAATACCACCCCAAATGCCTAACCCTAAACCACACCCATAACAGATAACAAGAAGAAACCCTAGCCACCTAGCAGTAACAAGAACAACCTCCCACGACATGCATGACGCTTAGTCTTAAGCTCCCACGCCACTCAACTCCAGACGATGCGACGTCGCCTCAAGACTGCAAGAAGGACGATAATAAAGATAGCAAACAAATAGGCGAGAAAACAAAAAGAGAGAACAATTGTATTTTTTTCGATTTTTTATTTTTTATTTTTTTGATTTCGACTATAATAAACCGAAACAAACCATTGTAAAAGGGAATTTTTTTCTTTTGTATTGCAGACACATGCACAGATTATGAATTAATATACAAAAAATACAAAAAAAAAATTGAAAGCAAAAAATAGAACATTGAAAGGTTGTTTTCAGATCTGATTTTCTTTGATTTTTCTTTCCCATTTCATGTTTTTTATTTCTTCATCACCGCATGCGAAAGAACAAAACCAAATAAAAAGAGAAGAGGGATTTACCGTCGAAATATGGACTGTCGGACTGCTTTCTTCGTCGTAATCTAAGCAAAGCAGTCCCTAACGGCGGAGAGCGTGAAGCGTCGGGGTCTAGGTTGAAAGAGATCAGCGATCGGACCTGGGTAAGCCACTAATCGCCGATGGCCATGGCGTTTTAGTGGTCGAATGAGGGGTGTTGAAGGCGGCTAAGAATTAAAAAAAGGGGTTAGGGTTCTGGTTTTAAAAAAAATGAAAGGATTAAAGTTTTTTTTATTAACTTAAGGTTTATTAACCTTTTTTTAAGAATAATGCAAAACAGTGTCGTTTAGGAGGGTGTAGATCCGCGCGTGGACCTTCTTTGTGACCCGAATCTGTGCCTTTCTGCTTTAAAAGGGTTATTTTCGCGATTAGTCCCCCTTCTCTGAGTTGTTATTCGATTAGACCCTAACAATTTCTTATTTGTTTTTTTTTTAAATTTAGCCTCAATAATTTAAGCGTGTTTTCGTTTTGGTCCCCGCTCATACACTGCATTTTGAGCTTTTAAAATATTTCTCTTTTAATCCCCAATCATTCGTGCGTATCGCTTTTTAGTCCTTTTCGTTTTCTTTTCAATTTATTACTTTCACTCTCCAATTTTATTATTATTTCAATATGGTCCTTCAATTATTTTATTTAATTGTTTGATTACTATTTTTAATTATCCCTTTTTAAAATTAATATTATATTACATATATTTTTGTTCTAGATGTTATTTCTCCATGTTATTTTATATATTATATATAATTTATATTAAACTATTTTTCATGTATATAGGTTATTAATTTCATATTATTTATGCATGTATTTTCTTTTAAATCTATCTATGCATATATGTTATTTAAAATTTATATAGATATAATTGTTCATTTAAAGATGTTATTTTAAATTATGTATTTATGTATTCCAATTACTTTTATATATCATCATCATTTTGTATATATTTTTATATATCAAGTTTTATTCTATATATATTATTTAACTTGATACATATTATTTTACATATAACATTTGCTTATTTATTTTAAAATGTGCTATATTTTATTTCATTCTTAATTAGTTATATTTTCAATCTTTGATTCTTGATTAATAATGTTGGTATGTTCAAAACAAGAGCGGTGAGATTGTTGATTTTGTAAATATTGAATTGTAGGTTCATATTATCATTCTTGTCATCCATTTGTATAAATGTTGTATTCGCGTATTATTCTTTCATGTTTGATATTGTATTTCTTTTTCTCATGATTTAATAAAAGCATCTTAAGTCGTTTTTTAAAATCACTTATTAAAAGTTAAAAAAAAAACAAGGCAATATTTGTGTGTTTAGAAGTTCGAAAGATTACATCCTAATGTGCTGAGTGTCGATTTTTCATTCAACTAAATAACCAAATACCCTTTTAATTATATGTTTTGAAGATCAAAGACGATCTCGATGTCAAAGTATAAACGGTTATATCCTAACGTGCTGGGTATGACAGTTTTATCCATTTGAAACGAGCTAATCTTGAAATTCAATTCAGGGTTAACTAACCTTCTTTAAAAATGATTATATTTTATATCTTGTTGTTAATATGATTTTTTTAATTTATGTATTTCATGATTAATGTTTACGATATTATCCTTGTATTGTATTTCAAATTCCAACATATTCAAACCTTTTCTAGATATTTTATTACATTAAAATGAATATTGAACCAATTTTAAGATTGCATATTTGAAAACCAAGGCAATATTTGTGTGTTTAGAAGTACGGAAAATTACATCCTAACGTGCTGAGTGTTGATTTTTCGTTCAACTAAATAACCAAATACCCTTTTTCATATGTTTTAAAGATCAAAGATGATCTCGACGTTAGAGTATAAAGGTATTATATCCTAATGTGCTGGGTATGATACTTTTATTCCTTTGAAACGAGTTAATCTTGAGATTCAATCCCAATTTAACGAATTTGTTTTTTAAATTTTTTTTACCCTAAATATTTCAAGTTTTTGACACTAAGACAACGTTAATCAATTTGGTACCAACTTTGGGCGTTGCAAGGGTGCTAACCCTTCCTTGCACATAACCGACTCCCGAACCCGTCTTCTCAAATTTCGCAGACCAAAATATTTTTATAGGTGACCTGATCACACCTAAACAAAAAGGATCGGTGGCGACTCCCTATTTTTAAAGTCGATCCCCATTTTTTTTTAAACATTAAAATAAAATGGTTTCAACAGTTTGGCTACTCCGCTGGGGACTGGTTGAGAGTCAGGCCATAAATTGATTAATTTTTTGTCCTTTTGATTGAAAACTTGAAAAAGTGTTTTATCATGTTTCTTTTAAAGCATTTGTTTGTGATATAACTGCAATAATTTCGAGTCTTATAATACTTGCATTTTCATTACATGACCGTTGTGGTTACACCTTTAAGTGGGAGTGAGAAACTAAGCTTCCGTGAGGTTTTCAACTCTGCATGGGCTAGTGGACTGCTTCCGGGATACATCTGTACTTATGTGCTTCGTGAGGTTTTCACCTCCGCATGGCCATAGGGAAATGTATTCCCCTGAACCGAACTCAATTCATATGAGCCTATAATGGGTGAGGATTGAGGAATCTGCTGGGTCAGGTACCCATTTTTTAGAGCCAAGCCGCATATAGCAGCCCTACAAGCCTACCCTAGATAGCGCCACGCCAAACCTTAGTGGTCACCCAGTCAGGTGTTCTATGTTGTTTATTTCTCTTGCATTAACATGTCGTCTTTTGTTCTGAGTGCATTGCATTGCATTCATTCCATGCATTTGCATTGCATCACATCGTACGCATTAGATTTTATGAGAAGACCCTAATTTATTAAAGTTATTTTAGCCTTAATCTGGAAGTCGACAAAAATCAACCAAGCATGCACCCTTACGGTACAAGGAGAAAAACCAAAGCAATGGATAAAAGATTAGAGAAGTTGGAACAAATGCAGAATGAGATGCAAGAGTGAATGCAAGCACAAATGCAGGAGCAGCTTGCTAAGATCCAACAGGATATGATGGATCAGATGATGGAATTGCAAAGAACTATGATGTCCTAATTGACTCAGTTATTGGCAGATAGAGGGAAAACCTCTATGGTTAACATTGGTGAAAATAGTAAGGAATGGTTATATCCTCCGGTTTTACCCTGACACATCCTGAAATACAACCTCGAAAGGCATCCGTCACAATTAAACCTTAGCAATTTCAAGAATATATTTCGACACCAGCAAACTTCCAAACGGGATCGGGTTTTAATTTAGGGGATCATCTAATTAATGCTAATATTCCTGACTTTGATGAGGCAGCAGAGAGAGAAAGGGTAAGGGCTGAATTGCCAAAATAGTTAGAGGAGCGATACAAATGGTTGGAAGACAAATTCAGGGCCATGGAAAATGTTGATAAGCAATATGGAATTGACGCTAAAGATCTGAGTTTGGTGCCAGATCTAATACTTCCCCACAAGTTCAAAATGCTTGAATTTGATAAGTATAATGGGACAAGTTGCCTCGAGGCTCATATTACTATGTTTTGTAGGAGAATGATGAGGTATATTAATAATGACCCACTGCTGATTCATTGCTTCCAAGACAGTCTAGCGGGAGCAGCATCTAAATGGTACAATCAGTTGAGTCGTACGAAAATTGGTTCCTGGAGGAATTTAGCACATGCATTTATGAAGAAGTACAATCACGTAACAGACATGACCCCTGATAGAATCACCTTGCAAAATATGGAGAAGAGATCAAGTGAGAGTTTTCAACAATACGCACAAAGGTGGAGAGAGGTTGCCATCCAAGTCCAACCACCGCTTCTGGAGAAAGAGACCACTATGCTCTTCATCAATACATTGAAGGCCCTGTTTATCACTCATATGTTAGGGAGCGCTACAAAGAGCTTCTCAGACACCGTAATGACTGGAGAAATGATTGAGAATGCCATAAAGAGTGGAAATATAGATGCTAGAGAAAGTGCCAAAAGATTAGCCTCGAGAAATAGGGAAAATAAAGTGAATAGCTTGAGCAAGCGTCCCAAATTGGTCACTGTAGGTCAACCGAGCTGTGATAACTGGTCATCAGGGCTCATCAAGACGAGAATCCAGTGCAAAGCAACTCCAGGTTACATCGATTTCGATGACATATGAGGAGTTATATCAAAGCCTATTTGATGCACATGAGGTGGCTCCTCACTACCTGAAACCGATGCAACCTCCATATCCAAAATGGTATGACCCAAATGCCTAGTGTGAGTACCACGCAGGGGTCACAGGGCATTCAATAGAAAATTGCCTCGCTTTCAAGAAATTGGTGGAAAAATTCATCGGCATGGGAATTGTGAAATTAGATGACATGCCAAATGCAAAAATATGAACCTAGGAGTGTTTTGAGCAATAAGACTGTGGAAGAGACATGTATTTTTAAGGCTAATCTAGAGTAATATTCGAAACACACTTATTGCTTTCAGCCTAGAGGCAATAAGGGTCCTCTTATGAAATAAGATTATGTCCAGAATTCTTATTTCAATGAGATGTATCTTTTAAGCAAATATCTTTTATTCTTTACATTTCATACTATACATTCTTTGGTTTTTAGAATATTCTTTCATTTTTATTCATAACCATACCATACAAATCATTGGAATCATTTTTCTGGAATTTACCTTCGTACCCAAAATGGGTCCTCAGATATCAATGACATGGGCGACGCTGTTACGGACTCCCTTTTTGAATGAAATATGGGTCTAAAGGATCTCAGGACTTTGAAAATGATATAAATTGCAACATATCTTCTGATTTGTTAATACTGGATGAAAAATAGATCCTATATCGTGAGCCAAGGAAGAAGATGAAGATTAATGCCTAGCTCAATGCAGAAATAAGATTTCCTACATGTGGGGCATGGAGGTTATCAAGCTAGTCTCATCAAACGCTTCTGGCCAACATCGATTCACTTTTGTGGAAGTCGGTTACTTCACTAAGATGGTAAAAGTCACTTCATATGCCTATATTATAAAGTTGATAGTCATCAGAACAAAAAAAGAAAGAAAGAATATTGACAAAAAAAATCAAAAAGACCATATTTAACCGCACAATGTCAAAAGTTTGCGGTATGTTCAAATATTAGATACCACATCATAGTAAATGCCAAAAAAAAAATGGAGAGACTGAGACTTGTAATGATTGGCATACAGAAGTTACTATTTACCTCTATGCTTATCAAACATTGGCCAGTATGGTCACCGGGGCAGCACATTTCTCATTGGTTTCGCTCATTGAAGTCAAATTTCCTTTTTTCTAGTCTTATCAGAACTGAAGTTGGATGAGGCAGAACGCGTTTTATCTCAATATGATCAGTTAAAAGCTATCTATCAGGGTCAGATAATGCGAGCTCACAACAAAAATGATTCGTCCTAGAAAATTTCATGATAGGGCTTTGAAGAAACTCTTTCCCATGCAAAAGGGACTTCAAAAGAAAGAGGATGCCAAACCGGGAAGGACCTTAGGCAGCAAAGAAGGCCTATTCTAAGGAAACATGGATATTGTCTGAAATAGATGACAAGGACCTGCCCAATTCGGAGAAGTCAGAAACCGAGTTTCAAAGGTTTTTCAAAAAAAGGGAAAAAATAGAAATTTTCAGCGAAAAGAAGAAAGAAAAAGTTGAGGCCAAGGCGAAAACCCGCAAAGGGCACTTTTAGACCAAAGGGGATTTGAGTTGAAAATTCGAAAAGGGCAGCTCAAATGTTGATCAAAGTGGGGCATACAGCAGTCTTGCTACGCTCAAATTAACAATAAAGAAGTATGCTACGTCTTGGGGCATCGACAAAGTACTCCGGATCGCCTAAACACATATTTAGCTTAAAATGGTCCTCAAGAAGTTTGAACAGAGAAGCTCAGGCTGCGATATTTGGGGCACCTAGTTTTCTATCTTATCCATTTTGAATTTGCTATCTTTCATTACCTTATTCTTTCCAAGATACGCCTTTAATAAATTCTCTGCTTAATTGGATTTGCTAACTTTGATTTAATTGCTTGTTTCGAGCTATGCTCCCAATCAATTTCATTCTTATCCATAGTTATGATCTTTTTCAAGCATTTTGCATTGAAATAACGATTAGTGGACTAATAATACTTTCATGAAAGGGGTTTCGCATATTACTCTGGAAGCTTCTGAATAATACAAGAACTTAAAATAGGACTATTGTTTAAAACTCACCAAGTTTAAGGAAGAGTCTAAATTGAGGCTATCTTATTGGATTCTCTGTTAAAAATAGTTGGTGATACAATCTCGACGAAAATGGGCAATGACAACCCAAGTGTAAAATGGGAATCATTCTCCGGAGAAAAATTGATTTTCCGCATTCATGCTAGCATCATGCATACACTTCTGGTTGGGTCACCCGATGAGTGATCAGTTGATGGAGCAAGCTACAGACCATATACCCCCTAGTTATAGTGGGATAGATAGAAGATAATACAGATCTTATACCTTTGAATATCAATGTGATGGATTGAAGAAGAAACAAATCCTACATTTCGAGGTCGAAGTGGGATAGAGGGGAAGAGATTCAGATCCTATACCGCTAAGTCACAATGAGATGAACCCTGAAGTTACAGTGGGACAAATCTGTTGAGCAAGATATTTGTTTTCTCGGGTTTTCTGTCAAGATTACCAGCAGAACAAGATCACAGTATAATACATCAGTGATATAGCCCTGATAAACAATGAGCAATGACCACCTTAAACTTTTAAAAAATGGATCATTCTCATGAAATTCTGCATTCATGTAAAACACATTTAGTTAGGAGAATTTGATTCATTCCGATCTTTGCATCCTAATCTTTATAAGAAATCATTCTCGTGACATTTTGCATTCATACAAATGTCATCCATAAGACACATTTAGTTAGGAGCATTGATTCATTCCGATCATTGCATCCTTAAACTTTTAAAAAATGGATCATTCTCATGAAATTTTGCATTCATGCAAAACACATTTAGTTAGGAGCATTAGATTCATTCCGATCATTGTATCCTAATCATTGTAGGAAATCATTCTCATGACATTCTGCATTCATACAAATGTTATCCATAAGACACATTTAGTTAGGAGCATTAAATTCATTCCGATCATTGTATCCTTAAACTTTTAAAAAGGGATTATTCTCATGAAATTCTACATTCATGCAAAACACATTTAGTTAGGAGCATTTGATTCAGTCCGATCTTTGCATCCTAATCTTTGTAAGAAATCATTCTTATGACATTTTACATTCATACAAATGTCATCCATAAGACACATCTATTTAGGGGTATTTGGTTCATTCCGATCATTGCATCCTAATCTTGGTAAAAAGACTATTCTCATGACATTCTGCATTCATGCAAATGTCGTCCATAACACATTTAGTTAGGAACGTTAGATTCATTCTGATCATTGCATCCTGACCATTTTACATAAGCATAAACACAAACTGATTTTACAAGACAGGTCCCTAGAGGACGTCGTCGCAACATCGGTGAATTTGAAGATCTTGCCTTCCTGAGCAAAGCGAATCGAAGATAGCAGATCTGGAAATCCTGAAGTTGCAAGAGCAAATCGAAGCCATACAAGTCTTATTTCCTCGGAGTTCCAGTGAGTAGGTTGAAATTACAAATCCTCCTCCCGAGTTTACAATGAGGATTAAACTTTATTTTAGAAGTTTTTGAAGAAGATTGAAATTACAAATCTCTTCTATCTGAATTCTTATTTCCTCAAGTTCCAAATGAGTAGGTTGAAATTACAAATCCTCCTCCCCGAGTTTACAATGAGGATCAAACTTTATTTCGAGAAGTTTTGAAGAAGATTGAAATTATAAATCTCTTCTATCCAATTCTTATCACCTCAAGTTCAATGAGTAGGTTAAAATTACAAATCCCTCCTCCCTGAGTTTACAATGAGGATCAAACTTTATTTCCGAGAAGTTTCAATAAGAAGATTGAAATTACGAATCTCTTCTCTCTGAATTTCTATCTCCTCAAAGTTCCAGTGGAGTAGGCTGAGGCTACGAATCCCTCCTCCCTGATTTTACAACGAGGATCAGTCCGTATTTCTTTAAAGTTTTAACAAAGAAGGTTAAAACTACGAATCTCTTCTCTCTGAATTTCTATCTCCTCGAAGTCCTAATGAGTAGGTTGAAATTACAAATCCCTCCTCCCTGAGTTTACGATGAGGATTAATCCATATTTCTTCGAAGTCCCAGTGGAGCAGGTCAAAGCTACAAATCCCTCCTCCTTGAGTGTATTGAGGATCAACATTTATTTTCGAGAAGTTTTAGTGAGAAGATCGAAACTACAAACCTCTTCTCTCTAGATTCTTATCACCTCAAAGTCCAATGAGCAGGTCGAAGCCACAAATCCCTCCTCCCTGAGTTTACAATGAGGATTAATTTGTATTTCTTCAAAGTCCCAGTGGAGCAGGTCAAAGCCACAAATCCCTCCTCCCTGAGTGTATTGAGGATCAACCTTTATCTCCGAGAAGTTTCAGTGAGGAGATCGAAGCTACGAATCTCTTCTCTCTAAATTCTCATCTCCTCGAAGTTCCAATAGAGTAGATCGAAGCTACAAATCTCTTCTCCCTGAAATTACATTGGAGCAGATCGAAGCACTAGTTCCTATGCCATTGAAGATGCAGTGGGATAGAATGAAGCTACTTGAAGAAAAGAAGTGCCAAGAAGTCAAGATCTTACAAGACCAGGCATATTTGGGCCCTTTTTAAAGTCTTTGCTCCATTCCCGTTACACGACAATGAGCAAAGAAGGGCAACTATAACAGCCCAAATCTGCCCGGGCCCATACCAAAAATAAAAAATACAAAATATTAAAAAACCATTAATAAAAGTCCCTTTTATAACAGTCCAAATACAAATAAAACGTAATCAAAAATCACTAAACCTAGCAGGCCCAATACCAGCCCAAATGCCTAACCCTAAACCACCGCTCATAACAGATAACAAGAAGAAACCCTAGCCAACCTAGCAACACATAAACAACCTCCCACGTAAATGCGCTAAAGGTCTGCATGAGCTCCCATGTTGCTCAACTCCGTACGATTCCACGTCTGCCTCAGTACTTGCAAGAAGGATGATAACAGCACAACAAACAAATAGGCAGTAGAAAACAAAAAAGAGAGAACAATTGTATTTTTTTCGATTTTTGATTTTTTATTTTTTTGATTTTGGCTATAATAAACCGAAACAAACCATTGTAAAAGGGGATTTTTTTCTTTTGTATTGCAGACACATAAACAAATTACGAATCAATATACAAAAAATATAAAAAAATTCAAAACAAAAATAGAACATTGAAAGCTTGTTTTTAGATCTGATTTTCTTTGATTTTTCTTTCCTATTTCATGTTTTTTATTTCTTCTTCACCGCATGTGAAAGAACAAAACCAAATAAAAAGAGAAGAGGGATTTACCGTCAAAATATGGACTGTTGGACTGCTTTCTTCATCGTAATTGAAGCAAAGCAGTCCCTAACGGCGGAGAGCGTGAAGCGTCGGGGTCTAGGTCGAAAGAGATCAGGCGATCGGACCTGGGTAAGCCACTAATCACCGATGGCCATGGCGTTTTAGTGGTCAAATGAGGGGGTGTTGAAGGCGGTGAGAATAAAAAAAAGGGGGGTTAGGGTTCTAGTTTTAAAAAAAAAATGAAAGGACTAAAGTTTTTTTTATTAACTTAAGGTTTTTTAACCTTTTTTAAGAATAATGCAAAACGGTGCCGTTTAGGAGGGTGTAGATCCGCGCGTCGACCCGCTTTGTGACCCGAATCTGCGCCTTTCTGCTTTAAAAGGGTTATTTTCGCGATTAGTCCCCCTTCTCTGAGTTGTTATTCGATTAGACCCTAACTATTTCTTATTTGTTTTTTTTAAATTTAGCCTCAATAATTTAAGCGTGTTTTCATTTAGGTCCTCGCTCATACACTGCGTTTTGAGCTTTTTAAATATTGCTCTTTTAATCCCCAATCATTCATGCATATCGCTTTTTAGTCCTTTTTGTTTTCTTTTTCAATTTATTACTTTCAGCTCTCCAATTTTGTTATTATTTCAATATGGTCCTTCAATTATTTTATTTAACTGTTTGATTACTGTTTTGTTTTAATTATCCTTTTTTTAAAATTAATATTATATTACATATATTTTTGGTTCTAGATGTTATTTCTCCATGTTATTTTATATATTATATATAATTTATATTAAACTATTTTTCATGTATATAGGTTATTAATTTCATATTATTTATGCATGTATTTTCTTTTAAATCTATCTATGCATATATTTTATTTAAAATTTATATAGATATAATTGTTCATTTAAAGATGTTATTTTAAATTATGTATTTATTTATTCCAATTACTTTTATATATCATCATCATTTTGTATAAATTTTATATATTAAGTTTTATTTTGTATATATTATTTAACTTGACACATATTATTTTACATATAATATTTGCTTATTTATTTTAAAATGTGCTATATTTTATTTCATTCTTAATTAGTTATATTTTCAATCTTTGATTCTTGATTAATAATGTTGGTATGTTCAAAACAAGAGCGGTGAGATTATTGATTTTGTAAATATTGAATTGTAGGTTCATATTATCATTCTTGTCATCTATTTGTATAAATATTGTATTCACATATTATTCTTTCATGTTTGATATTGTATTTCTTTTTCTCATGATTTAATAAAAGCATCTTAAGTCGTTTTTTAAAATAACTTATTTAAAAGTTCAAAAACAAGGCAATATTTGTGTGTTTAGAAGTTCGAAAGATTACATCCTAACGTGCTGGGTGTCGACTTTTTCGTTCAACTAAATAACCAAATACCTTTTTAATTATATGTTTTGAAGATCAAAGATGATCTCGATGTCAAAGTATAAACGATTATATCCTAACGTGCTAGGTATGACAGTTTTATCCATTTGAAACGAGCTAATCTTGAAATTCAATTCAGGGTTAACTAACCTTCTTTAAAAATGATTATATTTTATAGCTTGTTGTTAATATGATTTTTTTAATTTGTGTATTTCATGATTAATGTTTACGCATATTATCCTTGTATTGTATTTCAAATTCCAAAATATTCAAACCTTTTCTAGATATTTTATTACATTAAAAAGAATATTGAACCAATTTTAAGATTGCATATTTGAAAAATAAGGCAATATTTGTGTGTTTAAAAGTACGGAAAATTACATCCTAACGTGCTGAGTGTTGATTTTTCGTTCAACTAAATAACCAAATACCCTTTTCATATGTTTTGAATATCAAAGATGATCTCGACGTTTGAGTATAAAGGTATTATATCCTAACGTGCTGGGTATGATACTTTTATTCCTTTGGAACGAGTTAATCTTGAGATTCAATCACAATTTAACGAATTTGTTTTTAAGATTTTTTTTAACCTAAATATTTCAAGTTTTTGACACTAGGACAACGTTAATCAATTTGGTACCAACTTTGGGCATTGCAGGGGTACTAACCCTTCCTTGCACGTAACCGACTCTCGAACCCGTCTTCTCAAATTTCGCAGACCAAAATATTTTTATAGGTGACCTGATCATACCTAAACAAAAAGGATCGGTGGCGACTCCCTATTTTTAAAGTCGATCCCTATTTTTTTAAACATTAAAATAAAAATGGTTTCGACAGCCATCGAGGTGGCTTGAACTCTTGAACCCGAGTACGTGTTACCTCACTCTCTTTGCAAAAATCTCACTAATGAAGTCGTCCTAGGATTTGCTTCCTTGGACTTCTTCGATTGAACTTGATAGGATTTACTCATTGACCTTTTTCTTGCATCTCGGTCACGGCCTTCCTCTTTTCCTTACTTAATTCTTTGGCCTTACTGGCCCTATCCACCAATACCACAAATTCTTTTTTGTAACACTCCTATCCCGTATCCATCGCCGGATTAGGGTTAAGGGCATTACTTAACAGATCAAAAAATTTATCATACAATTTGTAAAGTAAATCATCAATTACAATCATAATGTCCCCTCATTAGGTCAACGAGACCTAAAACATGCTTAGAAACAGGGTCGGGACTAAACCGAAACACATACAAACTCAAAAATTTCAAACATTTCAAAATTTCAGGGGTTACACGCCCGTGTGGAGGGAATGACACGCCCGTGTGGCATCTCACACGCCTGTGTTCAACACCTGTGGTCGACACCATGAAGCGAGAGCCGGCGCATTACTATCTGCGTCATCGTAGCCAATTCATCAGGATCCATATACTATATAAAAAACAAAGTTTAGAATCTTCAGAAGCCACCACACTATCATTATACGCTTATGGCATGTATAGCTAGACTCTTAAACACGCTACGGTAGTCTGAGAACTGATTAAACTATAGCTCTGATACCACTAAATGTAATAGCCCTTACCCGTGTTTTACGTCAAAATCGAATATGAGGCGTTACCGTACTTAACTCACATGGTCGTACAGCTTTGGGCTATCCAATTTCCATTCCAAATTAAAAACTTTTCCATACACACCTCTAATATCCTTATAATGGACCTACAAGGCCCTATACATGCTTCTGAAAGGTTTTGAAGATGATTCGAAAAATTTTACGCACTTAAGAAAATTTTACCTAAATAGGGGTCACACGCCCGTGTGGAGGGAATGACACGCCCGTGTGTCATCTCACACTCCCGTGTTCGACACCTGTGGTCGACACTAACTTGTATCACACGGCCTAGCACACGCCCATATGGCTGGCCCGTGGTCGCCGCTGACTTAATCCACACGACTTGTCGCACGCCTATGTGCTTCAACCATATGGCGATTTAAATTCTAAATTCAAGGTACAGACTTCACACAGTCTGGGCACATGCCCATGTTCGTGGTCGTGCCTTCCACACAGCTATCTCTACCCTTGTGCTTACTACAAAGTTTACTGACTTGTAAAACTAACATGCAGGGGACACATGACCTAGTCACACACCCATGGGACTGACCTTCTGTCACACACGGCCTAGACACACGCCCGTGTGCCTACCCTTGTGGATAAGAACAAGGCTATTTGCCAAGCTCTTTACGTCCCTCTAGCTCACACAACATGAATCCATACATCATATCAATAAACAACTCATATTTTGCAATATAAACTTCCATGAATAACTACATCTTTTCATATATAACAAGGTGAGCCATCAACCATGGCAATATACAAATAGTTTATCTTTCAAAGGGGCCAACACACTTTTGGCCAAAATAACAAAATAATCTAATTAGTCTAGCCCCTATACATGCCATACACAAAATGTACCAAGTCTAGATATACCGATGTGAGCTGATAGTGTGGGCGACCTTCTGGTTATCTACGTATTTCGACCCGGCTCTTTAACTCTATAAAACAAGGAAAAAGAAAAGGAGAGTAAACTTTAAGCTTAGTAAGTTTACATGTAAACAGATAACATCATAGTATGTGCTAAACAACAAATAGCATTATACTAAACAAAAACAATCCACATTCACAGTTATGCTTACTCATTTTATCCTTTACCACCTTCCAACTATGTCATAAGCTTAATGCTTACATTCATTCACTTGCAACCCTGCACTTAACACCACAAATTCTCATGATACAACACATCATAATTTCTCACTAATCAAACACAATGCCAAATCACTCGGTGGTTTCGCACTTAGCCTACCATCAATCGTTAATAGGGTGGTATCATACAAAGCCCACCAAAAAGAGTAATTATAGTGATATTACACACAACCCACTAAATAATGTAATAAACGATGGTATTGCACACAGCCTATCGTAGTTAAGTAATACTTAGCCCACCGTTAAGTGTTATTATTACACATTTACATAGCTATTTCGTCATTCATACGAAACTATACAATAACTACAAATCCAATCCACTTGAATCATACATGTTCTTAATCATGTCATGCACCTGTCAACAACAACAATGTGTATATAAAATGCATCGTTTACACATTAACTTACCTCGGTGCAAAACGTTTCGATTTGTGGCTTAATCCGCAACCTTGCCTTTTCCACGGTCAAGATTGATCCCGTGCTCTTCTTGATCTATAAAAATAGAATTCACTCATTTAGATCATTCTATAATCATAATGCATCAAAATCTGCATTTAGGCAAAAATGACCATTTTGCTCTTGTACTATGGAAAAATTACGATTTTACCCCTAGGCTCGTAAATCATTTTTCAACTCACTTTCTCATTAAACAAGCCTAGCTGAACATTTATTTCTCTTACAGCTACTCACAAATCTAACTATTTCATTCATTTATGACCCAAATTCAATCTTTACATTTAAGTCTTAATTAGGTGTTTTCATGCTAACACCTTTCACAAAAGTTGTTTCTAATCTCCCTAACATTCATTTTCTTCCATAAAAACTCAGCTAACAACATAAAAATTCTCATGGCAAGTCCCTAGACTTTTACCATATCACAAATTAGTCCCCTTATTAGCTAGCTTAAGCTTTAGAGACTTCAAAAACACAAAAAATCATTAATTAAAACCACCTAAATCACTTACTTGAATGAGAATTGAGTGGCTGAAAGTTTGAACCTCAAAGACCTCTATTTTCTCTTCAATTTGTGGTGAAAAAAGATGAGTGAATAGTGAAAGATGATAGTTTTTCTTTTTACCATTTTTAATTCATCCTTTCTCACCTAATTCACCCAATTTTTGACCAAAAATTAAATTCTCTTGTCCCCCTATGTCATATGGCTGGCCAACTCTCTTCTATTGGCTTAATTGCACTTGAAAGACCTCAATTAACATTTTATAGCTATTTGGTACCTACACCTTGTAAAATAGAACTTTCGCACTTTATGCGATTTAGTCCTTTTTCACAATTAAGCATGCTATTGTTCAAATTAAAGCACCAAAATTTACACATAGCCATATATTTATACCATAACACATAAAATAACATCAAAATAATTTTCCTCAATCTCGGATTAGCGATCTCGAAACCACTGTTCTGACTAGCCTCAAAATCGAGCTGTTACAATACCAAATACTTAATTTCATAGAGCATCATGTATCATTATAACATTAAACATTCTCAAACATGCTAGCATAAATGTTGATTTTATCACATACAAACTTACCTCGATTTTAAAATAAGCTAGATCTTCATTCTAGTCCAAGACTTTATTCTTGCCCCGATCAACGTTGATTCTTGGTTCTATAATAGCAAATTAGCTCATTTCAATCATCACATTAATAAAGGCATTTTAATAATCATGCTTTGGAAAAATTATTATTTTGCCCTTACACTTTGGAAAAATGATCATTTTACCCCTCGGCTCAGAAAACAATTCTAATCAAATTTCTACTTTTAATAAGCCTAGGTGAACACTTATTTCTCTTATGGCTATCATAAAAACCCAACATTTCACACATTTTACTATCAATTTTACAACCTTTACAAAAAGGTTCATTTAGGTGTTTTTCATGGCCACACTTTTCACAAAAGTTGTTCATCTAACAACTAAGGCTCATTTTCTTCCATAAAAATGCAGCAAATAAAATTGAAAGCTCTCATGGAAAAACTCTAATGTTTTCACCATATTGCAAGATAGTCCCCTCATTAGAAAGCTTAAGCTCTAGGGGTTCTAAAAGTACAACTATCTTCAAGAAAAACTATTAAAACCACTTATTTGTTAGGAAGAAAGCTTGCTGAAATTTTTGAGTTTTCAAACCCCTCTTTGCTGCTAATTTTCGATGATGATGATGGAAAGAAGAAAAGATGATATATTTTCTTTCTTTATTTTATTAATACAAGTCAATTTAGTCACCAACTTTTACCAATTTTGTTAATTTTTGTCTCTTATGGCCAGCCACTCTATTCTTAGGGGTCTAATTGCACTTTAAAGACACCAAACTAATATTCTATGGCTATTATGAACCTTTGGCTTATAAAATAGAACTTTCGTACTTTATACGATTTAGTCCTTTTTCGCGATTAAGCTTGAAATCGCTAAAATTAAAGCACCAAAATTTTCATGCACTTATATAATCATGCTCTAATTCATAAAATAATATTAAAATAAATTTTCTCTGACCTCGGATTAATGATCCTAAGATCACTATTCCGACTAGCCCCTAAATCGGGCTGTTACAAAATGTGTGTTTATGATGCTTATTATTTGCATAGGAACTTACTAAGCTTTAAAGCTTACTCCCTCTTCTTTTCCTTTGTCTTATAGTGTCACCAAGCCAGCTCGGGGATCAGAGATTGTTGGAGATCCATTCACACTATCAAATTATCATTTTGGGTACTTATGATTACAATATTTTGAGTTATGGCATGTATAGGGACTTGGTCTTTTTGTTATGTGTCAAAATTGATTTGACCATATGTGATGCCTTCAATAGTTGATAATTCATTTTGTAAATGGTTATTTGATATTGGCTAATATTGATTAAGTATATATATATATACATATGATGATGTTTTCATGAATGTGGGAAATTGCATGGTTTGAGATGCTAAGTATGCGATGTTTGTATGTGATAAATTATAGCATGTAAATGATATGTGGATGCCTTGTGTATGGCTGATTGGGTTGAAAGTATATGCTTAGATTGGTGCTATATTTTGTTATGTAGGTTGGTACATGGAAAAGTGGCAAAAAAGCTTGGTAAATTGCCTTATATTTGTCCATACGGGTATACACACGGGCGTGTGTCTAGGCCGTGTGCGACACACGGTCTACCCCACAGGCATGTGTTTCGGTCGTGCGTCCTTTGCACCTTAATTGTTGCAAAACAGAATGCTCAGTAATGAGCACACGGGCAGAGACACGGCTTGTGTCTCAGTGTGTGGACGACATGGCCTCGAACATGGGCGTGGGCCCTGGCCATGTGAAGTCTGCACCTAATTTATGAAAAATTATGAAAATTTAATCGATCACACGGCCTAAGCACACGGGCATGTGACCTCAATTTGATGATGGCATCATAAACAGAAAGCTCCCTAATTTAAACATGGCCTGAAGCACGGGTGGGTCTTAGGGTTACATGGGCCTGTCTCAAACCCACACGGGCGTGTGACCCTTTTTACATGAAAAATTTCTAAGTTTCCCAAAAGTTTTCAAAGTTCTCGGTTTAGTCCCGAACCACTTCCGTGTATGTTTTGGTCCTTATTGGCTAGTTTTAGGGACGAGATGAATGCTTTTGAAAAGTTTTAAATTTAAGTGGAAATTCAAGTCTCGCTTTTGAATGTTTGCTTGTGAATAAGTCTAGTAATGCCTCGTACCCTATCCCTGTGTCGGATACGGGTAATGGGTGTTACACACTCGCTTTGAATGGGGCTTGAATGAAGAAATTCAAATGTTGGTTGGAGCTCTTGAAACTAAGTCGTTTGTTACTTTAACAGATAGAGCACAAAAAATGGATGATATATGTAATGCCTAGAATTGAGTTGAAATGAAACAACGAGATTTAGGAAAGTAGAGAACATTTAAATCCTTTCCCCCTCTACCAAAAAAGGTCAAATATGTTTCGCATAGGTTCACTCCTCCTTCTGGATATTCGGGGAAAGATCAATCTTAATATGAAATTTCGAGACCCCAGGCTACATCAGTTTCTAGTGTGAGTAGTGTTTGTAACTTGAATAAGCCAGTATGTGATCATTACGATAAAATCCATTTTGGTGAATGTCGACTAAAGAGTGGAATCTGTTTTCGATATGGATTGGCAAAGCATTTTCTAAATGATTGTCCACATAAAATGAAATTAGCTCCGAGCATATAGCTAAACCATCAACCACCCTACAAAGGCGTAGAAAACAAGGATCTATAAGTAATGTAGGAATTAGCCACAATGCCACACATGAGGTGACTACGAAGTCTGAAGGTCAAGCACCGGCCAGAGCATACGCTATCTTGGCTAGAGAATATGTCACTTCCCCTAATGTGATTGTTGGTACATTCTCTCTTTTTGATGTTAGTGTTTATGCTTTAATCGAACTTGGATCAACACATTCGTATATATGCACTGCATTAGTAACTGAGAAAAATATGCTAGTAGAATTGATCGAATTTGATGTTAGAGTATCGAACCCTCTAGGACAGTGTGTTGTAGTTAATAAGTTATGTAGGAACCATTTGATGAGTTTGATGTCATTCTTGGTATGGATTGGTTGACCGTACATGACGCCATTGCTAACTGTAAACAGAAGAGGATTGTGTTGAAATGTTCAAATGGTGAGTTAGTTGATGTTGAAGCTAAACAGACAGATTTATTACCAATGTGATAACAACTTTGACAACTCAAAAATTGATCAAAAAAGGATGTGAAACATATTTAGGTTATATGTTGGACACAAGAGTAACAGGATCAGCAATTGAACAAGTTCTGACTATACAAGAATTTGTAGATGTATTTCCAAAAGAATTACTAAGGTTGCCACCGAAAATAGAAGTGGAATTTACAATTGAATTAGTGTCTGGAACTGCTCCAATTTCAATTGCTCCATTCAGAATGGCTTTGACAGAATTGAAAAAGTTGAAAGCTCAGTTGCAAGAACTGGTTAATTGTAGATTCATCAGACCAAGTTTATCATCGTGGGGTGTACCAATTTTATTTGTTAAAAAGAAGGATGAGTCGATGAGATTATGTATTGATTACCGACAGTTGAACAAGGTCACCATAAAGAATAAATACATGTTACTGTGCATTGACGACTTATTTAATCAATTGAAAATGGGTCACCATATTCTCGAAAATTAATCTCCAATCGAGATATTATTAGTTGCGAGTCAAAGGATCAGATGTATCACAAACTGCTTTTCGAGCTCAGTATGGACACTATAAATTCTTGGTAATGCCACTTGGTTTTACTAACGCCCCTGCAGTGTTTATGGATCTCATGAACAGGATATTTCAATCATACTTAGATCAATTTGTGGTTGTGTTTATTGATGATATTTTAATTTATTCGAGAAATGAAGTTAAACACGGCCAACACATGTGGACTGTGTTGCAAACATTGCAAGAAAAATAGTTATACGCCAAGTTCAGCAAATGTGAATTTTGGCTCTACGAAGTAGGATTTATTGATCATGTAATCTTTGCAGATGGTATCCACATCGATCCAAGCAAGATTTCCACAATATTGAGTTGGAAATCACCGAGAAATATTTTTGAGGTGCATAATTTTCTAGGCTTGGTGGGGTATTATAGAAGATCTGTTAAAAGCTTCTCGATGATTGCTTTGCCTTTGATATAAATCTTAAAATAAAACGTTGCTTTTGAATTGTCAAAATAGTGTCAACAGAGTTTTGATCTATTCAAATTAACGCTAATTGAAGCCCCAATGTTTATGCAACCAGAATTTGAAAAAAGAATTCATTGTATACAGTGATGCTTCACTTAGTCGTCTAGGTAAGTAGATTGGTTGAAATATATATATATATATATATAGAAGAAATACTAAATTATGTATGAAGAAATGTGAATGAAATTACAGAATGACAGTGTCCTGGTCAACTTAGTAAAAGACTAATACGCATGATTACATGTTATTTCCTAATGATTCCGAGATCCAGCAATTGTTGCGAAGTCGAAGATACATGTGACACAAATTTAGCCTGAACTGGTAACTTTACATGTATATATAACATTGGCTAGACTTTCATTGTGTCGATAAAGGTTTAGCCTGGACGAATAAGCTGACACCTCTATAAGTAGCTTGAATGAGCATCTGATGTGAAGCGTACCATGTGTTTTAAGTTCTTTTGCAATGTTCATGAGGTAATACAAAGTATGTGAAATATGAAATTGGAAAATTAGGAAATGAGGGAATATGAAATAATTAATAACTACAATGGAAGTTTGCATCAACAATAGGTTCGAGATTAAATTTGGATATGAAGAATGGCATTGTGTCGTGTTGCTTACTCGTTATACTTTACATAATGAAATACATGCACTCACTTTGTTGGCGAATAGGTTAAATGTATTTGCATATTAAATTATCATAATATTATTATGTCAAGTAAGTAACTACTGAGTTTGTATGAGCTTACTAAGTATTCTAAATACTTATGCCTAGATTGCTTTTGTCTTGTAGATTCTGAAACGTTTAGAGCTCGTTGATTGGATCAACAAGAAGTTCACACTATCTGCCGGACATTGTGGTAGACTCCTATTTTTTTTATTCAGTCTAAGTGGCATGTATATAGTCGTTTGGTTTATTGTAAATAATCTTGGTAAACCTTCAAGGCGATTATTTTAAGTTTCATGATGTATGATAATAAATTGAAGTTCAATTCTGTTATGTATCGCGTTTTAAGTCTGTGGAGCCCATTGCTGTGTGATGTGTCCGCAGAATAGGCCGCCATTTTTTTTTAGTGTCCGCAGGAGATGCCCCAAATTAGATGTCTGCCTTATTTTCAAAATAGTTGTATCTGCGAAATAATCTGTAGTTTCGTCTTTTGAATTTCTATGCATAGTTGAATGATCTGTCATCTATTAGTCCTTGACATAATCCGCCATGTATGTTAAAAGTACGTAAATATTTTGAGTTTCGCGGGGTAACCTCCTGTAGCTCAGGATTGGCAACCAAATCGAGTAAGGGATGTTACAATATCCATACCACTAAATACAAAAACTCAAGTCTTTGCATTTTGTAAGTGGCATAACAAAATATCACATATTCAATGAAACTTAAGCACATATTCAGTATCATCAAAACTTCAAATGTCATGTAACGCAAATCATCATAAACATCACATTCTCCGATTATATTATTTATTTCCATTAAGCTATAACACATAAACAAATTATGGAAATAGAAGCAATGAAACAACAAATTTGGACTTAATACTTACTGAGTTGTGCTTAGAACTCCTTTGTTTGTCAAGATTGTTTTTTGAAAACCTCACTCGCTCTCAAACTCCCTAAATATCTATCCTGCAATAAGAAAAGCGTGTTACCGATGACCATTTTAATGAATTTCATAAACATTAAGTAATAGATAAAGAAAATAGCACCTCAATGTTTTTCCAGGTATTTATTGTCCGATGAAGCAATATGATGTGTACAGTTAATGCTTTTTCGGGAACAACTGTCCAACGAACCACGCACGACAACAACGGTTTGGCAAACAACAATAAGACATACGAATGCTTGAAAAAATGAAGAACACGAGGAGGAAGAGTGTTCAGAGATGAAGAAAATGACGGGGAAGAGGGGTTTGAAGATGAAGAAATGGATGGGGAAGGGGGTTCGGCGATGAGGAAATCGACGGGAAAATGTAGGTTCAGGGCTAGGGAAATTGACAAGGAAGGGGGTTCGGGGATGGGATAACAGACGGGGAAAGGGGTTTCGAGATAGGGAAATCAATGGGGAAAGGGGTTAGACGATGAGGAAACCGACGGGGAAGGGACCGAAAACGATAAGGAACGCCCCTATCCGTTGATGAAGAAACGTAGGCGATGATTAGGGTTTGAACCGACCGACGGTGAAGGCAAAAAAAGACGAGAAAAACGGTCGAAAATGATGAGGAATGTCGTCAATTACCGATGAATAATCGCAGACGACGATAGCAGCGACTAGCCTATTATTTAAATGGAAGAAGAAACAAAGGGGAATGGCAGTGGCGGTCAGCGATGATGGTCGACAAGAGGGGATTTAGTGATCTTTTTCTTGGTTAAGGTGTTTTTTCACCGATTTCAGAGTGTGTTATTTTGAGGATCGGTAATCGGGTAATGCTGATTTCCTATTTTTTAAATTTTTTTATTTGAAGGTTGGGATTACATTGTTACATAATGTAACAGCTTACATTTTTGGAGCTTTTCGAAAGCTTATATGAACTTTTTTTTTAGAGCTTATGGTAGAAATTCTCGGTTGTTTATACCATTGGGATCCCTTCCCTTAATGGCATTGTCAGTTACAAATTTAGGGAATATTTTGTTTGTTTAACATAAATATAATTGATCATGCTTAGCTGTAGTTAATCGGTCAAAGCTTACTTTATTTTACTCTTTTATACTCTGTTGCCTTTAATGGCGACTGCTTTTTGAGTTTCAGTTTTAAGTTAAAAGGTGTACTCATTGGATGGAAAATTCATTATATTTCTCCCGAGAAAAGTACAGCAGAATCTGAGTGGATACTTTTTGGAGTTCTTGATATTTTCCCTATTATTTTTTCTACTAAAACCCATTTTAATCCTGCCATAAAGCACATGGACATCACTTCTGTTTGTGTGATATAGGAATTATATATATATACATGTATAAAGACAAACCTTTGTGATTCTCTTTTTCCATCCTATGAATAATATATAGATAGATAGATAGCTTTTCATATTCTCCTACATATTCAATCGGTACCATATTACAATATTAGATCATTTCAAAAATATTTGAGTTAAAAGAGATCTAGGAAAAGATATTTCATTTGTTAAAAAGAAAGTCAAGTTTGATAAAAAAGGTTTTAAAATTTAAATCTCAAATCTGTTGATAACTATATACATTATTTTGATTTAAAATTTATGCATTCAATTTAATTACTAAGATGGTAAAAGCAAATTTTGAATGCAACAAACTCTATATGTGAGAGCATGTTATTAATTAATAGCTCAAGAATAAAACTTGAAAAGATCCATATTTTGTCTTTAACAAATACATTGTCATTAGGTAATATTCCGTCAAGGAGAGAAAAATTCTCTCATTTATTAAATATTATATATAAAATTACGTACCATAGTTTTTTTTTTTTAAATTTACAAGTATTTGTTTAAACAATCACAAAGTATAAAATCAAATCATTATTGTATAGATAAATTAAGAATTGAAATAAAATGTATAATTAAATAATTACAGTACAAATTAAAATAATTTAAATTAAAATTAATTAACATAACTAAAATTCACACATAGTAAAAACATATCATAAAATTCAAAAACTCACATGTATAATTATAAATAATGGATCTTGAATGTTTCCTAGCTATCCCAAAGACTCATTAAATGCAAATAGTTTGCGAAGAAAAAGGCTTTTAATCTTATCCATTAACAGCTTTCTTTTATCTGATGATTAGTTAGCTTTAATAAATTATATTGGATTTTCTGCTGAGAGAAAAACTTAACGGAACCTGAGAAATTTATTATTGAAGATGATAAAAGGCATATGTGACTGAAATATTCATAATTAGTTAGAATTAAATTTTGAGTTCAATTGATAAAATTAATTAGTATAATATCTAATAGCGTTTTTTATTATCTATATATTTTACCAATATAATATATTAGATTTTAGTTTCACCAATTAAAAATTACCATAGCTAATTTGTTTTAAATATACTTATACAACGCCAACATTATTTCTGTTTCTTTCCTCTACTCTCATCATTATTTCGTAATACTAGATTACTGACATATTCATAAAAATTATTTAATAAATAAATTTATTAAAATTCACATAAAATCAATCTATTTTTATTATAATGGTAATGTCAATTATTTTTGTGGTGAAAAAATAATTATTTATCATGCATTATATTTTGAGTTCAAATTTCATTATCATCATATCTTTATTAATTATTATATAAAAGATAAAAATTCTTCTAAAATATAAAGTAAATTATATATATAATATTTTTAATTTTATAATTGAGTTGATGTAGAATTATGATATCAACTCACTAAAACATAAATACTTTTAGGGTAAATTATATCATTAGCCACTAAACTATGGAAAAATTTTTGTTTTAGTCGCTTAACTAAAAAGTTATAATTTGGTCATTAAACTATTCAAAAATTTTCATTTAAATCATTAGGCTGTTAAAATCAATACTATATGATTTTCTTTATTCGCAATGCATGCACCAATCGAAAGATCTCTTTCTCCTTCTCTTCTACAATTCAATTTTTTTTATGAAATAGCTTTAGACGTCACATATATGCGAATCAAATTTCAAACAGTTTTTTCTTCGATCTCTAATACTCACCGTCAAATTGACTTGAATTTAAATTATGTTATTTTATTTGTTAATGAGTATTGATCTATCGTATCAATCGTTAAATTGTCACTTAAAATTCGTTGACAAAACTTAAAAAAAAAACTTAACATTTCAATAACTTAAATAAAAATTTTCAAATAATTTTGTGATAAAATTACAAATAATCTCTTAATTAAATCATCATAATCAGAACTTACATATAATTTAATAAATATAAATAGGCACAACTCCGAGAAACCAAAGAAAATGGGGCCCACCTACTTGTTGACAGACTAAGGGGTCTATTTCGATCCCAATAACCAACCAAACATCGACACGATCTCATGTTTGAGGTCAGCATTTTGATTTCGTTCATAAATTCAGTTACACTAAATTATCATCTGAATTACAAAAAATAATAACACATTAAACAAAACTTATATATTCTTAATCCACTTCCAAATCTTTTCGAAATTCGTCCTTACTTTACTCAACAACAAATAATAGTAATTAAAAAAAAGCTATAATATTTCCTTTTATTTTTTTTTTTTGAACTAAATAATATTTCCTTGTTAAAGACTAAAACAACACCACCATTCACTTCTGCCTGTGATATCTATAGCTGTAATTTGAGGGAGCTTGATTTATATAGACAGCTGGTGACAACTCTTGTTTCCCCTCTTCTTAAATTAGTTCATGCTTTTAGCATTGAAGAACTTGGAAATCATTTTCAACTTTTTTTTTTTTCCTTCTGTATTTTCCCATTTCTCACTCTTCTCTTTGAGCTCCAAAACCACACCAAAGTTCCCATTCAACCAAATTGATTTTGCACTATTTTTTTTTTTTAAAAAAAAGTGTGAAAAAGGAAGGGTAAATCCACATGTCATGACTTGAAACCATGTTCGGAAGCGTTGTTGTTATCGTCGTGGTCTTGTTTCCTCCTTTTAATGTCTGGACTAGAATGTGATGAATTTGCACATGAGCCAACTGTTATTTCATCACTTTTATAGCTCAGGCATGCAGCAGCATCCAACACCCCAATGGGGCTTTGGGGCACAGTGGAAACTGAGGAGTGTTGAGTTGCCACATTAGCAGTTTTAGCAGCAGCCCCATTAATGAATGTCAAATCTTTCATCAGTTCAACACACTTCAAAACTCTACCCTGCAAAAACCAATAATAATAATAATAATAATAATAATAAAAACGCACATATTTTCACTGCGTCGTAATAGTAAAAGTGGATCAAAAACCAATATCTTCTAGTTGTTTACTTGTTACTTTTTACCTTTCCTACGAAGGTGAAAGATGAAACTGCCTTGTCAATGGATAATGTTTGCATATCGCCTGAAACAGAAATAGCTATTGCTGCAGCAATTTCAGAAGGCCTGAATTCCAAGAAGTCAATACCTGCATCCATTTCCCAACAAAACACTGCCTCATTTTCAGACCCCCATTAATCCTCAAACAATGAAAATGCAACAAAAAAACTAATAAAAAATAACATAACAAATTGAACAGTGAGATAGAAACCTTTGATTGTGCTCAATATCAGTTGCAATGATCTGGATATTGACATTGACGATGGATATTGATCATTACAAATTTTACTCAGAAAGTAGTCAATGAAGGAACAAGGAGTGATCACTTGCATTTTCCACTTCAATGTGCTTAAAACCAAGACCTCCATTCTGTATATCGTTTTAGCTTCAAACACAAACTTTGGTTCTCCCACCTGCACACCAAATCAACAAAATCAATAACTTCATACTGAAGGAGGGGGGGGGGGGGAAGAGAGCAAGTGATCAACATTCATAAAATCTAATCTAATCTAAAATGTTATAAACCACCTGCAAATCTACAGATAGAGGCACTTTTGTCTCTTCCATTTTGGCTGCAATTGATAAACAAGCAACAGCAAGCAATTGCACGGTCCATGTTTTACCTCTCTGTGTCATGTTAGCCCGAAACATAGAGAAACAAAATCAAGGATATAAAACAAACAAAGAATAAGTAGCTATGATGATGATGTAAGAAAAGAAAGAATCAAAGTTGATGCTAAGTTGTGAACTTACAGGTAAGTCATAAACTGAAAGGAACCGATCCAAGTAGTTAAAGGATAGGCAAAGACTCAAAGGTCCAAAACCGTAATAAGCAGAAGCCTGTTGATCAAAAAATGAAAGATCAAGTCAAAGATAATTTAACTTTTTTTCATAATCATCTGTGAGATCATCATTCATGACACATTATCACTCAGGATTAAGCCAAACACAGAGTCCAGTTTAGTACTATGAAAAATACAGAATGAAAAGGGAAAACAGAGAAAGATAACACAATTAGATTTATGGTTTCAATTAATGAAAAAAAAAAGTAAAGAAAGAACTAAGAATAAACTTTAGAACAAAATTCCATGATGGCTTGGAAATTGATTGATCCAAAAATAAAACTGAACATAAAAAAAAAAAAAAAAAAAAACACAATGTGATAGTTGCCGTGAAACCAGTTAAACATTTAAGTAATTCTCAGGAGAAAAAAACAATGATCAAATGGTCAAACAAGGGGGAAAAAACCCAATATTTTATTTGAATAAAAACTGATTAAATTAAAAAAAAAAGGACCTTCCAAATCCAATCAAGAGCCTCTTTCCTAACACTCAAGTCCAAATCCCCACTTCTCAGTCTCTTGAGATAATCATCTTCAGGCAAATGCTCCACCTCCTTTTCAACCATCTCTTTGATTCGATCATCACTTTGTATTGCAAAACCAGAACTACCCATCAAATGAGTTGATCTGTTGTTTATGAAAAAAGGGTCTTGTTGATTGAAGATTTGGTTTTTAAGGTGGTGGTCACAATCAGGGGAAACCCCAAACTCCTTTATGGCATTAAAATCAAGATCATCATCAAAGCAAGAACTTGCGTTCTCTGAACAGAGAAGGTTTGAGGCTAAACAATCAAGATTTTCTTCCATTTTCAAGAGAGGGCCTAAAAGGTGAGGTATATTATAAAACCTCGAAAAAAAAAACTACTTAATTCATCAAGGTAAAAGCTTTGTGTACAAAAGGGTTTATCAGTGGCTTGTGGGGAAGTGCATTTTGTTCATTATACGATAAAGCCAAAAAGAGAGAGTGAAAGAGAGTGGGGCTTAAGAGAGACTGTTTTAATGAGAGAAGCTGGGGAAGACAACTTGTATTTAGTGTAAAAGGAGAAATCAGTTTAAGAGGAGAGGGCTGCCATAACAATGAAAAGATATACAAAGGAAAACCATATACTTAAATGAAAAAATACAATAAATAATAAAATATGTAAGGAACTTACAATGACAAACCATGTTTATAAGGCTAAGCTTGTATTTTTGCTCTTTTAGTTCAGCTTGTATTTTGATGTAAACATTGGTTATTTAATTAATTTAAAATATTATTATTAGTGTAAAAAAAATTATTACCTTTTTCAATATAATATAATTACACTTTTTTTTTTTAAAAAAAAAAAGAAAGACATTTCATTTTTTGCCCATCACCCACCAAGCTGAAATGCTGAGACAGTGGAAATAATTGTATTTCAATGGACAACAAGAATTTGTGTCTACTCTTAAACATGTTATATTAACTGCATTTAGATAATCATATTTATACGTATTATATCATTTGTTTAAATATCATATTTATATATTTTCCTGTGGTAGCTAAACTCGGTTAAAATAGCAAGACAATGAAAAGGAATATAGCATTTTCAATGGACAAATAGAATTTGTGTTTGTGTAAATTGGCCGTGGTACTTTTGCCACTATTTTATTGTTGATAATGTACAATCCACATCATATTATAGCTGATGAAAAGGTTTTACTACATTAAGATCCAAAGTTTAAGATTATGTTTCTATGTGTCAAAAAAATGTCTTTTTAGTTATTTGAAATGAATATATTTTTCAAACAAAATTGACGTTGCTAATAACAGAATTACAATTATGATAATCTTAAAACATATCTCTTTAACGTTTAAGAGACAATTACGTTAAAAAAAAACGTTTAAAAGAAATTATCTATAATAATTTAAAAAATGATAGAATTTAAAAAAATTAATATATATTTTTAATTTTAAAATAGGGAAAGGGATTGGGGAATAACCATGGACGTATAGGGCAGTGGACCACGGCAAAATTCATGTTGAATTAATAGTATATTACTTATGAATCAAAATTAACTAATAAAATTTATTTTTTTAAATTTGAAAAATATATTTTATCATTTAAAATATATATGTATAGTTAAATAATAATAAAAATCGAACTAGAATATTTTAGATTTAAATGGAAGGAAATTTAATTAATCGAATATAGAATCCTATCTTAATTAAATTCACAACAACCCTAATGATATTCCAACCACATTTAACAATTTTTTCCAATAAATTTCATTCTCACACTTGTGTTTTTAAACTTCAAACCTCATTAAAGGAGATAGGAAGAAAGAGTTACAAAAAGAGCAAAAAAAAAAAAAAAAGAAAGAAAGAAAGAAAGAAAAAGAAAAGAGCATGCTTTCCAAGTTGCAGATTCAGTAAAGCTCAGTAAATGATCAGTAAATGTGGAAGAAATGGGAGAATGAAACAGCCCATGCATTGAGTTTAATTTCATAATATTTATTTAATTTAATAAATATTATATTATAATTATACATAATAAAGGCTAGCTTTCATCAAATGCTTCAAGCATCCCTCGGTTCCCCTCAATCATTGTACTAAAATAGACATGCAAAAAAAGCAAATGTCCTTGAATTCAAGCCCTAATGGTTTCCATCTTGAATTCTGATATAGAAAATATATATGGAATTGTGGAAAGTTGTTAGATCATCATAACATTATGGTAGTATACATGCTGTGTATGTATAGTTATTGCGTAATAATTGAATTTAAAATATTTTATATTTATACGAATTTTGAAATATTAATAATTTGTATTACATAAATTTTAAAATTTAGTATCATGTTATTGTTTCATTTCGTACCCTATTTTACTCTTTTCACGTCATGTGTTTTAATTATTTTCTCTCTATATATATATAATTTGCATGGTGTAACTAAATTAAATCTAATATTACCAATTTATTCATCTATTCATTTTCTAATTAATTTGGATTCTATTTTTCTCTGCTGCACAATTTTATTCCTTCTCCTCTCAACATGATAATTTAAATAATTGAATTTGTTCAATTTTATATTAAATAAGTATGAATTACTTCGTGTTGTATTAATTATTTATTATTTTTAAGTTAAATTATAAAGTAAGTATTTGAATATTAAAGTAAACTTTGAGAGTACTTTTTATATTTAAAATTTAAAATTTTATTTTCATTTTAGAATTTTAGTCTCTCTATTTTTAAATTTGAAAATTCATATTCAATTGTTAACACCATTAAATTCACTGTAACATTTTGAAATTAAAAAATCCACTTAATAACTATGTAATAAAAAAGGTATTGCAGTGGACTTGAATTTAACAAATAATTTTAATAGTATTAATAACTCTTAAAAGTTAGATTAGCATTTTAATTAAAACAAAGTATTTGAGCTAATCAATAACATTGTAAAAATTGAGGCACCAAATTATGTTAAAAGTTGAAAGTATAAAGATTGAATCTTAAATTTGAGTGTAACACAGAGATCAAAATTTAAATTTGACTATTATTATATAATATGAAATTTGAGTGTTCGATAAGGACTAAAATTGGAATTTCACCATTTTCTATAAAATGCAAAAAAAAAAAAAAAAAAGAGATGTTATTCCACGTGTTAGCATGAAGAAGGTCCTTTTATGTCACGAGACTAGAACTTTAATCTCACAATCTGTGTGGCATTAGGTGATTTCTAGAGTTCAAATCCGCCAAAGTCAGCCTAACTCTCGCAAAGTAAGAATTCTTTATAGAAAATTTTCAAGGCACCAAAAATATAGTGGAAGCAAATCAAAATGAAAGAGAAACGAAAGAACATAAAATAAATAAGAAAGCAAAGCATGCCAAGTGTTTGAGTAAATGCTCTCAAAGTATTCTATTACTTTGGAAAGAATACAAAGAATGAGATGATTACAAATGAGAGGGAGGCCTCTATTTATAGTTGAGCTCCCCCAAAAACAATGATACAGATTGAGTTACATCGACGATTAAGATTAAAGCTTATCTACAATTGAAATTCTTAAGGGATTAACTTAATCCTTTAAGATTCAATCCATTAAGATTACAAAATCAAATATTATCATATTGCATACCTTTTAAGATTAATTTTACTATTTACCATGGTGGCCCTAATTTTCCATAAGTGTTTTACTTGGCCACCAAGGCTTAAAGTAAATGGGCTTCTCTACATGTTCCACGAACTGAGAAAGTTCAAGTGGGTTGAATGAGCCTCATTTCATCAATTGACCTCCATGAGGCACTCTGTGCGCATTCGTCATGAGCTTTGATCCACGACCTGTGACATTCTTCCCTACCCATCCTCGTGCGTCCTCGAAATGGCAACAGTTTACCTCACTTCAAAACTTTCTCGATTCCTCGGTCGATTTTTGACTAGCCTCTTTAACAAGTAGTCCCGCCCCTTAAAACACTTTACCTTAACTTCCATAGTCTCCTAACTTGAACTATTTCTGTCTTCTTTGTTACATGATGTTTGCAAAAGCTTGTCACTCTTAGTTGCCCACATTGTGACTTGCCTCAATCGGTATCCCCTTGATCTGCACAAATAGGCTTCGACGTACCTATACTGAACACTGGGTTAACCTTGAGCTTTCCTTCCAACTCTGGTTTGTAAGCCTTTCTACTTACCTAGTTCAAAACTCTAAAAGGTCCCTTGTGTCCTTGCGAAGCCAATGGTAAGTTAAAAATGAAAAAAACTAGATAAGTGTTTGAGATGTACCTCGCTCGTTACATTTACTCATTTCAACTGCCCAGTTTGTATCACCACTTTTCCCCCAAAGTTTGATGCACAATCCACATTTCTCATAGGTGGTAGCCCCAAAGATAACTTAACAGGCTTTATATCGATTTTTCAAACTCTCTAACATTTTCAAGGGGACCTTTGTAACACTCCGATCTATCGAGTCAATGTTCTTCCCACAATAAACATCCTCGGCTAGCTGAATTGCCAACAATACCTTGGTTCCAACCCTCATGTCTGGACTTACCAACACAACACATCGTGGTTGTCGCTCAAGGAAGTTCAAGCCAAGCATGAAGTCATAATCATCTTAATGAATTACATCAAAATCTTCTTTACCTTTCCACTCGCCGATTTGTCGCTCAACTCCTTATGTTAGCCCCACACTTGGGACCTTTTTAGAATTTATAGTCTTGATCATCTTAGTCGATTTGCTAACCAAGAGACTATATTTACCCAAGACTTTCTCCAATATGAACAAGTCTAATGCCTCCATATCAACAAGAGCACTCCTCCTTCGCCCTGCAATGTTGATGTCCACAAACATCAACCCTTCCTGCTTGTAATCTTTTTTGCTGTGGTAGGTAAGGTGGTGAAAGGGAAATGTGGTCGATTATAGGGCTCAACAAAGAAATCAAATTGAGAGAATTTTAGAGAGAACTTTGAGACCTGAAATGCCACAGTGCCAAAAGTCCTTCGCTCACTGTAAAAGGCTCTTATTTCTAACATTTCAAGAATAAGAGTTACAAATCTAGCAATTAATGAGAATAATAACTGATATTTTTTAGTTACAAAGGCATTAATGGTTATTTTTATTATGGAATAACTTTTTTGGTGATGGTGAATTGTGAATAAGAATTCACTATGTTTCTAAAAGAATGGTGAAGCACTCAATGTTTAATGTGATACTTTGATTAATTTGATGAATGGGAATCTTATGAAGATGAATCTTTAAGGTGATAACGATTTAGAGGCCCAAGTTTGGTGGTTCATTTTTTTTTGTAGATGTAACATCCCTTACCTGACTCGATTGCCAGGTCTGAGCAACAGGATGCCATATTTGTTGCTGAATTAACTACAATCAATAATACAATAAAATAATCATTCAAACATACAAACATGTCATAAATACATTTACAATATGATACATTTACAATATGATGCAATATGATTCATGTCATAAATACATTTACAATATGATACATAATGAAATATGACCAAATTGCAAAGTTTTCAAAATTTCAGGTCAAGTATCGATACCCCTGTCAAGTACCAATACCATTTTAAACTTTGATGTTTAGAAAAAATTGAATTAAAACCAAATGTATCGATACCAGTCATAAAGTATTGATACCTTCCTCAAGGTATTGATACCTTACCTCTGTATCGATACTATTTTAAGGTTCGATGATTTGAAAATTTACAAAAAAAATTACTAAAGTACCGATACATTTTCTAAAGTTTCGAAACCTCAAGGAAAAATAACAATTTATACATTTGGTATCTTTTACATGACAACCATTTAAACTTATCATTTGGTGAAATTTTTACACAAGTTTCTCTGCACAGAACCAATCCCAATATATACCAAAACATAGTATTTAACCAATACTATCATCCACTCCATCTTTCCCACAATTTGACATCAAACATAACAATCGAATTCTTGACACGTTTTGCAAGTTGGCAAACTACAGGGAAAGGGAAAACAATGAGGAAAGCATAACGAATGCTTAGTAAGTTCATAGGCTAAAGAACAATTTACCTAAATTTACAACCTAAATTGATAAGATACCAGCTTTACGAGTTTGCTTAAGCATGGAAACCACATATCAATAAGGTGAGTTCAACATATATATCGTATCATATAGTAATTCAACATATAATATTCCAATTCACTTATAATAAACATTTCAATGCCATTCACATAATCAATCATACATTTAATAAAATCAATATCAAATTCATATCATTTCATATATTTATCAACAATACATCCAATTTCAATTTAATGTCATTCATTATTTTATGGTAGAAAATGAAAGGTTGTTGATAGATAAACAACTTTTACAAAGTGAATTTACATGAAAACATGATTTAGGGACTAAATTGAAAAATGATGAAAACCCATGATAAAATTCTAATTTTTATGGAATTCATGGGCTGGTATTATGGTATATGAAATTCAGCTAGGCTGGAAATAATGATTAAATTGCATGAATTTCATTTTCCGAGCCTAGGGACGAAATTGGAATTTATGAAAAGTATGGGGGCAAAATGGTAATTTTGCCTAGGGTGTAAATTGAGTTTAATGGAATATGAAATTTGTTAAATTGACAATTAAATTCAATTATATAGATACGAAAAGATCGAGCAAAGAGTTAGATCATGGAAAGGAAAAGATTTTGGATTAGTAGTTTCAGTTACGAACAAATATTAAGGTAAGTTCTTATAACTTAAATGAGCATAGAAATGTGTTGTTTTGAATGCTATATTACATTGAATATGTTATATGAGATTGTATGTATATGAAATGTATGGAAATTATAATGGAAGAAATGGTATATGTTGGAAATTTATTGAAAAGGGTTAAATTCCGTATGAATATTAAATTCCAATGGATAAAGGTGATTTCCCTAATAAAACTGCATGTGTTGCAAAATAGATTTAGGCCAAACGAGTAATCTAAAATGAGCCTCTCAAGTATATGTTTCAATTAGGATTTAGCCTGGACTGGTATTCCTAATTGACTGGATTTAGCCTAGACTGGTAATCCAGAATAAACTCTATAGAGAATTCTTTGTCATTGAAAGGACTTAGCCTGGACTGGTAATTCTAACAAAGATCTTAGAGTGTATGTTATGACAGAATTTAGCCTGGACTAGTTATTCTGCTGTTTGTTATGTGACTCGAAAGTGTACCTTAATAGGTACTACTGGATATGAATTGACGGATAATGGAATTGTACACTTTTAATGTACTATCAAAAATATCCATTGAAAAATTTAATAGTTCAATGGATAAAATGATTAATGAGGCATGAGAAATATGAAATGAAATGAGAAAAACTTGAAATTAAATTTGAGGTAAGTTTGTGTGAAATTAAAACTACATAATGTTTTTATATTTTTAATTGCTTGATATTATGATAAATAAATATTATTTCTATGAAATTTACTAATGATGCCTCGATGAGGGTATGATAAAAATATGTTAAGTTGAAGTCCCGGTTGAACATTTGGAATAACAAGGATACCTATGTCACAACATGAGATAAGGAGGTCCCGTATAAGACTATGTCTAGGACATGACATCGGCACCAAATAAAGGAAGGTCCTGTATAAAACCATATCTAGGATATGGCATCGGCACCAAATAAAGGAAGGTCTCGTATAAGACCATGTCGGGACAGCACCAAATAAGGAAGGTCTCATAAGACCTCGGGACATAGAAGAAAGATCTCGTGTAAGTCGATGTTTGGGACATGGCATTGACATCTATATATGATCTCGTATAAGACCATATCTGGGATATGGCATCGACATCGGCATCGGCATCGAGATGTGGTCCCATGTAAGACCATATATAGGATATGGCATTGACATCGTGATACATGTATGATGAGATTGATTATCCTTCGATATTCTGAGTAGTTCACGGAAAAGAGCTAAGTTTATGTGTAGATAACAAAGAGCTAAGTTTATGTATAGATGACAAAGAGCTAAGTTTATGTATAGATGATAGAGAGCTAAGTCCATGTTTAAGAGGATAAAAGCGCTAAAGTTGTGTGAAGAAGTGATACAGGTACCCATGAGTAACTTACGAGAAATGAATGCAAAAGGTGATGTGTGATTTGGTAAGATTGTGCATGAGCAAGTTGTGTTGAGGTGTTTGAGAGCTTGTGTTGCTATTATTCCATGAGATGAAAGGATGTTATCATAAGTCTTTATGTTGTTAATTATTTCATGCAAACTTACTAAGCTTTATGCTTGCCCTTCTCTTTTCTCTTTTCCTTGTAGTATTGCCAAGCTAACTCGGGGATTACAGGAAGTCGGAGTTCGGATCACACTATCAACTATTCTTTCTGTAATAGCCCGATTTAGGGGCTAGTCAGAACAGTGGTTTCAGAACCACTAATTTGAGGTCAGAAAAAATTATTTTAATGTTATTTTATGAGTTATAGCATGATTATATGGGTGCATGAAAATTTTGGTGCTTTAATTTTAGCGATTGCTTGTTTAATTGTGAAAAAGGACTAAATCGCATAAAGTGCAAAAGTTCTATTTTACAAGGTAAAGGTGTCTAATAGCTATAGAATATTAACTGGAGGTCTTTAAAGTGCAATTAACCCCTCTAGTAATGGTTGACCAGCCATAGGGGACAAAAAGATGTCAAAATTGATCAAGTTGGCGGATTAGGTGATAAATTATCTAGAAATAAAATAAAATAAAGAAAGAAAAGATATCATCTTTTCTTCTCTTCTTCTCCACCAAAATTTTACAGCAAAATAGGAGTTCTTGAAGCTCAAACTTTCAACCAAGTTAACCTCTTACAAGTAAGTGATTTTAGGGGTCTTTCTTGATAATATTTGTACTTTTGGAACCCCTAAAGCTTAAGCTAGCTAAACAGGGGACTATTTTGCAAAATGATTGAAAGTTTAGGGTCTTTCCATGTGAGCATTTATGTTGTTTGCTGCATTTTTATGGAAGAAAATGAGTCTTAGTTGTTAAATAAACAACTATTGTGAAAGGTGTTACCATGAAAACACCTAAAAGGACTTTTTTGTGAAGGTTGTAAAATATGTGGTAAATGTGTGAAATAATGAGTATTGAGGTTGCCATAAGAGTAATAAATGTTTAGCTAGGCTTGTAAAAGGAAGAAATTTGATTAGAATTGATTTATGAGCCTAAGGGTAAAATAGTCATTTTGTGAAAGTCTAAGTGCAAAATGATAATTTTGCCAAAGTATGATTATTGAAATGTGTTGATTAATGTGATAATTAAATGAGCTAATTTGTTATTATAGATCAAGAAGAACGAAGAATTATCCTTGACCGAAGAAAGGGTAAGGTATCGGACTAGATTGGCAATTTAGCCTATTTTGAAATCAAGGTAAGTTTGTGTGTAACAAGTTCAACATCATGCTAGTATGTTTTAAAATGTTTGATATTTATAAAGATGCGTGATATTTCTATGAATTTGAGTAATGATGTTGAATGAGAAAATGATGAGAATTGTGATGTTGAAGTCTTGGTTGGACTTTAATAAATGAGAGAATAATATCATTAAGACTTGAAATGGGTAAGGTCCCGTATAAGACCATGTATGGGACACGGCCTCGACACCAAAAATAAGAATCATATAAGACCATATCTGGGATATGGCATCGACAATCGATATGATATTCCGTATAAGACCATATCTGGGATATGGCATCGGTATATAGAGGTGACCCCATGTAAAACCATATCTGAGATGTGGCGTTGACGTCGCATTTATGTGAATGATGATAACTATGTATTTTCGAGCATCCCAAATGATTCAATGGGTAAATAGCTAAGCTTATAATAGAGATGAGATTAGTGCTAAAGCTATGTGATGAAGTGACACAGGTAGATATGAGTAATTCACGAGAAATGTTTACGACATGAGACATGATATGTAATTGGTAAGAGTAAGCATGTGTAAGTTATGACAATGTGCTTAGGACTTTGTATTTTATTCAATGCAATGGATGGATGACATTATGAGTCTTTATGTTGCTATTTATTTCATGCGAACTTACTAAGCTTTATGCTTACCCTCTCATTTCCCTTTTCCTTATAGTATTGCTAAGCTAGCTCGAAGATCGTGAAACGTCGGAGTTCGAAATCACATTATCAACTTCTCTTTGGTATAACAAAGTTAGATTTATTTTGAGTATACCATGTATAGGACTTGGTCGTTTTGTTATGTCATATTGTTAGCCAAAGTGTTGGCTATTAATGTTATTAAATTCATTTTGTAAGTGGTCATTGGAAATGGGCCAATATTTGACAAGTTTATATATTCAATAATGATGAAATTCATGAAGTGTATGCTTGTGTGGATGTATTAATTTTGAGTTCCTAGAAGTTCCTTATGGTCATGATATATGTTGAATTGATTTGGTATAAGTTTGGTTGCTTTGTAGAGTGGCAAACGGCTTGGTAAATAGCCTTACGATTGTCCACACAGGTAGACACATGGGCATGTGTCTAGGCCATTTGTGACACACGGTCAGCCCCATGGGTATGTTAAGAGGCCGTGTGTGTAACATCTCGAAATTGGGCCTAGTAGAATTGGGCCCATTAGGCCTTAGACGTAGGAGTGTTTAAATTTTTTTTTGAGAACAAGAGAACAGCATTATTTCATGTTGGACTTATTGGGAAGGTGATTTTGGAAAGTTACGGGGTTCCTAGAAAGTTCGGGTTCAAGTTAGGCCATAGGAAAATTTTAGTGTTGAAGCATTTAAAGGGGAAAAGACAAGTGGCGTCTAGCATAAGGGAATAATTGGGCAACTTGCTAGCACAAGAGGAGCTTGTGGCTTAGTGGCAAGTGGCGTGAATGGTAGAGGGGAGAGCTTGGGTTCGAATCCCACCTAGTGCACTTATTTTGGATTTTTTTTTGTGCTTTAAGGTAAGTGTCGGCCATGGCATCAAAAAGGAAAGAAAGACTTTTTAATTAAGGAAAGAAGGCTAAGGAATATGGTAAGGAGGAAAACAAGGAAAATAAAGGAAAGAATCAAAGGAAAAAGGTAAGAAAAGGGAACATTTTGGCCTATCATATGGAGGATGTTTTGGAAAGAATATTTTGGGTCAACACTCATCTTTTTGGTAAAGATAATACAAGGTTTTGGTAGGGAGAAAAAGAGAGCCAATATAGTTTTGTAAGTTTTGGGGTATGTAAAGTTTTCTTCTTTGTAGCATTTTGAGTTTTCTCTTTTCCCAATTTCTTCCCTCACTTTCCTGCGAATTGGTGTGATTGGCGGGGTGGATTGACTTGATCCCCACAGGTGTGATTGGCTGGTACGGGGGTGTGTTGGATGGATGTGTTGGGTTGCATACATTGCACATATATATATATATTTATATTCTGTTATGTAAATAGGCTTCGGCCCAATATTATGCTATATGGGCTCAGGCCCAAATTATTGCTAAATATATTCAGGCCCAGTAGATAATGGTAAGGGGATTACGCACTGAGTTCTAGTAACTCACCCTCCTTCTTAATCCTTGCAGGTAATACTCAGTGATGTGGACTTGGGCCATGGATGACTCGGTGGAGGCCATACTTTGGAAATAATGTTTTCGTAATTAATAAACTTCTTTACCGTTTTAAGTCGTTACTTTTACTATTTTGGGTTTTAAAGTTGTAATAAGGCCTCTGGAATATGTTTTATTTTGCTTTACATTTAGACGCACTTAATATCTTTCTTGAATTGTTTTAAATGGTGATTTTCTAAAATCATTAATAATGGTTTTCCAAAACTAATTAACAAATGGATATTATAATAAATATGGACAAATAGTTTAACTTGGATTTTCTTTCGAAATTATCAACGTCATTTTCAAAAGTCACAATTTTAAGGTTCATGAGTTTGAGTTTCGGTTTATCAATTAAACCTCTCGTGATTAGAAGTATTTTATCGAATATTCACAACCAAACTTGTTTTCTTAACTATAATTTAATGACACTTATTTTAGTACAAATTACAAGTTCTTAATATGTTTTCTTCATGTGACATGTTAGATTCGGTCGTAAGGCATGGGCTGATTTTTGGGTGTTACTATGTGTCCCCATGCTTGTTAGGTTGGCAAGTCAGTATGCTCAGTAGTAAACATATAGGCAGAGACACGGCCGTGTGTCTCGACCGTGTGGGAGACACGGTCTAAGACACGGGCATATGCCCAGGCCGTGTGAAGTTGCACCTAAAATTTGGAATTTAATTCGACACACGGTCTAAGGACATGGGCGTGTGACCTTATTGAGGTGATGACGTCATAAACAGAATGCCAAGGTCTTATGCACACGGGCTAAGACAAGGGTGTGTCATGGTCGTGTGAGGGACATGGGCCAGGGGCACGGGCGTGTGCCTGACCGTGTGAAAACCCATGTAGGTTCGAATTGAAAAATAAATCCACACGGGTGTGGAACACGAGCATGTGATATGCCACACGGGCGTGTTCCATCTTTCACATGGGCGTGTGGCCCAGTTTTTTGTTAAATTTGTCTAAGTGTTCAAGAGTTTCCAATTTAGTCCCGAATCATTTCGGGTACAAGTTTAGGGTCTCGTAGACCTATAATAAGGACATTAAGGTCTTGAATGAAAAGTCTTAATTTGAAGTGAAATTTTTATGAATCGATGTTGCACAATTGAGCAAGTTAAGTATGGTAATGCCTCGTACCCGGTTCAGGTGTTGAATACGGGTAAGGAGTGTTACACTTTCGGTATAGTAAAGTTGATTTATTTTGGGTATGGCATGTATAGGAACTTGGTCATTTTGTTATGTCATATTTGTTAGCCAAAGTGTTGGCTATTATGGTTACTCATTCCTTTTGTAAATGGCCATTGGAAATTGGTCAATACTTGTTAAGTTTCATATATTCAATTATGATGAGATTCACGAAGTGCAAGTTCATGCAATTGATTGAGTGAAATGTGAAGTGTATGCATGATGAATTAATGATTATTCATAGTGTATTATTTTTATGTTATGTGTTGCTTGTGATGGTATAAGTGTGTTTGCTTTTCAGGGTGGCAATTGGCTTGGTAAATAGCCATATAATTGTCCACACGGGTAGACACACGGGTGTGTTTCTAGGCCGTGTGTAACACACGGTCAACCCTATGGGTGTGTTAGTAGGCCATGTGTCCCCTGCATCAAAATTTTGAAAATTCAGTTCGTTACACAGGCCAGGACACTGGCATGTGACTAGGCCGTATGCCTCTAAGTGTTTACTGACGTTATAAACAGAATACCAAGGTTTTCACATATGGGTGAGGGCACGGACATGGCTTGGCCTTGTGAAAGACATGGGCCATAGACACGGGCCATAGACACCGGTGTGTGCCAGGTCGTGTGAAAACCCCTGTAGGTTTGAAACAAAAAATAAAATCCACATGGGTTAGGAACGTGGGCGTGTGTGACCATACGGCCTTCCCACACGGGCGTGTAGCCCTGTTTTAAGTAAAAAAATTTCTAAGTGTGCGAAAGTTTCTGGTATGGTCCCGTACCATTCCATATGTATGTTTAGGGTCTCGTAGACCCATAATAGGGACATTATGAATATGAATGAAAAAGTTTTAAGTTGGAATGAAATTTTATGACCCGATGTTGTATGTTTGTGTAAGTTAAGTTTGGTAATGCCTCGTATCTGATTTTGATGTTGAATATGGGTAAGGGGTGTTACATTTAGTGGTATCAGAGCTATAATTTAGTCGGTTCTCGGACTAATGTAGCATATGCATGAGTCTAGCTATACATGCCATACGTATGAGTATTTACCTAATGATAGTGTGACGACTGCTGATGAATTAAATTGTGTTTTTATAGTAAATGGATCCCGATAGAGCTGTGGTAGATGATGTAGAAAGTACGCACCGGCCCCGCTCAAGGGACGGTGCCAACTGAGAATAAGAATAGACTAGCGACTACAAGTCAGAGAGGAGGAGAAGAGGCTAGGGAAGCCTTTCTCCATGTGATGAATGCATAGTATACGAGTTCATTCATACAAACTTGAATACACAACCCCCTCCACCCCCACCTATTCCTCAGCCTACCCCTGTAACTCCCCAAGTGGTAGAAGTTGTAAGTAGAGAAAATCCTCCGGTTGATAGAATCCGAAAACAATGAGCCGAGGAATTCTAAGCTTGTAAAGATAACGATCCGGAGAGGGAAAAATTTTGGCTTGAAAATACCATCAGGGTATTTGATGAGTTATCCTGCACACCTGAAGAGTGCATAAAATGTGTGGTGTCTCTCTTGAGAGATTCTGCTTATCAGGTGGTGGAAGACCCTTTGTCGGTTGTACCAAGGGAGAGAATTAATTGAGAGTTTTTCCAAGAAGAGTTTCGAAAGAAGTACATTAGCCAAAGATTTATTGATCAGCAGAGAAAGGAATTCCTTGAGTTAATACAGAGTCAGATGACAGTAACTGAGTATGAGCGTGAGTTCGTGAGGCTCAGTAAATACGCTCGAAAGTGTGTATCCACTGAAGCTATTATGTACAAAAGGTTTGAGGATGGATTAAATAAAGATATCTGATTATTTTTTGGTGTCCTATAATTGAAGGAATTTGCTGTGTTAGTGGACAGAGCTTGCAAAGCCTAAGAGTTGGTTAAAGAGAAAAGAAAACCTGAAATTGAGTCTCGTGACTCAAGAAAGAGACAACTAAATAAGTCATTTCAATCCTCTTCCAAGAAGTCAAGAGATTTCACTACTCGATCAACTACTTTAGCTGGATTTCCAAGTAGACGTAAGGGTAAACAGTACTCGGGGTCTAAAGCTCAGACCACTTCAGTCGCTTGTATTGGGAACGCTTGACCTAATAGACCAGAATGTCCACAGTGTGGCAGACATCACCCCGATGAGTGTCGAGCACATGAGAGAACCTATTTTAAGTGTGGTTCCCAAGATCATTTTATTAGATAGTGCCCTGATATGGTTGAAAAAGAGAAAATTCAGAGTACAAGATCGAGAAGCACTACTAAAGGAGACAACAAAGAAACACGGGAAATGGAACGAGTAGTAAGAGTACACCTAGAGAGCATACTGCAAGATCTGAGGGTAGAGCACCTGCGAGGACTTATGCCATTCGTGCTAGCGAAGAGGCATCAATCCCTAACATAATTACGAGTACATTTTCTCTCTATGATACTAATGTTGTTGCTTTAATTGATCCGGGATCTACCCACTCATATATTTGCATGAAATTAGTATCTAGTATGAGTATGCCTGTAGAGTCTACAGAATTCGTGATAAAAGTGTCCAATCCCTTAGGCAAATTGAATTTGGCATTGAGTTAGCCCCTGGTACTGCACCTATATCGATTGCTCCAACTGAGTTGAAAGAATTGAAGGCACAGTTACAAGAGTTGACGGACAAAGGCTTTGCACGACTGAGTTAATTTCCATAGGGTGCTCCAGTATTATTTGTGAAAAAGAAATATGGTTCTATGAGATTATGTATAGATTATCGACAACTTAATAAGATACCCATGAAGAATAAGTACCCGTTGCCAAGAATCGATGATTTGTTTGATCAATTGAAGGGAGCCACTGTGTTTTCCAAGATAGATTTGAGGCCGAGTATGAAGAAAGGTGCTTCTGGATTTGTATTAAAATGCTTGATTTGTCAGCAAGTGAAGGCTGAACACTAAGTACCTTCAAGTTTACTTCAATCTATTATAGGTCCGGAGTGGAAATGGGACCGTGTTACTATGGGCTTTGTAATGGGTTTACCGTTGACATCGAGCAAGAAAGATGCAGTATGGGTTGTGGTAGATAAACTTACGAAGTCGGCCCATTTCATACCTGTGCGCGTTGATTATTCACTTGATAAGTTGACAGACTTGTATGTTTCAAAGATTGTAAGATTACATGGAGTGCCTTTGTTAATTATATCGGATAGAGATCTGAGACTCATATCCCACTTTAGGCACAATTCTGAGTTTTAGTACAACTTTCCATCTACAAACCGACAGACAGTCGGGGAGATTAATATAGATACTTGATGATATACTCCGGTGTTGTGTTCTTGAGTTTCAGGGTAGTTGGGAAAAGTACTTACCGTTGGTAGAGTTTGCATATAATAACAGTTTTCAGTCGAGTTTGAAAATGGCACCTTATGAGGCATTGTATGGGTGAAGGTGTCGAACGCCTTTGTATTAGACCTAACTCAAAGAAAATCAGATTCACGGGGTCGATCTAGTTAGAGAAACTAAAAAAAAGGTAAAAATAATTCGAGATTGTTTAAAAGCTGCTTCGGATAGACAAAAATCCTACTCAAACTTGAAATGAAAAGAGATTGAGTTTCAAGTTTGTGATAAGGTATTTTTAAAAGTGTCGCCATGGAAGAAAGTTCTCAAATTTGGCCGGAAAGGCAAATTGAGTCCACGTTTTATCGGACCATATGAGATTACTAAGAGGATAGGACCTGTTGCTTATCGACTGGCTTTACCATCTAAGTTGGAAAAGATACATGATGCATTCCACGTGTCTATGCTACATCGTTACCGATCAGATCCTTCGCATGTGATTACATCGATAGAGGTTGAAATTCAATTTGACATGACTTATGGCGAAGAATCGGTTAAGATTTTGGCACGAGAAGTCAAGCAATTAAGAAACAAAAGTATAGCTCTTGTGAAAGTACTATGGCAAAGACATGGGGTAGAAGTGGCTACATGGGAGCCCGAGGAGGCTATGAGAAACCAATACCCAAACATTTTTACCAGTAAGATTTTCGGGGATGAAAATCCCTAAGGGGGAAGAATTGTAATAGCCTGATTTAGGGCCTAGTCGGAATAGTGGTTGCGAGACCACAAATTCAAAGTAGAAATATGTTTTTTATGATTTTTATGAGGCTTATGATATGTTTGCATGATTATGTGAAAAATTCATGAGGAAATTTTATTAATTAGTGATCAATTCGTCCATTAGGACTAAATTGCAAAGATTGGAAAATATGAGATTCTAGAAGATTTAAGTATGAAATAGCATTAGAAAAATTACTAAAGGTCCTTATTTAGCAATTAGACCATTATATGTTAAGATGCACAAAAATAGACATGGGAAGGAAAAATCTCAAGAAAGGGCATTAAGGGCATTTTTGTCATTTGGTTAATTAATGAATTAAAAGGGAAAAAGAAGTTAAAATTCATGTCCATCTTCTTCATGCTAGCCAAAATTTTCAAGCTTTCTATAGCTAGGGTTTCTTCATCTTTCAAGCTTGATTGTAAGTACCTCCTAGACCTGTTATTAATATTCTTCGTATTTCTGAGATCCTCGTAGCTCGATTTAGCTATTTCTAGCTATATTTTGAGCTAGGGTGTAACAGTCCAGTTTAGACCCTAGTCAGAATAGTGGTTTCAAAACCACAAATCGAGGCAAAAAATATTTTTAATATTATTTTCGGTGCTTACAATATGTGAATAGGCATGTGTAAATGTTTCGTGATTTAATTTATCCGATTGTGTGTTTAATTTGATATAAGGATTTAATTCCATAAAATGCAAAATTAGCATGCCATGTGTTAAAAGTACCTATGTGTTATGTCTTTATTAATGTGGTGGCCTTATGAAGTAATTAAACCATTATGTATGATAATGGACATAAATAGCCTTAATGTATATAAGTTTTTTATGTTTATTAAAAGGCTAAATTAGTAAATAAATTAATAAGGTTATTATTATTATAACAAGTGTTAAAAAAATGAATCCATTATCATATTTTAGCCGAAAATAAGAGAAATAAATAAGGGTTTAAGCTTCCATGGTATTCGACACACATTTTGGCTAGATTAATGTATGTTTTGCTTCGGTTTTTGATAATTTCTACGTTTTTGTAATTGTTGCTTCAAGTACTACAAAACCCATGCCTTAATTTTGGAATTTGATGAAGAATTTGAAATGTGCCATTGATGAATGCTTGAGTATTGTGATGTTAGTTGATGAAATATGAAATATATGTATTAGAATAACATGTTTTATTTTTGGATTTTTGGAGAATTTGAGTAATTTGGACTAAATTATAAAAATAATATTTTGAGGGACTAAAATGTGAAATAAATTAAATGTATGGACTTGTATGATTATGTTGAAAATTCGGCTAAGCATGGGTACAAGGGAATTTTGTGTATTTTGTGATTTTGTGAAATAGGGACTTAAATGTCAAAATGTGAAAATGTGAGGATAATTTGTAAATTTCCCTAAATGTATGTTTTTGGATTTAATTTAATGATTTGGTGAATAAAAGAGTTAAATTTGAATATGTATAGATTAAGAACCATAGAAAACGGATTTAGATCGAGGAAAGTCGAAAGTGATCGAATAGTCGAATTCGTCCGATTATATCCGTACTAGGTACGTCTATATACAAATAAATGTATTTGAATTGATTCATTTATGTTCATATGAAATTGAATTGTGATGAATGACTACGAAAGATACACACATGAAATCCGAGAAAGCATCGACAATGTTTCAATGTTTGAAAAGTCCTGTACAAACCTTAGGAATAGATAGGATTCATATATCATGACATAGAGTTCCGATATGTGATATCGTGTAAGACTGCGTCTAGAACATTGGCATAGATTTGAAAATTACATGTAAGACCATGTCTGGGACATTGGCATCATTTATGATTTCGTGTAAGACCCTGTCTAGGACAGTGGCATCGATATTTAATTACATGTAAGACCACGTCTATTCGAGTATTCTGAGTTATCTAAGTATCCTATTTAATTTGAATGGTTCAATGCGCAATTCCTAGAAATGGAAGATTATTTGAAATGTGTAACCGTTTCAGGTATGTATGAAGTGTATACTTTGTGTAAGCATGAAAGGTAAGTATATGCATATTTGCAAAGGTGAGATATGTGCATAGTCTTGTTGAGACTAAATGTGATATATGTATGAATGAGCTATGATCAAATGAGTTACTTAGAGATATGAATGTGTTGGTAAGCAATGGCTAAACAAATGAGCCAAAGAAGAATTATGAAATTGCAATTGAGATATTAATGATCTTGTATTTGATATGATTATAAATGTTTATATGTTAAGTTTATTTTTATATGACTTACTAAGCTTTTGAAAGCTTACTCTGTGTGTGTTTTCATTATTTTATAGATCGTTAAAGCTACGGAAGTCTCGGGGATGTCGAGGATCGTCATCAAACTATCTAATCATATTTTGGTACCTTTTGAATATGTATATATTAAGTATGGCATGTGTAGTCTAGTTGATATGGTTATGTTTTGAAAGGTGTATAAATAGCCATGTGATATGGCTAGATAATGAAAATGATGTGATTAAGTGATTCATGCTATATGATGCATAGTTTGTTATGGTTTGATGGCTAATGGTTGAACTAATGAGATGGTAAAATTTATGGTAAGTTTTATGATGCAAAGTTGGTATAATATAGATGAAAAGATGTCATAATGAATTGGTAAGTTTGTGGATGGATGTTACTTAGAAATGCTTATAATTAGAATGAGATAAATGGTTTATAAGTTGGTAAGCTTGATATGATTGAATGGTTAGAAAAGATAGACATTATTAGTATAATTGGGTTGCATTCTGAGGGCATGAAATGTGTTTATTTGTGCTTGTAGGTTTGACCCTAAATAGGTGGCAAATTAGCCTTGCAAATGGCCTATATTTGCCCACACGGTTGAGCACACGGGCGTGTGGCTCGACCGTGTCCCTTGAATTTGTAATTTGGTACAATTCAAGCTCGCACACGGGCTAGACACACGGGAGTGTGGCTGGTCATGTGAAACAAGTCAGTTTTGACCACAGATTTGACACACGGGCGTGTAACTGGCCGTGTGGTGCAAGTCAGTGTTGACCACGGGTGAGGCACACGGCGTGTCTCAGGCCGAGTGGACAAGCCAGTATGTATGCCCTACTTTGCCACGAGCTTGGACACATAGGTGTTTTTGAGGCTGTGTGAGGCACACGGCCTGCCCATACGGGGTGTGACCTCTAAAACTTAAAAAAATGTTTGCATTTCAGAAAAATTTTGTAAGTGTTCAATTTAGTCCTGACCCCTTTTTTAATGTTTGTTTAAGGTCTCATAGACCTCATTAATGGACTATATGCTTGTATTTTGATATGATATGATGATGATATATTTTATGATGTGAAATGTTTGTAAAAGATCCGATTGGTCCAGTAATGCCTTTAACCTTAGATGAGCGATGGTTACGGGTTAGGGGTGTTACATAGGGTTTATATTAAAAAATTTACCCATGTATGACATGCATGTATTTTGATGATTTATGGAAGAATATGAAAGTTTGATGCATGATAAACATCTTTTTCTAAGTGATTTTCATAGGAAATTCATATAAGGGACTAAATTGTAAAAGTTATAAAAATAGTCATACATGAGTGAATTAGTGGAAATTGGGGGCTGTTGTAGTTAAGAGAATGATTTGGCTAGGCTTAAAATACGAGGAAATTAAATAAAAAGCATTTTATGAGTCTAGGAGTGAAAGTGTAATTATGTGAAAGTTTAGAGGCAAAATCATAATTTTGCCAAAGAATGATCCATGGGTTAATTTAGACAATGTGAATATTAAACAAGTGAAATTGTTATTATAGATCAAGAAACATGAAGCCCGGACCGAAATTGAGGCAAGAACAAGGTTGTGGACTAAATCGAACAACTATATGTATTTTGAGTACCGATGTAAGTTTGTGTGAAATTAATGCTACATAATGTTTTTATTGTTTTAATTGCTTGATGTTGTGATAAATGAATATTATTTCTATGAAATTGACTAATGATGCCTCGATGAGGGTATGATAAAAATATGTTAAGTTGAAGTCCCGGTTAAATATTTAGAATAACAAGGATACCTATGTCACAACATGAGATAAGGAGGTCCCGTATAAGACCACGTCTGGGACATGGCGGCGACACTAAATAAAGGAAGGTCCGTATAAGACCATATCTGGGATGTGGCATCGGCACCAAATAAAGGAAGGTCCCTTTTAAGACCATGTCTGGGACATGGCATCGACACCAAATAAGGAAGGTCCCGTATGAGACCATGTCTGGGACATGACCTCGGCATCGAAGAAAATCTCATGTAAGACCATGTCTTGGACATGGCATCGAAATCTATATACTATCTCATATAAGACCATATCTGGGATATGCATCGACATCGAGATATGAGATCCCGTGTAAGACCATATCTAGGATATAGCATCGACATCAAGATATGATCCCATGTAAGACCATATCTGAGATATGGCATTGGCATCGTGATACATGTATGATGAGATTGAGTATCCTTCGATATTCTGAGTAGTTCAATGGACAAAGAGCTAAGTTTATGTGTAGATGACAAAGAGCTAAGTTTATGTATAGATGACAAAGAGCTAAGTTTATGTATAGATGACAGAGAGCTAAGTCTATGTTTAAGAGGATAAAAGTGCTAAAGTTGTGTGAAGAAGTGATATAGGTACCCATGAGTAACTTACAAGAAATGAATGCAAAGGGTGATGTGTGATTTGGTAAGATTGTGCACGAGTAAGTTGTGTTGAGGTGTTTGAGAACTTGTGTTGCTATTATTCCATGAGATGAAGGGATGTTATCATAAGTCTTTATGTTGCTAATTATTTCATGCAAACTTACTAAGCTTTATGCTTACCCTTCTCCTTTCCCTTTTCCTTGTAGTATTGCCAAGCTAACTCGGGGATAGCAAGACGTCGGAGTTCGGATCACACTATCAACTATTCTTTCAGTATAGTAAAGTTGATTTATTTTGGGTATGGCAATATATAGGAACTTGGTCATTTTGTTATGTCATATTTTTATCCAAAGTGTTGGCAATTATGGTTACTCATTCCTTTTGTAAATGGCCATTGGAAATTGGTCAATACTTGTTAAGTTTCATTTATTCAATTATGATGAGATTCACGAAGTGCAAGTTCATGCAATTGATTGAGTGAAATGTGAAGTGTATGCATGATGAATTAATGATTATTCATAGTGTATTATTGTTATGTTATGTGTGGCTTGTGATGGTATAAGTGTTTTTCCTTTTCAGGGTTGCAATTGGCTTGGTAAATAGCCTTATAATAGTCCACACGGGTAGACACACAGGTGTGTCTAGGCCGTGTGTGATACACGGTCAGCCCCATGTGTGTGTTGGTAGGCCGTGTGTCTCCTGCATCAAAATTTTTAAAATTCAGTTCGTCACACGGGCCAGGACACGGGCGTGTGACTAGGCCATGTTCCTCTAAGTGTTTGCTGACGTTATAAACAAAATACCAAGGTTTTCGCACACGGGTGAGGGCACGGGCGTGTCTTGGCCGCGTGAAGGATACGAGCCATACACATGGGCGTGTCTTGGCCGTGTGAAGGATATGGGCCATACACACGGGCGAGTGCTAGGCCATGTGAAAACCCTTGTAGGTTCAAAATGAAAAATAATATCCACACGGGTTAGGAACGTGGGCGTGTGTGACAACATGGCCTGCCCACACGGGCGTGTTCCTTTCCACATGGGCGTATAGCCCTGTTTTAAGTAAAAAAAAATTTCTAAGTGTGCGAAAGTTTCTAATATGGTCCCGTACCATTTCGTATGTATGTTTAGGGTCTCGTAGACCCATAATAGGGACGTTATGAACATGAATGAAAAAGTTTTAAGTTGGAACAAAATTTTATGACCCGATGTTGTATGTTTGAGTAAGTTAAGTTCGGTAATGCCTCGTATCTGGTTCTAGCATTGAATACGGGTAAGGGGTGTTACAATAATGAACAACTCAAGTTACATAAGAGGTAAGTAAAGTAAATAATTTAGGATGAAGGTAAGTGATTTTATACAATAACAAATGGTATAATGGCTTTGTATTTATGCTTGAATTGGTTGGAAAATATTTGTAGGTGTTGGTACAGGAAAATGGTAAAGTTTGGGTGAGAAATGAGGCTAAGAAATAGCCTTATTTCATCCACATTGGTAGACACATGGGCGTGTGTCTAGACCGTGTGTAACACACGGCCTGGTTTACGGGCATGTGATCTAGCCGTGTGTCCCCTGTATTTCAAATTTGCAAAATAGAATGCTCAGAATTAAGCACACGGGCAGAGACATGGGCGTGTGTCTCAGCCGTGTGGATGGCACAGCCTTGAACACGAGCATACGATACGACCGTGTGAAAACTGCACCTAATTTGTAAAAATTAAATTAACCACATGGCCTAGCACACGAGCATGTGACTTGGCCTTGTGACTTCAATTTATTCATGCCTTATAAGTCAGAGAGTTACACGGGTTAGGGACACGGGCATGTATAGCCACACGACCTGATCACACGGGCGTGTCCCTAAACCACATGAGCGTGTGGATACTGTTTATAAGAGAATTTTGATATTTTGTGAAAAATTTTTAGTGATCTCGATTTAGTCCCGATTCGATTCTAATGTTCATATTAGGCCTCGAGTGTCCATTTAAGGGACGTTATGCATAACCTCAGAATATGAATAGTAAATTTATGGAATTTTTTGAAATTGTTCTGTAAACTCCGGTAATGCTCCATAACCCTATTCTAGCAATGGATACGGGTTAAGGGTGTTACAATCTTGATCAAGATGTCGCCCAAAAAAAGTAAGAGAACAATGAACAGGTCCAAATGAAACCTATATTACCCAAAATTCAGCCTCTGTTTCCAGGACGATTGAACCAACATCAGAGAGGTAAGGAGGAAAAAGAGATCCTTGAAACATTCAGAAACATCGAGATCAACATACCATTGTTGGATGCCATCAAAAAAATTACGCGATATGCCAAGTTCCTTAAGGAGCTTTGCACCAACAAGCGAAGATTAACTAGAAATGAAAGAATAAGTGTTGGTGAAAATGTATCTGCAATGTTGCAGCGGAGGATATCAGTAAAATGTAAAGACAGAGGCATGTTTGCAATACCATGCAAAATAGGCCACTTAGGAATTAGAAAAGCTATGTGTGATTTAAGGGCCTCCATAAATATAATGCCTTTTTTTTATTTATGAATCACTTAACATAGATTTTTTGAAGAAAATAGGTGTTATCATTCAATTAGCAGACAAGTCTATTATGCATCCCGAAGGAGTCCTTGAGAATGTATTAGTGAAATTCAATGGACTTATCTTTCCTGCGGACTTTTATTTGGTGAAAATGAAAGAGGATAACGGTCCTGGGTCTTCGGACATCTTGTTGGGGCCACCTTTCCTTAGTACTGCAAGTACTTAGATTAATGTGCATAGTGGAACCCTTGCGATGGAGTTTGACTGGGAGATCATGAAGTTTAACATTTATGACGCTATTAGTCACCCAAGTGAAATCTTTAACGTAAACCGTGTCGACATAATTGACTCATTAGTAGAAGAAACTTTTGAGTCACCTTTTGAACATAAACTTAAATCATTGTTTGATGATAATTTCGATTCAGGATCTATTTGTGAATTTGTTAATGAATTATCGGCTCCTATGAACACTAAACTTCTACCTTCTGTTATGCAGGCACCAGACCTGGAATTAAAACCACTTCCCAAGCATCTCAAATGTGCATATTAGCCCCTTGACATGCACACATAAGATTTTCTTGGAGGAAAATACGAAACCAAAGTAAGAGACACATAGAGGATTGAACCCAAATATGTTGGATGTGGTAAAAAAGGAGAATATCCAAGCCCAAACAATCGAAAGAATTCAGCTGGAACAACCCCAATACTAGTTAGGGAGTCCAGCTAACGACGTTAAACAAGCGCTTGTTGGGAGGCAGCCCAATTTAATTTTTATTTTGTTATATATTTTATTTTTTTATTTTCTTGCATGTTAATCAATTTTATTCTCTCTTCTTATATCCAGGAGAATCAAGGAAACAAAAAATTAAATTTGGAAATGGGTGGCAAAAATAATAACGAAAATGACATGGGGCGTGTTCTAAACCCTTTCTTTTTCATCATATTTATTAATATTATTTTTCACAGTGAGGGTAATGTGATTTAAGTAGGGGGAGACATTCCTCATTATTTCTAATTTTTTATCTGCTATTTCTTTTGTTGTGTTACTGTTGCTGCTATCTTGTGTTTGTTTTTGCCCACATTTATTTTTTTAGTATATCCTGCCCCTTTTCATGCCTAAGATTTTGATTGAGAACTACCCACTGTTTGACCTGGGAGCATGATTCTTATCTACTAAGTTAGTTGTGATTTTTGCTATGTTACTTCCATCTCCACTATTTATTTCTATTAAGCTAAAATAATTATGATTAATGAAGTTAATCTTATATTGCTTATAGTAAAATCGATTTAGTCTTAATACAAAGAGGAAATTTAATACAAATGTATGCTAAATTTATTTTCATAACTGATAGGTAATTTCCAAAACTTTTTTTTGACACTTGATTGTTTTTCCCAGTCCTTCAAAATTAAATTTTCATTCAATTAAAAAAAAGAGAAAAAGTTTGATGATTTCGTGGTTATGAGCACAAGCTTACAACGTGACTGACTGAGTAATCGGGTAGGGTGTTTGGGTTGTCATCCTACTTCGTGTAAAAAGGTTGTGTGACGTGTTAGGTAAACCCCGTTAACCAGAATTAAACAAAAAATAATTAATTAAGAGTGTGTTGGGCTGAGTAACTGGGGTGGGGTGCTTGGGTTGTCATTCCACTTCGCGTAAAAAGGGCCAATACATTCTTAAAAAATATATATAATATAATAAATTAGGAGTATGTTGCGCAGAGTAACTGGGGTGGGGTGCTTGGTTGTCATTCCACTTCGCGTCAAAAGGACCAATACATTCTTAAGCATTAAAAAATAATAAAATAAAAATAAATAAATAAATAAAATAAAGGAAAAAAGAGAATTACATTTGGGGACTAAGGATGGAACAAATAGGGTGTCTTGGTAAGTTTAGTAAATTACCTAACTTTCATGAAATAATCTAAGCTGATTTAATTTTTGTGTGATTAAGTTGGAGTACTTCTCGGTTTTACTTAAAGCAAGCTAAAGATTCTTTTTGTTTTCATATGCATTATGCCTAATTTTTATAAAACTTTAAAGTGATACTTCTTTGATGGTAAAATCTAAATTACACAGTGGAATAGGAACCATACTTGAAGGCAAGCATGGGCTAAGTAGGGGGAATATGACAATACTCCAAAATGATATGACATACTTTTATGTGTTAATTACATAAATATTTTGAGCACAATCCTACTAATTTGGGTTGTTTATGGTTTTTTATCTTGTAGGGACTAAATTGATTGTAATAGCCCAATTTTGGGTCTAGTCGGAACAGTGGTTTCAGGACTATAAATTCGATGCAGTAAAATTAATTTTTATTATATTTTTATGGTCTAAAGTTTTATGTAATGATTTCATGAAAATTTCGTTAAAAAATTTCTACGTTTGGGCACTCAATTTAGTTAAAGGGACTAATTTGCAAAAATTACAAAAATTGAGTTGTATATGTTAAAGGTGTCCAATTGCTATGAGATCTTAATTTAGAGTTCCTTAGATGGTAATTAGACCATTATATTTTAGAATGGACAAAAATGGACATGGTTAGGTAAATTTTAAAGTTTTAAGTTAAGTGCATTTTTGTCATTTAGTAATTAAAGACAAAATAAAACAAATAAAAGATGTCATCCTCTCAAAATAGTCCCCCCTTGTGCCGAAATTTGGAAGGAGTCCATAGCTAGGGTTTGGCCATCTTTCATGCTCGATTGTAAGTCCGTTCTTGCCTCGTTTTTCATGATTTTTATGTTTTTGAAGTTGTCTCAACCTAATCTAGCTATTTCAAGGACTAATTTGAAAGAAAAACAAAGTCTAAAATTTACCCATGTTATATATTTGTTTATTTGATGTTTAATGGTAGAAAATGCATGTTTGATGTTAGATAAACAACATTTACCAAGTGATTTTTTGATGAAAATGCCTAAAAAGACCTATTTGTAAAAGTTGTAAAATGAGTAGTAAAAGCGTGATCAAATGGGAAATGTGGGCTATTATGAGTATGAAAAGGGTTTGGCTAGGCTTGGGATTTGAAGAAATTGACTATATTTCATTTTACGAGTCTAGGGACTAAAATGTAAAATGTTGAAAAGTTAGGGGCAAAAATGTAATTTTTCCATAATATGATTTTTGGGCTAAATTGAGTAATATAATTGTTAAATAAGTTAAATTTGATATTATAGATCAAGACAAACGAGGTTCAGACCTAGATTGGGGGAAAAATAAAGTGTTTGACGATTAGGTCCATTTCCGCTATTTTTGTACTGAGGTAAGTTCGTATGTTAATAATACAATGTTATATTTGTATTTTAATGTTTGGAAATTGCATGGATTGTATGATTGATTCTATGATCATATTTGACAAAGTTCTGGCAAGCGAGAAAATCCCGGTTGAACCTTAGGAATAAATTAGGAGACAAGTGACATGTCACTAGGAACCCATGTGATTATGTGATTATGTGACCCAAGTGCTGGTCCTGTACGTCCTTACGGTGGTTGGGTATACCGACATATGTTGCGGATACCTAATAGCTTGTGTGAGCAGCACCACGTAGCTACGTCTCGACTGACAGCTTGTGTGAGTAGGCCCGTGGATAGCTCGGGAGCGAGCCTATATGTGTTATGAGATTTATGGTAGCTTTCGCTACATATGTGGCACTTATGTGCGAAATTTTTCATGTATCCAATAGTATTCCAAGTGGTTCAACGGTATGTCAAATATGAGAAAGTATGTGATTATGTTACGAGTTGGTACGGATATGTACGAAAAACTCAAAGAAAATGGATTTGGTATATGATGAACTATTGGTAAAGATGTGATTGAATAAGTTATGCTCATGAAGTTTTAATGACATTTATGTTAGCACATGATATGTTATACATATGACAAATGTATAATTAATGTTGTTTATTATTTGCATATGAACTTACTAAGCTATATAGCTTACTCCCTTTCTTTCCCTTATCTTATAGTGTCACCAAGCTAGCTCGGGGATTTGAGATCAGCAGAGATCCATTCACACTATCAACCATTCTTTTGGGTATCATTGAAATGTCAATATTTTGTGTTATGGCATGTATAGGGACTTGGTCATTTTGTTATATGTGTCATTGGTAATGTGGCCAAATGTATTAGCTTATAATGGTTAATGATTTCATTTTGTATATGGCTATAAATGATGGCATATGTTGGTAGAAGTATATTTATATGTTGATACCATTCATGAATGTGGAAACTTGCATGATTTGTGTTGATATATTATGATGTTAAAGCATGATAGATGTTAGCATGTGGATGGGATGTTAATATCTTGGTTGTGATTTTTTTGGTTGCTTGTATATGCTTAAATTAGTATTATATGATGTTGTGTAGGTGTGTGCATGGAAGGGTGGCAAAAAAAGCTTGTAAATAGCCTTATTTTGTCCACTTGGGTAGACATATAGGCGTGTGTCTAGACCGCGAGTGACACACGGCTTTCCCCATGGGCGTGTGTATTGTCCGTGTGTCCCCTGCACCTAAATTTTAAAAAATAAAATGTCTAGAATATAACACATGGTAAGAGACACGGGCGTGTGTCTCAGCCGTGTGTGCTACACGGCCTAGAACATCGGCGTGTATGTTGGCCGTGTGAAACCTGCACTTAATTCAAGTTTAATTAATTAAGCACACGGGCGTGTGGCATGGCTGTGTGGCACAAGTCAGAGAGCACCCTAATTTAAACACGGTCTGAAGCACGGGCGTGTCCTAGGGTCACACGGGCGTGTGAGCCCCGTAGTTAGCAAAAATTTTCTAAGTTTTGTAAAAATTTCCTGAGTTCTCGGTTTAGTCCCAAACCACTTCCAATGCATGTTTTATGCCTCGTAGGCTCGTATTAGGGACTTTATGATTGAATATGAATGGTTTTAATTTGGACGCAAACTTATGACTTGGAATCGTGTGAATGCTTGTGTTGTAAGTCCGGTAATGCCTCGTACCCTATTTTGGTGTTGCATACAGGTAAGGGGTGTTACATTTAGTGGTATCAGAGCTACAGTTTAATCGATTCTCAAACTAACGTAGCTTGTGTAAGTGTAAAACCCTTACCCGTGTCGATGTGGGGCATGATACGAGGCATTATCGGGCTTAAACACAAACATTATACAAAATCGGGCTATAAAATTTCATTCAATTTAAAAATCACTCATTCACATGCATATCATCCCTTATATAGGCCCACGAGGCCCAAAACATACATTAGGAACTGTTCGGGACTAAATTGAGAACTTAGGAAACTTTAGGAAGACTTAGAAAATTTTTCATCAAAATAGGGGTCACACGCCCGTGTGGCTTGGGACACGCCCATGTAGTTAGGCTGTGTGGTCACACACTCCCGTGTCCTCAGCCTGTGTAACTCTCTGTTTATGATGTCATCAACAAAATAGGGTCACACGGCTAAGTCACACGTCCGTGTACTTAGACCATGTGGTGAATTAAATTCTGAAAAATAGATGCAGACTTCACACGCCCTAGAAACACGCCCATGTCCTGGGGCTGTGTTTTCCAAATGACTGAGATACATGACCGTGTCTCTGCCCGTGTGGCCAAAAAATGGCTATTTACCAAGCTATTTAACAGCTTCATTTGCATATACTTAAACACAACTTCAATGGCATCTTTCATGGCATAATTGAGCACTTAAAAATCATCAAACAAGTTATGATCATAGCGAATTCATATCAACTCATTCATGTATAAGGCACCATACTTTGCCTAGCTTAAACTTATCAAACTTTCATGCCATAATTATCATTAACAAATCCTTACATCTCATACTTATACTAAGGTCTATCGATATGCCAATTTAATCACATTTCAATCATTAGGTAATCTAGAGCACATCCACAATCCATCCATACCAAACACACATAACCACATCACATGAAACCTTTACTATAAGCATACACATATAAATAGGAGTTACAACTCAATAACCAATATAAGCCACATCTTATGGCCATATACAAAATGAATCATATTACCATTATGAACCAACACAATTAGCCAAATCAAATGACACATACACAATTGACTAAGTCCCTATGTAACACCCCTAACCCGTATCCGTCGCCGAATTAGGGTTACGAGGAATTACGGTCATACCACAGTTCATACGTAAAATCATTACTTTTCACAACTCGAAGTTTAATCATATCAATGCTCATAACTTAATCAAATATCGAGTCTTAAAAGTCATAGCAATCATAACATTTCATAATTAAACATATTTTAGCATATATCGAAACATATCATATACAGAATACATAACAAAACAACTATTTCATTAATTGGATATCAATCTATTATTAGAAAGCTTTCACGCATGTACAAATTAGACATTAAACAAATCATATTTAAATACTAAATTGCTCATTCATTTATGCGGCATTGGTGATATAAACCATGATCAAACATACTTAATTTATCATTACACCATGCGTGTATTTCCTAATGTCAAAGCCATATCTAAATATTTTTACCAAATCAATAATAAAGTCCAATGCAAAGCTATCCATAATAACATTATAGGCTAACCGCCATATCAAAATTTATACACATTTAGCAAATCCATTTCCTTATTTGTTCGGCTATCAAGGTTAACCACATAGAAAATACAATTTTTGCCATTTCTTAATCATATCAAAATTGATCATTTCACAATCAATGAATTCATAGGCATAACTTATTAAATAAATTTACTAGTCGAATATAACCATGCATTTAATTGACTTATTAAGTAATCATAGAACCAAAACAACATATTTATAATATAATTCATGAAATCTAACAAATTCATCCAAATTAATAAGTACAATGCCGAATCAAATCATGTCTATTATACACATTATGCATTGTACCAAAATATCACACAAAATCAACTGGCTTCTCATCAATTCGGCTAGCAAAAATTAACCTGAAACACTTTCCTCAATTATCAATTCAAATTCAAACCTGTATAGCCAATTCACATTATTAAATCATACATAATACATCACATTGCCAGAACAAACATCCATCCATCACACAGTTTATAGCCTAAAGGACACTTCCAAAACAATCATAGGCTATGATCGAATACACTCAAGCTAATATATTATAATCAAGCCATATTCGCATGGCTTAATATATATATAAAAATTCAAAATTCATCCAAAATAAATACTAGCCTATACATGCCTTAAGAACAAAAGTCTAAACATTATAAGTAACAACGTGAGGCGATAGTGTGAGTGACTTCAGTGACGATCCCCGGAGCTCGTAGCTTGATCAAAATCTATAAAACGAAACCATGAACACACACAAGGTAAGCTTACTAGCTTAGTAAGTCTTAAGCAAGTATATTATAACTCCAATCATCCAAGCATTTTAACAAACAATTCAAGACATTAAAAATTCATAGTCTAACTTACAAATTCACTATAGCCGAATACCATTATTCCATTTAACCCTACAACTTTCATTTTCTTACCAAAGTACACCATTCAACAAATATACCAACACATATATAAGTAAAGATATACTTACATAAACATTTTCAATCACTCTCAAGCTTTCGAGTAATCAATCTCCACATGGCATAGTATATATAAAATTTCCAGTAGCCAATGTATAACACATTTGCTTCCTCATATATTTGCTCATTAACATCGCATGCAACATACAAGTATGAAAAACACATGCCTCAAGGCCGAATTAACATGATTCATTTTCAAAAGCTTAGACTTTCTCGATTTGTTTCATAACTTTGTTGTTACTTACTCTGAGCTCGGAAGTTCAGTTCATCGGTATAGAACCTGCTAGGCATTAGCCCGAATCACACACACCGGCACTAGGCCTGCTAGAATCAAGGTCCAAGATTTAAACACCGGCATTTAGCCAGCTAGGCAATAAGCCCGATAGGATTCACCGGCACAAGGCCTACTAGGCATTTAGCACGATATAGATCACCGGCACAAGGCCTAGTAGGCTTGAAGCCCAAGTATCAACATAATTAACCATTCCATAAACCTTTCTTAATACCAAGATCACATATATCCCATACATTTCATAATACTAGCACATATCAAATTCGAATAAGCTTAATCACATCACATTAAATAAATAACATTAATCCAATATTACACCACCAACATTCGACAATCTCATATATATATCCTCAAAAAATTTAAATTTCATCATTCATTAAGTTACATAAATTACTTTTCGACATATATTTGCTTAAAGACTTACCTCGACTATCGACGGACGACGAAGACCGACTATTCGTGAACTTTCGCTTTTCCCCGATCCAAATCTGATTTTCTTTGTTCTTGATCTAAACATATTTAAAATAAACTCATTCAAGTACATTTCATTTAAATTTAATCCAAAAACACCTAAATAGGAAAATTACCATTTTACCCCTAATATTTCATATTTTTACAATTTAGTCATATTTGCACAAAACACAAAATACACAAAATTTCATTACACCACCTAAGGGCCGAATGTTCATAGGGACTATACAACTCCATTTATTTAATTTATTTTACATTTTAGCCCCTCAAAATTTATTTTTTTAATTTAGCCCAAAATACTAAAATTCACCAAAAATCTAAAGACAAAACATATTAATTTCTAAAATACTTTTAATATTTTCCCACCAACATCATAAAACATAAACATCTAACCATGGTCGAATATCAAGCATGCTCAAATTCAAAAATTCTAACATGGGTCGACTAATATTCGAAGCAACGATCTCAAAAACGTAAAAATTATTAAGAACTGAAATCAAACCAACCTTGAATTTGAGACTATAATTGCCGAAAATCAATGGAACCAAGCCCTTATTCTTTCCTCCACATTCGGCCAAGAATAAGAAAAGATGATAGTGGCTTTATTTTTGTTTTATTTTATCATATCATGATAATATAATTACTTTACCAAAATATCCTTTATTACTTAATATTATTAACTTATTTAATAAGGACAAAGATGACTTTAGCCACCCACTAACTTTAAAAATGGGCTATTTGCCCTTTTGATACCTCATATTTAAAAGCCACTATCACTTAGACACATTTCACTACGGTTTGCAACTTTTACATTTTACGCGATTAAATCCTTTTATTAAATTAAACACACAAACGATCAAATTTTCATACGAAACTTTCACACATTATAATTCACATATAATAAGCACGGAATATATTATTTAAATATTTTTCAGACTCAAATTCGTGGTCTTGAAACCACTTGTTCGATTAGGATCGACTTCGAATTGTTACAAGTCTCCCCCTTAGGGATTTTCGTCCCCGAAAATCTTACCGTCAAACAAAGTCGGATATTGTTGCCTCATTGAATCCTCAGGCTCCCACGTAGCCTCTTCTACTCCGTGTCGATCCCATAGTACTTTTACTAACGAAATTTTCTTGTTTCTCAACTCTTTCATTTCACGAGCCAAAATACGGATCGGTTCCTCCTCATACGTCATATCGGATCGATTTCAATCTCAAACGAGGCGACCACATGTGACGGATCTGATCTATATCTACGAAGCATCGAAACATGAAATATGTTGTGTATCTTCTCTAATTCAGAGGGCAGCTTCAATCTATAAGCAACAGGCCCAATACGTTCGATGATCTCATACAGTCCGATAAATCTCGGACTTAGTTTGCCTTTCCGACCAAATTGAAGTACTTTCTTCCATGGAGAAACTTTCAAAAATACCTGTTCTCCGACCTGAAACTCAATGTCTTTACATTTCAAATCAGCGTAGGACTTTTGGTGATCTGATGTAGCTTTCAAACTATCTCTAATTAAAGCCATTTTCTGTTCAGCCTCTTTAATCAAATCAACCCTGTGTATCTTGTTTTCACTGAGCTCTGTCCAGTACAATGGTGTATGACACTTGCGGCCATATAGAGCTTCGTAAATGCCATTTTGATACTAGATTGAAAGCTATTATTGTAAGCAAATTCAATCAAAGGTAAGTATCTTTCCCACATAAACTTCAAACTCAAGGATGCAACATCTCAACATGTCCTCAAGTATCTGAATGGTTCGCTCAGACTGACCATCTGTCTGCGGGTGAAAACCTGTGCTAAAATGTAGTTTGGTGCCTAAAACATCTTGCAATTTCTTCCAAAACTGCGACGTGAATCTCGGGTCTCTGTTCGAAACAATGGAAATCGGCACACCATGTAATCTCACAATTTGAGATACATACAACTCACAAGCTTATCGAGCGAATAGTCCGTACGAACTGGAATAAAATGAGCTGATTTGGTTAGTCTATCCACTATAACCCAGACTGTATCTTTCTTGCTTGGTGTCGAAGGCAAACTGGATACAAAATCCATAGCAATTCTATCCCATTTCCATTCAAGTATCATGATCGGCTGAAGTAACCCAGAAGGCATCTGATGTTTGATTTTTACTTGCTGACAAACTAAACACTTCGAAACAAATTTAGATATGTCCCGTTTCATACCCGACCACCAATAGAACTATTTTAAATCATTATACATTTTCGTGCTACCCGAATGTACCGACAATCGACTATTATGAGCCTCATTTAACAACATCTGAATCAAATCCACATTCCTTGGAACACAGATTCGGCCTTTGAAGTTCAAACAATCATTTTCATCAATTCGAAACTCTGACTCTGTAGTACTTTTACACTAAACCCGCCTTGCCATTGAATCTTCGTCAACTTTCTGAGCATCACAAATTTGTTGAATAAACAACAGTCTTGCTTTTAATTCGGCTACTATCGAACTATCACTAGACATAGCCATATGTGTGTTCAACTCACGAAGAGCAAATAATGACTTTCAACTTAAAGCATCTGCAACAACTTTAGCCTTTCCTGGATGATAGTCAATCACAAGCTCGTAATCTTTCAGCAACTCTAACCATCTACTGTCTCAGGTTCAAATCTCTTTGTGTCATTAAGTACTTTAAACTCTTGTGATCTGAATAAACATGACATTTTTTGCCAAACAGATAATGACGCCATATCTTTAACACGAATACAATGGCTGCGAGTTATAAATCATGCTTCGGGTAATTTCTTTCATGCGGCTTCAACAGTCTCGAAGCATAGGCTATGACTTTGCCTTACTGCATCAAAACATAACCCAAACCATTCAAGAAGCATCACTATAAATGAGAAATTCTTTACCCGATTCAGGTTGGACTAACACTGGAGCTTCGGTCAAAAGAGCTTTCAGCTGATCGAAACTTTTCTGACACTTTTTGTCCATTTGAACTTGATATCTTTCTGTAATAGCTTTGTCAAGGGTGTAGCTATCATAAAGAAACCTTTCACGAATCTTCTGTAGTATCCGGCAAGTCCCAGAAAGCTTCAAATTTCAGAAACATTCTTTGGTGGCTTCCAATCAAGTATAGCCGATATTTTATTCGGATCAACCCGAATACCTGATGCAGAAACAACGTGACCTAGAAAACTGACCTCATTCAACCAGAATTCACACTTACTAAACTTTGCGTACAACTGTTTATCTTGCAATGTTTGTAGCACAAGTCTCAAGTGTTCAGCATGCTCAGTTTCATCTCTGGAGTAGATCAGGATATCATCTATAAACACTACCACAAACTGATCTAAATACTGACTGAAAATCTAATCCATCAGATCCATAAAAATAGCAGGTGCATTAGTGAGTCCAAAAGGCATAACCAAAAACTCATAATGTCCATACCTTGTTCGAAATGCAGTCTTTGGCACATCAGAATCTCTAACTCTCAACTGATAGTACCCGATCTCAAATCTATCTTCGAAAACACTGAAGCCCCTTTCAACTGATCAAACAAATCATCAATCCGAGGTTATGGGTATTTATTCTTTATAGTCACCTTGTTCAACTGTCGATAATCAATACACATTCGCATAGTCGCATCTTTCTTTTTCACAAATAAAACTGGTGCACCCCAAGGAGAGAAGCTCGGTCGTGCAAAGCCCCTATCTGTTAACTCTTGTAACTGTACTTTCAACTCTTTTAATTCTATAGGTGCCATTCGATACAGAGCTATTGAAATCGGAGTCATCCCTAGTACTAATTCAATACCAAATTCTATTTCTCGGATAGGTGGTAAACCTGGTAGTTCTTCAGGAAACACATCGGTATATTCATACACAACTAGTACGGATTCAATCTGCTTTTCAGTCACTTTACTATCAAGGACATAAGAAAAGTAAGCTTTATACCCTTTCCTCATATATTTCCGAGCTAGCATCGAAGATATTACTGCTAGTAACCTATTCAGATCATTAGATTCAATCCGAATAATTTTATCACTCTGACATCTCAAATCAATGGTCTTTCTCTTGCAATTGATAACAGTGTCGTGCAAAGTTAACCAGTCCATTCCCAAAATTATATCGAACTCGTCGAAAGGCAACAACATTAAATCAGCTGGGAAGCGTAAATCTCGAATCATCAACGGACAACCTTTACACACTTTGTCGACTAAAACACACCGACCCAAGGGGTTTGATACTCGAATTACAAACTCAGTAGAGTCAACAGGCAGAGTCTTACTGGATACTAATGTTTCACACAGATAAGAATGAGTCAAACCCAGATCAATCAATGCAATCACGTAGTATCATAAAGTGTGAAAGTACCGATAATAACATCTGGAGAAGCAGCATCCTCCCTAGTGCAAATAGCATATTCCCTAGTAGGTGCTCGAGCCTCTGATCGAACTGCAGTATCCTTTGTTCCTCTCTGACTGCCACCTACATTCCCCAAATGTCTGGGTGGTCTGCCTCGTGCTGACGCGTTGCTCAGTCTTGTATTCTGATTCATATTTTGTTCGGCTAACATCGGGCACTCTCGAATAAAATGGTCCGATGATCCACATTTAAAATAGGACCAATCACGAACTCTACAACTCCTAGAATGCCATTTTCCACAATGCTTAAACTCAGTCTGACTCTGCTGAATATTACCGACACTAGCCATCGAAGTGGCTCGAGAACCCACAGGAGCTCGATCTCGTCTAAAGAAGTCTGAAGTAGCCTTATGTCAGCTGGAGTCATCTTTAAAGTTCTTAGATGTAGAATGAAAGGTCTTACTCGATGATCTTTTTCGAATGTCTCTAGCTTCAAACTCGGCTTTTCTTTTCTCTTTCCCAAGTTCTTCAGCTTTGCAAGCTCGTTCAACAAGTACCATGAACTCTTTGATCTCGAGGATGCCAACTATCAACTTAATATCTTCATTCAGACTGTCTTCAAACCTTTTTCACATAATGGCTTCAGTTGACGCACACTCTCGGGCATATCGGCTCAATCTGATGAACTTCCACTCATACTCAGTCACAGTCATTCGACTGTTTCAAATGTAAAATTCTTTTCATTTCTGATCGATGAATCTCTGACTGATATATTTCTTACGGAACTCATTCTGAAAAATCCCAAGTTACTTTTTCTTTCAAAACCACCAATACTAGTGTATTCCACCAGTGATATGCTGTTTCCCGTAGTAATGATATAGCACACTTCAAGCATTCGTCTGGAGTACATGACAGCTTATCAAGCACCCGGATAGTGTTATCAAGATACATTTTAGCTCGTTCCGCATCGTCGTCATCATTAGCTTTAAATTTCTCGGCCCCATATTTCCTGATTTTATCAATAGGAGGCCTACTAGATCTCATCGGATCTATCATTGGAGGTGCTGAAGGTATCAGAGTTGGATTATTCGGGGGTGGAGGTTGTTGTACAGCCGGATTAGTCCGGATAAATTGGGTAAACCATTCATTCATCATCTGGTAGAAGGCTTGTTTGGCCTCCCCCTCATGGCTACCCGAGATAGGTTGAGAGTCTACCGGCGCTGACCCACGTGCGAGATCAGGCGCTACGCTCTCTACATCATCAGCTACGACTCTGTCGGGATCCATTTACTATAATAAACACAATTTGAATGTCAGAAGTCACCACGCTATCTTATTATAAAATTAAGGCATGTATAGCTAGACTCACACGCGCTACAGTATTCCTAGAATTGACTAAACCGTAAGCTATAATACCAATCAAATGTAACACCCTTAACCCATATCCATCGTTGAATTAGGGTTACGAGGCATTACCGGTCATACCACAGTTCATACATAAAATCATTACTTTTCACAACTCAAAGTTTAATCATATCAATGCTAATAACTTAATCAAATATCGAGTCTTAAAAGTCATAGTAATCATAACATTTCATAATTAAACATATTTTAGCATATATCGAAACATATCATATACAGAACACATAATAAAACAACTATTTCATTAGTTGGATATCAATCTATTATTATAAAGCTTTCGCGCATGTACAAATTAGACATTAAAAAAATCATATTTAAATACTAAATTGATCATTCATTTAGCGGCATTGGTGATATAAAACATGACCAAACATACTTAATTTATCATTACACCATGCGCGTATTTCCTAATGTCAAAGCTATATCTAAATATTTTTACCAAATCAATAATAAAGTCCAATGCAAAGCTATCCATAATAACATTATAGGCTAACCGCCATATCAAAATTTATACACATTTAGCAAATCCATTTCCTTATTCGTTCGGCTATCAAGGTTAACCACATAGAAAATACAAATTTTGCCATTTCCTAATCATATCAAAATTGATCATTTCACAATCAATGAATTCATAGGCATAACTTATTAAATAAATTTTACTAGTCGAATATAACCATGCATTTAATTGAATTATTAAGTAATCATAGAACCAATACAACATATTTATAATATAATTCATGAAATCCAACTAATTCATCCAAATTAATAAGTACAATGCCGAATCAAATCATGTCTATTATACGTATTATGCATTGTACCAAAATATCACACGAAATCAACTGGCTTCTCATCAATTTGGCTAGCAAAAATTAACCTGAAACACTTTCCTCAATTATTAATTCAAATTCAAACCTGTATAGCCAATTCACATTATTAAATCATACATAATACTTCACATTGCCAGAACAAACATCCATCCATCACACAGTTTATAGCCTAAAACACACTTCCAAAACAATCATAGGCTATGATCGAATACACTCAAGCTAATATATTATAATCAAGCCATAATCGCATGGCTTAATATACATATATATACAAATTCAAAATTCATCCAAAATAAATACTAGCCTATACATGCCTTAAGAACAAAAGTCTAAACATTATAAGTAACAACGTGAGGCGATAGTGTGAGTGACTTCAGTGACGATCCCCGGAGCTCGTAGCTTGATCAAAATCTATAAAATGAAACCATGAACACACACAAGGTAAGCTTACTAGCTTAGTAAGTCTTAAGCAAGTATATTATAACTCCAATCATCCAAGCATTTTAACAAACAATTCAAGACATTAAAAATTCATAGTCTAACTTACAAATTCACTATAGCCGAATACCATTATTCCATTTAACCCTACAACTTTCATTTTCTTACCAAAGTACACCAGTCACCGAATATACCAACACATATATATGTAAAGATATACTTAAATAAACATTTTCAATCACTCTCATGCTTTCGAGTAATCAATCTCTACATGGCATAGTATATATAAAATTTCCAGTAGCCAATGTATAACATATTTTCTTCCTCATATATTTGCTCATTAACATCGTATGCAACATATAAGTATGAAAAACACATACCTCAAGGCCGTATTAACATGATTCATTTTCAAAAGCTTAGACTTTCTCGATTTGTTTCATAACTTTGTTGTTACTTACTCTGAGCTCGGAAGTTCAGTTCACCAGTATAGAACCTGCTAGGCATTAGCCCGAATCACACGCACAGGCACTAGGTTTGCTAGACTCAAGGTCTGAGATTTAAACACCGGCATTTAGCCTGTTAGGCAAAAAGCCCGATAAGATTCACCGGCACAAGGCCTGCTAGGCATTTAGCCCGATATAGATCACCGGCACAAGGCCTGCTAGGCTCGAAGCCCGAGTATCAACATAATTAACCATTCCATAAACCTTTCTTAATACCAAGATCACATATATCCCATACATTTCATAATACTATCACATATCAAATTCGAATAAGCTTAATCACATCACATTAAATAATAACATTAATCCAATATTACACCACCAACATTCGACAATCTCATATATATATCGTCAAAATATTTAAATTTCATCATTCATTATGTTACATAAATTACTTTTCGACATATATTTGCTTAAAGACTTACCTCGACTATCGACGGATGACGAAGACTGGCTATTCGTGAACTTTCGCTTTTCCCCGATCCAAATTCGATTTTCTTTGTTCTTGTTCTAAGCATGTTTAAAATAAGCTCATTCAAGTACATTTCATTTCAATTTAATCCAAAAACACCTAAATAGAAAATTACCATTTTGCCCCTAATATTTCATGTTTTTACAATTTAGTCCTATTTGCACAAAACACAAAATACACAAAATTTCATTACACCACCTAAGGGCCGAATGTTCATAGGGACTATACAAGTCCATTTATTTCATTTATTTTACATTTTAGCCCCTCAAAAATTTATTTTTTTCAATTTAGCCCAAAATACTAAAATTCACCAAAAATCCAAAGACAAAACATATTAATTTCTAACATACTTTTAAAATTTTCCCACCAACATCATAAAACATAAACATCTAACCATGGCCGAATATCAAGCATGCTCAATTCAAAAATTTTAACATGGGTCAACTAATATTCAGAGCAACGATCTCAAAAACGTAAAAATTATCAAGAACCAAAATCAAACCAACCTTGAATTTGAGACTATAATTGCCGAAAATCAATGGAACCAAGCCCTTGTTCTTTTCTCCACATTCGGCCAAGAATAAGAAAAGATGATAGTGGCTTTATTTTTGTTTTATTTTATCATATCATGATAATATAATTACTTTACCAAAATACCCTTTATTACTTAATATTATTAACTTATATAGTAAGGACAAAGATGACTTTAGCCACCCACTAACTTTAAAAATGGGCTATTTGCCCTTTTAATACCTCATATTGAAAAGCCACTACCACTTAGACACTTTTCACTATGGTTTGCAAATTTTGCATTTTACGGGATTAAATCCTTTTATTAAATTAAACACACAAACAATCAAATTTTCATACAAAACTTTCACACATTATAATTCACATATAATAAGCACGGAATATATTATTTAAATATTTCTCGAACTCGAATTCGTGGTCCTAAAACCACCGTTTCGATTAGGGTCGACTTCGAACTGTTACACCCTATACATGCCATAGACTTAAAGGGGTTGGTATTCACTTATACCCAACATGATAGATTGATAGTGTGATAGTATCTCCGGCGATCTGCAACTCGAACTAGCATACAACCCTATAAGATATGGGAAAGGAAGAAGAGTAAGTTACAAAGCTTAGTAAGTCTGTATGAAAATAAGTTACAAAGCTTAGTAAGTCTGTATGAAAATAATGAGCGATTCATGCTAATCATATACCATGCTTGACAATATAAGCACAAGTCCATATAAAGTAGCTATAAATCTCATGGATTGTAATATAACCAATTTTCATGTTTATTCTTTTGATTTACAAACATAATTTAACATAACTTTAATTTAGCCTAACAACCATAATCTCTTTGTTGTAACATAATTAGAAAATCATTTCAAACATCATAGTAAAAATACACATTACTTAAGCTTATTCATGTTTTCATGCATATAGCTTAACACATTTCAAATTGTCTAAATTCTTTCTATCCATACTTTCTTAACCATTTTAATAGGCAATTGTGTCATTATTTCCATTCCTTATAACCTATAAATCACAATTCAAATGAAAAAACACTTACTATCTCACCGATAGATTTGGCCCTAAATCCTTACACATGTTTGTCAACCGAATCTACCATGAATTTACACATCATAAACATAAACACTTAATCACAAGATTTCATAAATATTTTTAATAGAAATTAATACCAATCTTTCCTTCAGTTCATTCATTGAGTCACAATCAAGACAAGTAAAACATTTCATATCTCAATTCCATTTGGCCTAAAAGCCCTTTTTTGTAAGTATTAATCAACTTTACCATGTATTTATTCATTATACACATAAACCAATGATCACATGGTTAACATAAAGTCACTTTCATAGTGATCATAAATTCATAATATCATGAAGCCAATGCTTATAAACTTTACGTACATACTTGTACCAACTCGCAACATAATCATTTACTTTCTCATCTTTGGCATAGTCTTTGAATTTCCCATTGAACCACATGGAATGCCAAATGATACTCAGGAATAACATAAATATAGAATCATACCAATGCCATATCCAAAATATGGTCTTACATGGGATCACATATCGATGCCTATAGCCCAGCTATGATCTTACACGATTTTCATATCGATGGCATATCCCAGAAACGGTCTTATACGAAGTCTCATTTCAAAGCCATGTCCCAGATGTGGTCTTCCACGAAATCACATGCCGATGCCATATCCTAGATATGGTCTTATACGGTATCTCAATAACCCTAGTGTCACGACAATTGTATCCTAACTATTCCTAAGGTTCAACCGGGAATTTTGCCACATAGAATTTTTGTCAAGCGTACTTATAAAAATAATTAAAAAATTCATGAAATATTAAATATTAAATGCATAATATGAAGTTGCATTATTTACACACGAACTTACCTCGAATGCGACAACGGCGAAAAGGATCTAATCGTCAAATACTCGTTTTTCCCTCGTTCTTGGTCCGAACTTCATTTTTCTTGATCTAAAACATCACATTTAACTTATTTAATGATTATACTAATCAATTCAGTCCAAAATCATATTTGGAAAAAATATATTTTTGCCCCTAAACTTTTTCATATTTATATTTTTGCCCCTAGGCTCGTAAAATGATTTTCATTCGATTTCTTCATTCTTTAAGCCTATCCAAATTTATTCTTGCTTATAACAGACCACATTTTTCATTAAAATATATTTTTAACATATATTTCATAACTTTTACAAAGAAGCCTTTTTTGACATTTTTACCGAAAATCACTTAGCAAAAATCATTTCTCACACAAAAACATGTATAATCTACCATTAAACATCAAAATGCACAAATTTCTAACATGGATCAAACCCTAGAACGGACTTACAATCGAGCTTGGAAGCTAAAACCCTAGCCATGGTTTCTCCATGCAAGTTTTGGCCAAGAGGTTGAAGATGGACAAAAATTGGCTTTTAATTTCATTTTTAATTCATTTTAATAATTAAATAACGAAAATACCCTTAATGAAAAACTTTTGAAACATGCCTAACCATGTCCATTTTTGTCCACCAGCTTAACCATTGGTCTAATTACCATATAAGGACCTCCAATTTAAAATTTCATAACAATTGGACACCTCTAGCATGTAGAACTTAACTTTTGCACTTTTTACAATTTAGTCCTTTTGGCTAAATTGAATCCCCAAACGTCAAAATTTTGAATAAACTTTTCACGAAATCATCCCGTAAAATTGTATAACATAAAAATATAATAAAAATAAATTTTCTTACGTCAGATTTGTGGTCCCAAAATCACTATTCCGACTAGGCCCAAAATCGGGCTGTTACAACTCTCCCCTCTTTAGGGATTTTCGTCCTCGAAAATCTTACCAGAAAATAGATAATGTATCATTCTCATAGTTTTCTCTACCACATCGAAGAATCTTATTCGAGGGCAATACTTCAAGAAACACTTTGTCGTGGGATCTAATATCCAAAATCTTAAACTTTCAAATCTGTATATCACTTATGTCAGTCTGAAGTCACTTTCAACTTTCATGAATCACTTTTACTAATTTCCCAGAATCACAAATCAATTTAACTTCATATATCTCTTTCCTATTACTTTTGAGGTTTAGCACACAGTGCCGGAACATATCGTCAAATATCTAAATTACTCTCTCAAGAACACATGCACACAACTGATTACCATTTTGCCAGAACACATATACTCGGTACATATTGGAATAATCATGCAGATTTTGTCAAACAATCAATCATAATTCAAATAACATCTTCCTTTTAGAAATAAAGGAAATCTCGATACAAAATCTATAACTCTATCTCATTATCACTCTCAAACAATTACTGACTGTATTAGTCCTGGATACACTTGATTTTTGACTTTTATTTGTTAACAGATCGTCATCTGAATACGGATCCAAAAATATCATGTAACATACGCAATCACTAGCACATGTACTTTATATAACTGCACATTTTATTACTCTTGGATGAATAGACGTGTTACTACTGAGCCTCGTACAAAAACTTCTGTATAAGTTCTGGATTCATCAATACGCAAATTCTATCTCGAAATAACAATAATAACAGGAATCATGTCTGACCTAAAATTCAACATCAGAAGTAAGCTCACTCTGAACTCATTTAGATTACCATTGACTATCACATTTCTGAGCTTCTCAGTTTCGCAAAGAAAACCTCGCTTTAGCATTTAATATAGCTAGAATTAGACCATCATCAAATCAGATCAATCAAGTAACCAGTACTCACAAAAATAAATAAAGATTTTCCATCTAGGCATTTGTAATTATAACTGCTTTCTCAGAGATTGATCGATAATTTCTCGAAATCTTTCAATATCTAAATCCATTGGTAATGTCTTAAACTTCAGATCTTTTTCTATAACATTAGCTACTTTAAACCATTAGGATCAGGAAACATATGACATTTTTCGTCGAACATACGATATCATCGAACTCACAACACAAACATAAAAGTGGTCGTCTTTAAATCACAAGTCGAATAGTTCTTTTCAATGTGACTTTAATCATCTGAACATACAAGCCATCATTTTACATTTTTGTATTAGTACATATTCCAATCTGTTCAATAGTACATCACTAAAAAGTCGCCAATTCTTTTCTCAATTCAGACTGAACTTAGAACTAGAGCTTCGATTAATAATACTTTCAACTATTTTCAGCTTTACTAACATGCAACAGAGCATTAAAATATTCAAAACTGTGAGAACATTATCAATCGGAACAAATTTAACTCGTAATAACATTATTCAGTTAAAGTAATCCAATAAATATATCTCTATATCATACTTTCTAAAATATAGATTTTTCAATCCGACTGTCTGTTTTCATACTCGTGAATGTATATAATTTATTCTCTTAGCTGAGGACATGCTTAAATACATATAACTCAAATCATATCTCAATAAATCACTGAGTTGTTTCCAACTATCGAATAATAACTTATCAGGATACTCTTTTCTTTATGTTAAGAAAACAATTCAAACACATAATCCTTTTCAGAATTCTCTTAACATACCAATCAAGGAACTTGCAACCATATTAGCTCAAGGAAACAAGGGTATCCTGATTAAACTTACTGACCTTAGTCAAACTTATCTGCGAAAAGAAAACCACTATACAATTCAAGCTTGAGTTTTCACCACCAAACTCTTTAGTTTCCCACTTATGAACTTATTCAACATAATTCTCATGAATTTTCGTCATAAAGCAACACTGGTAAGTGGATGAGGTCGTAAAGCCTCTAACTTGACTCTCCTAAATACACACATATGACTTTGCATTCGTCATCAACATAACATCATCATAATCACAAAATTCACTCCAGGCAATTTAATATACTTAGTTATTAAACAAATGTTTTCTGTCATTCACAATTTTAATCAATGGATGTACCCACTTGAGCTCAATATCAATATCTAATTAAATTCCAACATTTATCTTATATTTACTTACCAATATTTTTCAAGTTAGAGAACACCTTACGGGTTTGAGTACGTCGTTTACTTGATGCCATAGTCCAACTATGGTCTTACACAAAGTCTCATATCAATGCCAAGTCCCAGACATGGTCTTACACGATCCCAGATATGGTCTTACACTAAATCTCATAATGATGCCATGTCCCAGACATGGTCTTACATGTATCACAATACCATTGCTCGGCTATGGTCTTGTAACATCTCGGTTTAGACCCTAGTCAGAATAGTGGTTTTGAGGCCATAAATTTGAGGTTAAAAAAATATTTTAATATTATTTTTAGTGTTTACAGTATGTGATTAAGCATGTGCGAAAGTTCTGTGTGAAAATTTTATTGTTTGTGTTCTTAATTTTCAAAAAGGACTTAATCGCGTAAAATACAAAAGTTGTGTGCTAGTTGTTAAAAGTGCTTAATTGGCATGGATACTTTAATGGAAGGTACTTATGTTGATAATAGACCATTGATAGTGGGAATGGACATAAATGGTCTAATATTTGATGGTTAAATGATTTATTAATTAAGGGTAAAATGGTAATCTAAGTATTAATGAATAATAAATAAAACAAAAGCATTTTCATCCTTATTTCTCTTCATCTTAACCGAATAAAAAAAGAAAATAAAGACAAAGGAGAATATTAGGTTTCGATACACTTGAGATCTTGATTGGGGTATGAAATTTGTTCAGTTTTTGATGATTTCTACGTTTTTGTGATTGTTGCTTTGTGTTCTAGCTAGCCCATGCCCTAATTTATGAATTTGTTGATGATTTTGAGATGTGCCATTGATGAATGTTTGATCTTTGTGATAGTTGATGGTGAAATATGTAAGATATGTGATAGATTAACATATTTTATCTTTGAATTTTTGATGAATTTGGCTATTTTGAGTTAAATTGTGAAAATGAGAAATTAGAGGACTAAAATGTAAAATAAATGAAATATGTGGGCTTGTATGAGCTATGGGAAGATTCAGCTAAGCATGGGTATAGTGAAATTATGTGTACTTGGTGATTTTATGAAATAGGGATTAAAATGTTAAAATATGCAAATGTAAGGGCTATTTTGTAAAATACCCTAAATATGTGTGTTTGGATTGAATTGAATGAGTTGGTGAATGAATAAACTAAATTTGAATATGTATAGATCAAGAAAAGGAAAATTCAGACTTAGATCGAGCCAAGAACAAAGTGCTCAATTGATCTTGTTTCGTAATTTTGACGTCCAAGGTAAGTTCGTTTATAATACGAATTGTTAAATTTATGTTCACATATATTGAAATGAATGGAAATGTAACCGTTGAGTTAGTGATGTGAATGTTGGGTTTGAAAAAGGTGTGGCACTAAGTGTGCGAAATAGAATTGATACAATGGTGAAGCGGCATTGTGTGTGCGAAATAAAGAAAGCATCGACTATATTGATTGGCACTGTGTGTTCGATACCGAGGTAAATTCAGTTTAATGTAAAGGTACTAAGTGTGCAATGGTATTAAAGCTTCGGCTAAGAAATTTGCACTAAGTGTGCGAGTAAATCGAATGATTAATGAAGATTGAACGAAATGTGGTATTGAGCATTGAGTAGCAAAAGTGATCATTAACTAAGTGTTGGCACAGGTATGTACGAAACCTATGTGGTTGATAATATCGTATATGGATAAATGGGTGATTATGTGAGTAATGATTATGAATGAGATTGTATATCATTGTGAATTGAACCGCGTGATAGTTTATTTTGTATATTGAGTTCAAATGGTTAAGCTAAATGTATTATATGACGAACTTACTAAGCTTTTAAGCTTACTGTGTGAAGTGTTTCTCTGTTTTACAGTGCCATTAAAGCTAGCTCGAATCTGGGGATCGTCAACGACTCAATCACACTATCAGCTATCTATTTTGGTACTTTTAGAAGTTGTATATATTTAGTATATGGCATGTATAGGCTAGTGATTTTGGTATGTTTTGAAGTGTATAAATCTTGCCATGTGATATGGCTTGATAGTTTAATGATTTTGGCATATGCTTTGGGTATGTGTAAAGGATATGTGTATGTGTGTTCTATGTGAATGATCATTTTGGCATAAATTAGTAAAATGGAAATGGTATGTTTCATGTTAGATTTGGTAAGGATTGAATGATGAATGGATTATATGTTTTTGAATGTGTAATTGATACTTTGTGATAATATGTTGAGTTGAATTTGTATAGGGAGATAAATGAGGATGTTAAGAGGTTCAATGAGCATGTTTTGGTATGTTTTTGGATGCATTTAATGTATGATTTGGAATGGTTTGATGCTTGTCGTTGTGACCCAAAGTGTGGGTGGCAAATTGGCCTTGCAAACGGCCTATATTTGCCCACACGGTTGAGCACACGGGCGTGTGGCTCGACCGTGTCTCTTAAGTTTGTAAATCGAAGCAAGTCAGACTAGTACAGGGGCTGGACACATGAGCGTGTGACCGACCATGTGAAATAAGTCAGTGTCAACCACGGGTTAAACACACAGGCATGTCTTCGGCTGTGTGGACAAGTCAGTATGTATGCCCTATTTTGACACGACTTGGACACACGGGTGTGTCTGAGGCCGTGTGAGGCACGCGGTCTACCCACATGAGCGTGTGACCTCTATAGCTTTGAAAAATGTAAAGTTTTTTGGAAAATTTTGTATGAGCTCGGTTTAGTCCTGACCCCTTTCCAATGCGTGTTTAAGGTCTCGTATACCTTATAAAGGGACTTAGTGACGATGATTGATTATGATTTAATGATGTATGAACAATAAAGGTTAAATATTATGATTTGATCGATAGTGCCTCTTAACTCTGTTCCAGCGACGGATATGGGTTAGGGGTGTTACAGGTCTTACATGTCATTACGATACTATAGCCCAGATATGGTCTTACACGCTATTACAATGCCATAGCCTAGCTATGGTCTTACACTTACTCACATGTACTACCATGGTGCAACCATGGACTTACGTTCACAATACCAAAACCCAATTATGGTCTTTCACTAAAATGCCATAGCCCAGCTATGGTCTTACATTCCATACTTTGCCATGGTCCAACCATGGTCTTATCCGTCAATTCCTCATTGAACGATCGTACTCATTTCCTGTGTTCTACTCAATTTGATCTTCCAATTCAATTTTTTTACTATTATAATATTCATGGTTCAATAATAAAGACATAAAACAAAACATTATATTATCTCTAATTTAACAATTAAACATAAGATTCAACCATATAAACATACTGATTACACTTATTCAAGCAAGTGTTCATAAACACATATTCCGTCAATTTGTGTAAGTGTACTTAGCATATTCACTTAATCAAATATGTTGGGCACCTAACATCATGTGAATGCCAAACAAATATGGATGGACTTATCACCATATAACTTTCATTTCATTTCACTTTTCCACATTTCTCAACTTATGGTTATCTCATTCCGTACACTAACACATGCACATCATGAACTTCTATTCATACCTTTCCACATTTCAACACATTGTAAGTACCAATCATCTTAATATCATTTTCAGCATTATCGAAAATAGCTCGGTTGGAAGTCGTCTCTGTCTTAACAAAACAATTTCGTTAAGACTGGGAGATATCACACCATCACAAGTAGTAATATGGAATTTATAGCTAGGCTCACATACGCTAGGTTAGTCCGAGAATCAACTAAACCACAGCTTTGATACCATTAAATGTAACACCCCTTACCTGTGTCTGACACCGGGACAGGATACGAGGTATTACCGGACTTAAACACAAACATTTATACAAAATCATGCTATAAAATTTCATTCAATTTAAAAATCACTCATTCACATGCATATCATCCCTTATATGGGCCCACGAGACCCAAAACATACATTGGGAACTGTTCGAGACTAAATCGAGAACTTAGAAAACTTTAGGAAGACTTAGAAAATTTTTCATTAAAATAAGGGTCACACGCCCGTGTGGCTTGGGACACGCCCGTGTGGCTTGGGACATGCCCGTGTCCTCAGCCCGTGTAACTCTCTACTTATGATGTCATCAACAAAATAGGGTCACACGCCCTTGTGCTTAGACCGTGTGGTGAATGAAATTCTAAAAAATAGATGTAGACTTCACACAACCTGGGCACACGCCCATGTCCCGGGATCGTGTTTTCCACAAGGCTAAGACACACGGTCGTGTCTTTTCCCACGTGGCTAAGAAAATGACTATTTACCAAGCCATTTGGCACCCTCATTTGCACATACTTAAACACAACTTCAATGGAATCTTTCATGGCATAATTGAGCACTTAAACATCATCAAACAAGTTATTATCATAGTGAATTCATATCAACTTATTCATGTATAAGGCACCATACTTTGCCTAGCTTAAACTTATCAAACATTCATGCCATGATTATCATTAACACATCCTTACATCTCATATTTATACTAAGGTCTATCCATATGCCAATTTAATCATATTTCAATCATCAAGTAATCTAGAGCACATCCACAATCCATCCATACCAAATGCACATAATCACATCACATGAAACCTTTAGTATAAGCATACACATATAAATAGACATTATAACTTAATAACCAATACGAGCCACATCTCATGGCCATATACAAAATGAATCATATTACCATTATGAACCAACACATTTGGACAAATCAAATGACACATACACAATTAACTAAGTCCCTATACATTCCATAGACTCAAAGGGGTTGGTATTCACTTATACCCAACGTGATAGCTTGATAGTGTGATAGCATCTCCGGCAATCTCCAACTCGAGCTAGCATACAACCCTATAAGATATGGGAAAGGAAGGGGAGTAAGTTACAAAGCTTAGTAAGTCCGTATGAAAATAATGAACAATTCATGGTAATCATATACCATGCTTGACAATATAAGCACAAGTCCATATAAAATAGCTATAAATCTCAAGGATTGTAATATAACCAATTTTCATGTTTATTTTTTTTATTTATCAACATAATTTAACATAAATTTACTTTAGACTAACAACCATAATCTCTTTGTTGTAACATGTTTCATAATTAGCAAATCATTTCAAACATCATAGTAAAAATACACATTACTTAAGCTTATTCATGTTTTCATGCATATAGCTTAACACATTTCAAATTGTCTAAACTCTTTCTACCCATACTTTCTTAACCATTTTAATAGGAAATTGTGTCATTATTTCCCTTTCCTCATAACCGATAAATCGCAATTCAAACAAAAAAAATTCACTATCTCACTGATCGATTTGGCCCCAAAGCCTTACACATGTTCTTCAACCGAATCTACCATGAATTTACACATCATAAACATAAACACTGAATCACAAGATTTCATAAATATTTTTAATAGACATTAATACCAATCTTTCCTTCAATTCATATTCATTGAGTCACAATCAAGGCAAATAAAACATTTCATATCGCAATTCCATTTGGCCTAAAAGACCTTTTTTGTAAGCATCAATCAACTTTACCATGTATTTATTCATCATACACATAAACCAATGATCACATGGTTAACTTAGATTCACTTTCATAGTGATCATGAATTCATAATATCATGAAGTCAATACTTATAAACTTTACGTATATACCTGTACCAACTCGTAACATAATCATTTACTTTCTCATCTTTGGCATAATCTTTGAATTTCCCGTTGAACCACTTGGAATACTAAAGGATACTCAGGAATAACATAAATATAGAATCATACAAATGCCATATCCCAAATATGGTCTTACATGGGATCACATATCGATGCCTATAGCCCAGCTATAGTCTTACACGATTTTTATATCGATGCCATGTCCCAAATATGGTCTTATACGAAGTCTCATTTTGAAGCCATGTCCCAAACGTGGTCTTACATGAAATCAGATGCCGATGCCATATCCCAAATATGGTCTTATACGGGATCTCAATAACCCTAGTGTCACGACATTTGTACCCTAACTATTCCTAAGGTTCAACCGGAAATTTTATCGCATCGAATCTTCATCGAGCGTACTTATAACAATAATTAAAAAATTCATGAAATATCAAATATTAAATGCATAATATAAAGTTTCATTATTTACACGCGAACTTACCTCGAATGCGACAACGGAGAAAATGACCAAACCATCAATTACTCGTTTTCCCTAGTCCTAGGTCCGAAATTTATTTTTCTTGATCTAAAACATCACATTTAACTTATTTAATCATTATAATAATCAATTCATTTCAAAAATCATATTTGGAAAAAATTACATTTTTGCCCCTAAACTTTGTCATATTTACACATTTGCCTCTAGGCTCGTAAAATGATTTTCATTCAATTTCTTCATTCTTTAAGCCTAAGCTGAACTTTATTCTTGTAAAGCCCTGAATTTTTGGGCCTAGATGAATTGGGCTTTGGGCTTTGGGTCTTAGAAAATTTTTAAGTGAGGAGAAAATGACAATTGGCATGTGGGCTTTGAGGGTTAATGAATTTGGTTTTAGCCCCAAGGGAACTGTGACTTCAGTTAGTAGGCCTTTTAATAAATGAAGATGAAAAATGACACAAAGAGCATGTGGTGTAGTGGGAAAGTGGCGCCACTTAGGGAGCAAGGAGGTGGCGTCATTAGCAGGCAAGGGAGTCCAAGGTTCGAGTAGTGGCATGGTATTTTATTGGGGTATTTATTTTGCTGTCAGGACGGCTAGAGTTTGTGTTGCAATGAAAGTTTGTTGGATGAGAGGTCTGAAATGGTCATGGAGAGATTGTAGGAGCTTATCTTGGAGGAAATTTAGGATGAGAATGAGGAGTTATCAGGGAGAAAATTTAAGAGCTGAGAAGTGTGAAGAGTTAGTGCCTTTTTGGGAAGTGGAAAGTGTATAAATTCGGCTTAGGAGGGTAGATGGGTGCCGTTTTTGGGTCTTTTAGGGGGTATTACGAATTTTCATTGTGGCTTTCAGCATTTGGAGAGTTTTGCAAATAGGTTAGTCTTTCTTTTCTTTACCAAATATCCTGTAGTTACCCTCACACAAGCACACTTGATCTGTTTCTTTTCTTCTTGTACCTTTTCCAAACCCTCTAAAGCCGAATAATTCCACCCTCCCTTTGCCGAAATTCTTTTGTGCCGTCACTATTTCTTCAACCTAGCCGATTCTTGTGTAAGTACTTTACTCTTTCAATTGATCTTGCTAGAATCAACTTCTCTTATCCCTCACTCTTTCTAAATCAATTTTGGTAGGGGATTGATATCGAATCTCTGTTCTTCAGATCTCTACCGAATTACTTTTTATGCATTTCGGGATTTGGGTAAGTATTCTTTACTTTTAGTTTTGAAGGTTGGCCGAATGGTCGTAAGTAATGTAAGGGTGACTTAAGATGGATATAAGTCACTTATGGTTCAGTTTTTAATAATTAAGATTGATGCAGATCTAGGAAGTACTCGTGATTAGTGATCGAGGAAAAGCTATTAAGGCTTGGTGTTTCTGGATCGTGGCTAAGGAGATCGTAGCGTGTTTGTTGTCAGGTGTGTATATACACTACACACACATTAGATCGGTAAAGCCGAAATACCGAAAAGCCTACGTTAGTCTTGCGAGTGCGCGAACACTCGTAAGGGAAAATCAATACATTATCAGAGACCTCATGAGTGATCTCATGGACTTGGGTCGTGTTTTGGCCAATCGGGCCAGAACGGGCAGGATGGGCCCGATGAGTCGTAGGCTCAAAATAGGCGAATTTGATAAGTTGGTAATAAATGATGAACTAGTCATGCTGGTTACATGGCTTGGAATTGATTTGGGCCAGACGGGCCATATGAATGTGATTGGGCTCAGACGAGCTATATAAATGTGATTTGGGCCTAATGGGCCATGCGAATGAGATTGGGCCTAGTGGGCCATATGAACGCATGTGAATTTGTTTGGGCTTTGTAAGGGGTCGTGGGCTTAGTATTTGGTAAATTGCTTAACCTTGCATAAAACTTTAATAATTAACTAATTGTGATCGTGGACAAGTCATAAGGTTAAGGTGTGGCAATGGGTATATGCATGTCTAGGATTGGATCTAGGAAGAGCTTGGTACTTAAGCAGTCTTAATGACTCACCTCCTCTTCTCTGGAATCCTACCTGGTGCATAGTATCTATTCACTTTAATCAATGAGGACTTGATAATGGGCCAAGGTAAGTAATAGACTCGTAACAAAGAGAAATGACTGAAATGCCCCTAAAGGCAAAAATGACTAAAATGCCCCTATGTGTTGAATGTAAGATTTATGGATGTTACATGTACATTTTCTACATTCATATGATATTCTGTTAGGTTGCATATGGGTTGGGAATTATGAAATGGAGGAAGTATATGAGGATCGCATGGTTGCTTGATGACCGTAGATCCACCAATGGCTTTTTAAGCCCATTATATAATAAGCAGCTTTGCTGCAACGTTAGGTAGTATCGCAACCGGGCTACCCTTGAAGTGTATCGAATGGGTGGATCAATTTAAAAACCCCACAAAAGTGTTTCGGTTGGACGGAGACGAAGTATACCGGATGGATTATTTGGGGAGGGTTTGCACATCATTGCATGTATGATATTATTATGTTAATAATATGATATGTATGCTATTTGTTTGATAAGGGTCGTACACACTGAGTTTTCAAAAACTCATTCCCTCTTTTATTTTTTTCAAGTGATCCTCAGTAGGTGGTTCGACGAATGGAGGGACTCAGAGGTGGCCAACTAGCAAGACGATTAGACCTGTTTTTCTTAATATCTAAATTCTAGATTTTAAGTGATTTATTTTAAGTTATTTTATTTTGGATTGTAATAAGGTTTTCCCTCTAGTTATTATTCCATTACTTCCACTATGCATTGAAATTTTGAAACGGAACCTGGATTTATTTCTTTTAAGCATATTTCAGGTTTTTGAAAATAATTGTGTTTTAAGAACGAGCTTCGCTGTCAAAGGATTTTTTTTTACATAGTAACAAGGAAATGGTTTTTTGAATAGACCTCGTTTGAAAGCAAACTGAGTTTTACTTAACTTTTATTTAGAAGAGTTTTCAATAAAAACAAGGTTTTCACAAAAATACTTCAATGTGACATGCCGGACTCGGGCCTAACTTCTAGGCTGGGTTTGGGGTGTTTCAATTCTTGCTTATAACAGCCCACATTTTCCATTAAAATAGATTTTTAACATATGCCATTTTTTACATTTTTTATTGAAAATAACTTAGCAAAAATCATTTCTCACACATCAAACATGTATAATCAATCTACCATTAAACATCAAATTGCACAAATTTCTAACATGGGTCAAACCCTAGACCTTCATCATATCTCAAATTAATGGTAGAAATAGATAGATCTTTTTACGAGGATTTCAAAAACATAGAAATCATTAAAAACGGGGCTAGAACGGACTTACAATCGAGCTTGGAATCTTGAAAAACCTTAGCCATGGTTTCTCCATGCAAGTTTCGGCCAAGAGGTTGAAGATGGACAAAAATTGGCTTTTAATTTTGTTTTTAATTCATTTTAATAATGAAATGGTCAAAATGCCCTTAATGAAAAACTTTGGAAACATGCCTAACCATGTCCATTTTTGTCCACCAACTTAACCAATGGTCTAATTACTATATAAGGACCTCCAATTTAAAATTTCATAACAATTGGACACCTCTAGCATGTAGAACTCAACTTTTGCACTTTTTATAATTTAGTTCTTTTGACTAAATTGAGTGCCCAAATGTCAAAATTTTCAAACAAAATTTTCAAGAAAATCATCCCGTGAAATTGTAGACCATAAAAATATAATAAAAATAAATTTTCTTATGTCAGATTTGTGGTCCCGAAACCACTATTTTGACTAGGCCCAAAATAGGGCTGTTACAGTAGGAGTCTAGCTATACATGCCATAAATGAACCGTGATAGTGTGATGACTCTTGAAAACTTTAAATTTGTGTTTTTATATATTAAATGGATCCCAATCAAGCTGAAGCTAATAACGTAGAAAGTAATTCGCCGACTCTCGCTCAAAGGACCGCGCCATCTGAAAGTAAACCGGTGATAATTGGTCAAGGAGAAGGGGCTAGGGAAGCCTTCCTCCACATGATGAACGAGTGGTGTACGGAGTTTGTTTGAATAAATCCAACTACTCAACCCTCTCCACCCCCACCTATGCCTCAGTCGGTTCTTGTAGCTCCATAAGGTATGGAATTTGTAAGATTGAGTAAGCCTCCGGTTGATAAGATCCAAAAGCATGGGGCTGAAGATTTCAGAGCTAATATCGATGATGATCCCGAAAGAGCTGAGTTTTGGCTCAAAATCTCCATTAGGGTATTTAATGAAGTATCTTGCACACCGGATGAATGTCTAAAATATGTGTCGCTTTTAAGAGACTCGGCATACCGGTGGTGGAAAACTCTTGTGTCAGTAGTACCGAGAAAGAGGGTTAACTGGGAGTTCTTCCAATATGAGTTTAGGAAGAAATATATCAGCCAATGGTTCATTGATAAAAAATGTACGGTGTTTTTAGAGCTGAAACAGGGCCGAATGTCTGTAGCCGAGTATGAACTAGAGTTTGTCACGCTTAGTAAGTACGCTCAGGAGTGTGTTTCCAACGAGGTTATAATGTGTAAAAGGGTCAAATATGGGTTGAATGAGGATATCCGATTGTTAGTTGGAGTTCTTGAGCTGAAAGAATTTGTGGTGCTATTCGACCAAGCTTGTAAAGCTGAAGAATTAAGCAAGGAGAAGAGGAAAGCTGAGTTTGAGGCTAGAGATGCAAGAAAGAGGCCGATGTGTAAGTCATTTCAATCTAAGCCTAAGTAATCGAGAGATTTTTATGCTCGTTTGAGTGCTTCAGTTGGGTATTCCAACAGAGATCGTGGGAAACAATATTGTAACAGCCCGATTTTGGGTCTAGTCGGAATAGTGGTTTCGGGGCCACAAATTCGACGAGGAAAAATTTAATATTCTTATATTTTTATGATCTTACGGAATGATTTTTTGAAAATTTCGTTCAAAAATTTTAACGATTGGGCACTCAGTTTAGTCAAAAGGACTAAGTCGTAAAAAGTGTAAAACTTGAGTTCTAGAAGATAGAGGTGTCTAATTGCTATGAAATTTTAAACTGGAGGTCATTAAAAGGTAATTAGACCATTAGATAATTTTTTGGACAAAAATGGACATGAAATAGGTGAAATAGAATATTTTTAAGTTAGGGGTATTTTGGTTATTTAGTAAATAAATGATTTAATAAACAAAATAAAAACCCAAAAATTTGTCCATCTTCCTCCTTGGCCAAAATTGGCAAGAGGAAACCATGGCTAGGGTTTTTCAAGCTTTCAAGCTCGATTGTAAGTCTGTTCTAGCCCCGTTTTTTATTGATTTTCATGTTTTTGAAATCCTTGTAATATGATCAATCTATTTCTACCATTAATTTGAGATATGATGAATGTCTAAGGTTTGATCCATGTTAGAAATTTGTGTATTTTGATGTTTAATGGTAGATTATGCAAGTCTAGTGTTAGATAAACAACTTTTGCTAAGTGATTTTTGATGAAAATGCATAAAAAGGACCTATTTGTAAAATAGTATAAAATGTGGGCTGCTATAAGCATGAAATTGGTTCGGCTAGGCTTAAAGTACAAAGAAATTAAATGAAAATCATTTTACGAGCCTAGGGACTAAAATGTAAATATGACAAAGTTTAGGGGCAAAAATGTAAATATTTTTAAAATGTGATTTTGGGCTAAATTGAACAGTATAATGATTAAATAAGTCAAATGTGATGTTATAGATCAATAAAATAGAAGTTTAGACCTAGAACGGGGGAAAACAAAGTATGTGATGATTAGGCCCAATTCGCCATTCTTGTGTCGAGGTAAATTCATGTGTAAATAGTGCGATGTTACAATTGTATTTTAAATGTTTTATTAATATATGAATTGTATAAATGACAATGTGGATACAATCGACGATGATATGACAAATGAGAAAATCTCGTTTGAACCTTAGGAATAAATAGGATACAAATGTCATGACATTATGGTCACTGAGATTACGTATAAGACCATATCTGGGATATGACATCGTTATGAGATTTTGTACAAGACCATATCTGGGATATGGCGTCGATATGAGACTTAGTGTAAGACCGTAGCTGGGCTATTGATGTCAATATGAGATTTCCATGTAAGACCATGTCTGGCATATGGCGTTGGTATGGTACATTGTGTATGAGATTCCTGAGTATCCTTTAGTATTCCAAGTGGTTGAACGGGTAATTCAAAGATTATGCCAAACATGAGAAAGAGTATGATATGTTACGAGTTGGTACAAGTATGTATGAAAAATTCATATGAATGAGCTCGTTATGTGATGAACTTTTGGTAAGATTGAAAATGAGTAAGTTATATTTATGAAACTATGATGACATATATGTAAATTATGTTATGTTAATTGTATGATATTCATGATTATGTTGCTATTTATTTGCATGTGAACTTACTAAGCTATATAGCTTACTCTTGTTCCTTTCCTATGCCTCATAGTGTCACCAAACTAGCTCGGGTTGGAGATCGCCGGAGATGCTATCTGACTATCAAGCTATCATGTTGGTTAAATGAACGCAAACCTTTGAGTCTATGGCATGTATAGGGACTTAGTCATTTTGTGTATGTGTCATTATGATATGGCCAAATGTATTGGCTTGTAATGATTAAGGATTTGATTTGGTAAGTAGCCATATAAATTGGCTTATATTGGCTAATGGGTTGCAAGCATATTAAATACTCATATGCCTATGCCAATGTAATTGTGTGATGTGGTTTATAATGGTATGTTAATGAAATTAGACTAGATGATACATGTGGGAAGTTGTTATGTTGAATGTGATTGGGTATGTGTGGACTTGATAAATTATGATGTTATGAAAATGTATATGAAGGTAAGGAAATGATATGTTTAAGACTTTATTGTTGATGTATAGGTTAAATTGGCCAATGAATGGCATGTAAATATTTGATAATGACTAGGTATTGGAATGGCTAGTTATGGATATGCTTTGGTGTTATGTATGTCTAAATGAAAGTTAATACAAAGAAATCATGAAAGAGTAAAATTAGCATTAAAATTGTTTTGGAAGGCAGCAGTAGTATAACTTTGAAAAATCACCAAAAAATATGGAAATCAAATTAGAAGTTGAATAAAAAAATGGAATTAAATCCTATTGAGTCAGTTTTACATAGGAGAAACGGTGTAAGTAAAAGAATTTCATTTTATGAGATATTTTAATTTTTGTGAGACAAGGTCAGAATGATTTCGGGTTCCCTTATTTTGACTTTGAAAAATCATTAAAAATTGTATAAAAATACTTGTGGGTTAAAATTTATATGTTTAATTTCTTAATGAGCCTAATTTCAAGAAAATCAAATGGGAACATCATCCGAATCCCGTACTAAGAGATAATTAATTTTTAGTGAAGAAAGGTTGAAACTGTCAAACAACAGAACATGGATGAATTTGAAGAATTAACTGTACTAATTGGCTAAACCATAAATTATGAAAATTTTATAGTAGGAATATATTTGAGTCTATTTTCGAAAAAATCAAGCGAATCTTAATTTATAATTCTGTAGCTCAAGATATAAATAATTTAGTGACTATGACTCAAGTGGACAGTTTTGTAATGAACAGTAAATATCACAATTATCCGTGATTGTTTTGAAATCTCCGGTAAAGCTTCGTAACCCTGTTTTGGTGATGAATAAGATTTAGAGATGTTACATTTAGTGGTATCAGAGCTACGGTTTAGTCGATTCTTGGACTAATGTAGCGTATGTGAGTCTAGCTATACATGCCATATTACTACCTGTGATAGTGTGATATCTCCTGACTCTAACGAGAATGGTTTTGTTGAGACAAAGATGCTTTCCAACCGAGCTATTTTCGATAATGCTAAGTGCTATTAAGATATTGGAAATGTGTTTATGATGGGTCGAAACTTGGAAAGATATGAATAAGAGTTCATGATATGTATGTGATGATGTATGAAATGAGATAACCATAAGTTGAGAAATATGGAAAAGTGAAATGAAATGAAAGTCTATATTGTAATAAGCTCATCCATGTTTGGTTGGTATTCTTATGATGTTATGTGCCTAACATTTTTGATTAAGTGAACGTGACAAGTAAACTTACTCAAAATTGAAGGAATATATGTTTATGTACACTTGTTTGAATAAATACAATTGGTAAGTTCGTGTAGCATAAATAAGTATTTTAATTTGCTTGGAGTGAATTATATGATTGTGATGATATTATGTTGATGATGAATGCTAAGTCATATGTGTGTATTTATGAAGTCATGTTAGAAGCTTTACAACCTCACCCCCTTACCAATGTTGATTTTATAACGAAAATTTATGAGAATTATGTTGAATAAGTTCACAAGTATTAAACTAAAGAGTTCAATGGTGGAATAATTAATAATGCAAACAGAGTTGAGAATAGTTTGGCAAATGAACTCAGTCCTGGGAAAGATGCATGGTTGCTCTAAAGATCATTTGGATTTTGCGATGTCACGATTAAGGAAAAATTTGATCTCAACCAATTTACTCATTCAGGTATGATGTCTAAAGAAAGTGTTTGCTGAAATTTCTCTCGAATTGATTTTTGTTAGTGAATGGAATAATACAGGGTTCATGATAACAAATTTAGTCAGAGAACTGATATTTGAGTTGTAAAGATGTCTATATGTAATTGTTATAGTTGAATAGATTATGATGACCTCTTCTGGGTATTTTATATATTCATTTATCCTCAGTGATATATATGATTGTTCATTTTCTGATGAAATTCTTACGTGTGGGAATGCTAGTTAACTCTAATGTTAGATGAAAGTACTGATGGTCTGGTTGGTTGATGATCAGCAATTCTTATCTCTCCTTGGGATTCTATTATATTATGTTTAGAATAAAATTGACGGCAAAATTTATGTGAGGTTATTCTTCTGTTTCTACTAGATGTTGTTATGTCTTCTATGCATAAATACGAAAAATACATTATCTTTATTACAATGGAATTCCAGAGCTGGTAAGCAGTGTTTTTCTTCTGATTTTCTCTGAGAAATCATCAAGATCTTTATTATTTTCTTATGAGTTATGTTTTTAGACTTCCGGTATGGTATCGCATCTTGGATTTCCTTATCTCGGTTTTTTTATCATCCTTATTTCATAACTTATCAATCATGGCTCATCTTTAAAATGTGTTCTTCTCTGGTGATAACTATGTCTATTATGGTTGTATTTCTGGTTCGATCATAGAAACATGGTGATATTGGTATTAGGATTTCTCTAATTTTCGTGAAAGGAATTGACATTGGCAAAGGTATAAATGGTGAAAGTACAAGCTCAATTTGTATGATGGTTTTCATTTCTCAAGTAAGTTCGATAAAAGGTTAATGAGTTAAATCAGGGTATTTTGTTTTCTTGAGCTAATGCGATTGTAAAGTTCTTTGATTAGCATGTAAAGGGAATTATGAAAGATTGTATGTTTGAGTTGTTTTAACAGCATAAAGAAAAAAGTATTTTGAAATGTATTATTCAATAGTTGAGATCAACTCAGTTGTTTGTATCTGATTGAGCTGGTCAGTTGGAAAGTAATTTGAGTAGCATGCATTTAAGTTTATCCTCAGGTATGGAAGTAAATTTTGTACATTTACAAGTATATAGACGGATAGTCTGATATAAAGAATTCATACTCTAGAAAGTATGATATCGAGATATACCTATTGGATTGTTCTAATAAAGTGAAGCTATTACGAGTTAAAGTTGTTCTGATTGATAAGATTTATCACAATTGTGAAAGTTGAATGGTCTGATTCGTGTTAGCCAAGTTCTAAACAGTTGAAGGTATTTGTTAATCGAAGCACAAGTTCTGGGTTTGATTTGAATTGAGTAAAGAATTCGTGATTTTTTAATAATGTACTATTGAATGGATTAGAATATGTGTAGTTATCGATTTACCTTTGAGAAAGCAGATATAGTTACAGATGATTGAACAGTAAATCCTTATTTATTTTGTGAGTATTGGTTACATGATTAACCCAATCTGATGTTGGTCTAATTCTAGCTAAATTAAAAGCTAAAGTGATGTTTTCTTTGCGAGTTTGAGAAGCTCAGAAATGTGTTAGCAAATTGCAAGCTAAACGAGTACAACATGAAACGACTCTTGATTCTGAATTTCAGGTTAGATCTGATGATTGTTATTATTTTTTCGAGATAGAATTCACACTGAATTATTCTGAGCTTATGCAGAAAAATCTATTCGAGGCTCACAGTAGTAGCTCGTCTGTTCATTCAGGAAGTAATAAAATGTATAGTTATTTGAAGTAGATGTTCTGACGATTGAGCATGTAACATGATATTTTTGAGTTTGTGTTCAGGTGTCGATTTTTCAATGGGTAAAAGCCAAATATCAAAAGTATTCAAGACTATTACAGTCAGTGATGGCACTGGAGTGAGAATGAGATAGAGTTACTATAGTTTTCATATTTGGATTTCCTTTATCCCCGAAAGTGAATATGTTTTCTGGAATGTGGTTGATCATTTGACAAAAATCCATATAATCATTTTTGTATGTAGAGGTTTCATATTTGACAGATCAGCTGAGTTATATGTTTTTGGGGTTGTTAGCTCTCATAGAGTGTCAGTCCCATTATTTCGGATTGAGATCCGAGGGTTATATCGCAATTATGGAGAAGCTATAGAATACTCTGAGTACGCAGTTGCATTTTGGCACTGTAGTTCATCTTTAGATCGATGGTAAGTCTGAGAGAGTACTTCAAATATTTGATGATATGCTTCGGCATTATGTTTTTGAGTTCAAAGATAACTGGAAAAAAGATATACGAGGTTGAATTGATTTGTGATTCTGGGAAATAATGAAAGTGATTCATGAAAGTTGAAAGCAACTTCAAACCGACTTAAGTGGTATACGGACTTGAAACTTAAGGGTATTGAATTTCAGATCGACGATAGAGTGTTTCTGAAAGTATCACCTCAAAGAGGATTCTTCGATGAGGTTTAAGAAATTTCAAGTAAACAATATCCAAACCTCAATTCTGGTAAGATTTTCGGGGACGAAAATCTTTAAGGGGGAGAGTTGTAACAGCTTGATTTTGGGTCTAATCGGAACAGTGGTTTCAGGGCCACAAATTCGACGAGGAAAAACTTAATATTCTTATATTTTTATGATCTAAAAATTTACGAAATGATTTCGTGAAAATATCGTTCGAAAATTTTGACGTTTGGGCACTCAATTTAGTCAAAAGGACTAAATCGTAAAAGGTGCAAAACTTGAGTTCTAGAAGCTAGAGGTGTCTAATTGCTATGAAATTTTAAATTGGAGGTACTTAAAAGGTAATTAGACCATTGGACACACCTGTGCATTCAAGCTGTGGCAAAATAGGGCATACATACTGACTTGTCTACGGCCTAAGACACGCTCGTGTGCCTCACCCGTGGTCGACATTGACTTGCACCACACGGCTAGTCACACGCCCGTATGTCCAGCCTATGGTCGAGTTTGACTTGAATCAAATTACAAATTTGAAAGACGGTCGAGCCACACGCCCGTGTGCTCAACCGTGTGGGCAATTATAGGCCATTTACAAGGCCAAACTTGCCTTCTACCCTCAGGATCACCTACAAGTCTCAAATCACATACATTTATATCCCAATTGGCAACATAAACATATCATATACCTCAATTGATCATCAACTACATCATTTATTATCATACTCAATTTCAATTCAAATAATTCAATTCAAAATACCAATTTTAACATACCAAAGCATATAAGTCTAGCATCATATAATTCATACCACAAAATCACATTCAAACCACAATTCTCATCAACTAATTAAGCATGAAACATACCTCACTTATCACTCACATAATTCCACACATATGTACTAACATTGTTCAACCTTCAAGCCATATCACATGGCAAAGTTTATACACTTCAAAACATGCCGTATTAACTAGCCTATACATGCCATATTCAATTATACACATCTTTCAAAAGTACCAAGTAGATAGCCGATAGTGTGATTGAGTCGCTGACGATCTTCAGATCCGAGCTAGCTTTAATGGCATTATAAAACAGAGAAACACTTTACACAGTAAGCTTCTAAAGCTTAGTAAGTTCGTATTATAATAAATTTAGTTCAATAATACAATTACAATATACAATGATAATCCATCACATATATCAACTCATAAATAAAATTACCATATCATCCATAGATAACATGCTCACTTAACCATCTATAAATCCATATACAATTTCATCAACCACATAGGTTTCGTACGTACCTTGGCCAACACTTTGTTATCGATCACTCATGCTACTCAATGCTCAATACTTCAATTCGACCAACCTTCGTTATTCATTCGATTTATTCGCACACTTAGTGTCAAATTCATAGCTGAAGCTTAAATTTTATCGCACACTTAGTGCCTTTACATTAAACCGAATTCATCTCGGTATCGCACACACAGTGCCAATCAAAAAGCCAAAGCTTTTATTATTTTGCACACATAGTGCTAATCATCTCCGCATCGTTTCTAATTACGCACACTTTGTGCCATCTATCTCAATTACACACATAGCATTTCAAATCCAATAATCACATAATTATTCATTCCATAGTACTTAAACATAAATTAAAAACACATATTATATCCGAACTTACCTCGGACGTAGAAACACCAAAATTAGTTGATCAATCGAGCACTTTGTCTTTGCCTCGATCTCGATCTGAATCTCTCCGTTCTTGGTTTATACATTTCCAAATTTTGCTCATTCAATCACTAAATATTTTAATATAATTCAAACACACATATGTAGGGGTTTTTACAAAATAACCCTCACATTTTCACATTTCGACACTTTAGTCCCTATTTCATCAAATCACAAGATACACAAAATCTCCATTCACATATGCTTAGCAAAATTTTCCCTATCCTCATACAAGCCTATATATTTCATTTATTTCACATTTTAGTCCTCCAATTTCTCATTTTCACAATTAATCCCAAATTACTCAATTTCACTAAAAATTTAAAGATAATATATGTTAATCTTTCACATATCTTTCTTATTTCATCATCAACTATCATAAATATCAAACATTCATCAATGGCATATCTCAAAATCACTATCAAATTCTAAAATTAAAGCATGGGATAGCTAGAACACGAATCAATGATCATAAAAACATAGAAATCATCAAAAATCGAGCTCAAAACATACCTCAATCAAGAATAACCATGGCTGAATGTTTCAAGCCTTAGTTCTTTCTTTTTCTTCTTTAAATTCGGCTCAGAAAAGATGATAATGGCTTTATTTTTCATATTTTTATTTAATATACTATATTTCATATTTTACCATTTTTCCTTTAATTATTTCATTCAAATTTCCACCAACTAATGTAACATCCGGGATTTAGGGGTCACGTATTTCAATCATATCTGTGTGTTAGTATGCTCTGTATGTTGTTTGAGTGTGTTTAGGGGCTTCGGGGAACGTTAGGGTTAGGTAGAAGCCTTAGTAGAAATTACTGGTTTGGAGCCTTTAGGGGGGAGCTAGGGGAATTAGGCCTTAAGGGATTTAAAGTGGTAAGTTTTGACACAAGAAAGGAAGTGGTGGAGTGGCAAGGTAACGCCTAGGGTGCAGAGGAGTTTGTGTCAAAAGGAGTTGCAAGGGGGAGAGGTTCGAATAGCATGATTAGCATTTTGGGGTTGTTTTTGCCTCAAAGGGGAGTGGAGAGTTGGAATCGGCTTGGGCACTTGAAAGGTGGAGGTGGAATAAGTCAAACAAATTCGAACAGGTGGTGGGGACGCATTTGTAGAGTTTGAATGAGTCAAACTCATTTGAATGAGTGTTGTAGAGGGATTTAAGGAGGAAATCGTGGGGAGTGAAGACTTGGGAGTGTGTAGCCGAATCTTGTAGTGGCAAAAGGGGTGAGGGAACATTTGGTTTTGGGAGGGATTATGTGTGCCAAAATTCCTTAGAGCATAGGTTCTCTTTTGTTTTTCTTGTGTTCATCTTGTGGCATTTTCTTTTTCTCTCCTCTAGTTTTTGTGCCGAAAACCATTTGGCATTTTCAATTATTTGTCTCTTTTGACTCTTGGCTGGAACTTAGAAGACCATTAGGGTCACTTTATTCATCATTTTCTCTCATCTTCAAGAGCCGAATGTGCCGCATATTCTCCTCTTTCATTTGAAGTTCCCTTTTCTTTCTTGAAGCCTCTCTAGCCGAACTATAATCCTCCCATCTCCTTTCTTCTTTTCATCTCAATAACCTTAAACCTTCATTCCTATTTCAAGAACCGAATCTTACCCCTCACTTTCTACCATAACCGAACCTGTTGATCATTGCTAACTTTTCTTTTGTTCATTGATTACAAGCCATCTCTTGTATAAACTCTCTCTACTCTTTCTTTTTGAATCTATTTTCATTTCATTCCTTGGAATTCGTTGATCTTGAGATTTTATCAAAGTCGAATATTTCACTTATCAGTGGTAACACTTTTCGATTGTCCATTGTTAGATGGAGCACTATTGTTCATCTGGTGCCAGCTTTTCCAGTCAATTTCTAATATTGTGGTAAGGAGGTTCTCTTCTATTTTGAATCTTGTTCTTTCCTTTTTGGGTTACTAAAACTAAAAGTTCCATTCGGTTTCTTGGGTGATGGCCGAATCTATATAAGGCCTTAACCTCGTGACTCTTTTGTTGAAGCCAGCGTCAGGAGTGTAAGAGATCTTCGGGATATGATCAAGCAAGATAAGGAGATGATAACATTAGACCGAAGGCCACTCTTTCTTGTCCATATATGTTAGAGCCAAATCTAACATGATTCATGTAGGGATCTCGACAGCTTTCAAGTACAAATGAGAACCTTCTGGATTTGGATCGACGTTGGTAAGGATATTCGATTAACATGATTATTTAGTCTCGTTTAGATCTGATTCAGTGTTTAACCAGGTCTTCTGATTAAGTTGTTATTCGATGGATGCGGGTACCAGCCAAGGAGAGAAAGGGGTTAGACACGTAGTCCCTACCCCTAAGTTCAAGAAGCGGTCAGTTTCAGCAGTTCGGGATTGGCCTCCGGGCTGTGGGCGAGCGTCTGACATAGATAAGCAGATCACTGTGATCTCTTCAAGTGAGGACATGAGGAAGATTGATAGTCTAGTTCTTCAGGTTCTCAGGTGTGTAATTAACACACAATTTACTTACTTACTTTAATTAAAATATGTAATATGAGTGGTAGCCGAAATAGTGGCTGTGGTGATGCTATTACCTAATTCGGGTAAACCGGTAACTAGGTTAGTATACTATCTATGTTGTGGTTGTGGTTAATTATTGTGGATACATGTAAGCATGTCATATGTGCCTATCTAGTATGTTCATACGTTATATTACCATATCATTATAATATGATGCATGTGCATGGGGATCGATATATATTGAATAAAGGAAAGTGTGTACATTTATGTACGTGGATTGATGATGGCTTTGAGCCTCATCGTGGATTGATGCTAGCCTTGAGCTACATCGTGGATTGATGACGACCTCCCGTCTCATTGTGGATATTTGTGATATTAACCACGTGGATCAGTGGCTAGACCACTAAGTGGACTTTGAGCAGTGTACTGCCAAAGTGGTGTGTAGCGGATGGAGGGTCGATTTAGTAATCCCTTGGTGTGTGGTGGATGGTTATATGGGTGGTGTGTAGCGGCTGGATATTACGCTGGGTTGGGCTAACATTTTGCGTTATTACTATCCGTGGTATGTGGTTTAATGTGGTTTTGGGCTAATCACACTCGTGGAAATATGTGGACTAATTACACACTGAGTCAAAATGACTCACTTTGTTGTTCTCAAACAATGCAGGTAGCACATAAGATTTTGGATCGGGCTGGAGTGGATTCAAGGTGGCCATGCAGAAGCTGTTTATATTTCTATTTATATTTTAAATTTCAAGTACTTTTTGGGATAAATTTTGTTGTAATAAGGCCGCTATAAATGTTTTGGGATTTTTTATTATGGTTTAAGTTAGAACTATTATCGGATCATTATCTAGAAATGACTTTGAAACATTTGTGACTTAAACACCAAATTTAAGTTTTAAAATTCGTATTTTTTTTAGAAACTACTCGTTTTCACGGAATTTCTTTCAATAGATAAATCTTTCATAAATGAGAGATTTACTTTAGAACTCTTAAGCTATAGTTACCTCCAAAGTGAACTCTTTTTGAACATTTACCCCAGTAACATTCCAAATTCGGCTGTGGTGTTTTGGACCGGGTTTGGGGCGTTACAATTTGGTATTAAAGCTCGGTTCAAAACTCGGCTTTGAGGGTTTTTGGGCTCAAAATATTTTTCCAAAGATGGGTTTCTCCAAAACATAAATTTTTATAAACTATTTAGGTTTATTTCTGGCATGGCACCCACATCTCCGACCCAAGTTTGCCAGGTAAGTACTCAAAACTGTTGCGTGATTAATAGGTTTTATGGGACCATAGATTAGTAAGTTAGGAACTATCGAACCCTAGGATTAGGTTACCCCAACACTAAACTTCATAAGACTTAATCTATTTCACCAAACCCGAGAGCAAGTCACAGAGTTCAGGTGTGGTAACAAGCATGCGCATGTCTAGGCATGGATTTAGAATGAGCTTGGTATTTAAGCAGTCCTAGAGACTCACCTCCTCTTCTTTGGAATCCTATCTGGTGCGTAGTGATTGTTCACCTTAACCGTGAGGACTTGTTAATGGGCTGAAATTTATAATTAAAACCCGAAAGGGACCGAATACCCTGTTTTGATAAAATTTCCAAATCACCCTTGATTTTTAAAATTATTAAAATACATCAGTTTACAAAATTACTGAACTACCCTTGATTTATAAAATCACCAAAATACCTTTATTTTGTAAAATCACCAGGACACCCTATTTTTGGAAAATTTTGAAAAATACCCCTATAGGATAAATTACAAAAATACCCTTGGGTAGTGAACGGGCGAAAATGCCCTAGTGGTGAATGTGAGTTTGTGGATGTTGATGATGAATGAATGTGATTCTCTGAGTTAGGGTAGTAGACTTGAGACGATAACATTGAAATCGAAAGAACCACTATCGAACTTCTTTACATAAAAATTATTCGCAGATAACCAGTGGAACAAAAAGCTAATGCATAAAATTTCTTAAAATAGATTAAGACGTGACGATAGACATGAGTTCTAGGGGACGTGGACGTAATACGCGTGGGTTGGTAGAGGTAGGATGACTGTATTGGAACCAGTGGGGTCTGGTCATGGATCGGGGAATGAAATGATGCCGCCAGCTATAGAAGATGAGTTTCAAGATCAGATAGGTGGAGACGACGCAGTGTCTCAGGCCATGTTGCTGGTTATAGAAAGAGTTGTAGGATCAAACGTGGGTTCTAGGGCTAGGAAATCCATGTCTGAGAGACTTCGGTCGAACGGAGCTGAGGTATTCAGAGGTGTCTCTGGGTAGCTCCAAACGTGGCGGAGTATTGGTTAGAAGCAGTTGAGAGAATCATGGATGACTTGGACTGCACAGTTGAAGAGAAGTTGAAGGGCACCGTTTCTTTACTTCGGGATGAGGCCTACCAGTGGTGGCTCACTGTCAAAAAGGGTACTCCGACAGATCAAGTGGATTGGGGTTTCTTTAAGGTGAAGTTTGAAGGGAAGTACATCGGGGCTAGTTATGTAGACGCGGAGATGAAAGCATTCCTAAACCTAGTACAAGGGGGTAAGACAGTAACTAAATTTGAGGTAGAATTCTTGCGGTTAAGCTGGTATGCCGGAGGAATGGTTACAACAGGCTACGAGCACTGTGTGAGATTCGAGGATGGGCTGCAAAATGAGCTGCGGGTATTGATAGCTCCTCAGCGAGAGCGGGACTTTGCTATTCTAGTGGAAAAGGCTAGGATAGTCAAGGATGTTAAGCGAGTGGAGAGGCAGGACAGGGATAAGGACAGGGGCAGAAATAAGAGGAGTTTTGGACCGACAACGTCATCAGGGGGTTTTCAGAAAAAGCCCAGGGTTGAAGGTCCTGTTCGCATTTCTATGCCAGCTGCTGTGAATCAGTTTCATCCGTGTGCTCAGTGTGGAATGTCTCATGTAGGAGAACACTAGGGAAGGAGTAAAGAGTGTTACAAATGTGGGTCAAGGGACCATCTGATTAAGAACTGTCCTCAGGGTATGGCTAGGACTCGGTCAGTTGGTTAGGGGTATATGCAGTAAGGTAGAGGTGGTCAACAGATACAGAGAGGACGTGGATCGAATCGAGGTGGGAATGGTTCTGGTCGAGGTCGTGGAGCACCGGGTAGAGGTGTTAGGGGTTCAGATGCAAGATAGCCTGGGTTGGTTTACACAGCCAGACGTCGTGAGGAGGGGATGCACCAGACGTTATCACGGGTACATTCCTCATCTTTGGGTTACCCTTTACTACATTGATTGATGTTGGATCGACGTACTCTTACATTGCTAGTATGGTGTCTGGAACCTTGAATGTGAAACTTGAAATTGCCTCTAGGAAGATGTCTATACTTAGTCCTTTAGGGCAATCAGTAGTGGTAGATAAACTCTTTAAAGATGTACCTATAAAGGTTCAGGGGTCAGTGTTTCCAGCTGACTTGATGGAGCTGCCATTCAGAGAATTTGACTTGATCCTAGGCATGGACTGGTTAGTAAGGTATCGTGCAAATCTAGACTGTGCTACTGAGCGCATGATGTTGAAGACTTCCGAGAACGATGAGGTTGTGGTGCTAGGTGAGAGAAGGGACTATTTGTCTAATGTAGTGTCTGCTCTTAAGTCGGAGAAGATAGTGAAGAAAGGGTGCAGGGTGTTCTTAATGTTTGTTAGTGCTTTGGATGCGAAGGAAGCCACTGTGGGGGAAGTTAGAACAGTAAAGGAATTTGTGGATGTGTTTCAGAAGAACTTTCAGGGTTGCCTCCGGATCGGGAGGTGGAGTTTGGAATCGACCTGCTGCTAGGTACAGCGCCGGTGTCTATCGCTCCTTACAGGATGGCACCAAAGGAGTTGGTTGAGCTTAAAGCCCAAATCCAAGAGTTGCTAGATCGCGATTTCATTTGACCCAGTGTGTCTCCATGGGGAGCACCAGTGTTGTTCGTAAAGAAGAAGGATGGATCTATGCGTATGTGCATAGTTTATCGCTAGTTGAATAAGCTAACGATCAAGAACAAGTACCCGCTGCCGAGGATAGATGACTTGTTTGACCAGCTCAAAAGGGCTGTGGTCTTTTCGAAGATAGATTGAGGTCAAGGTATCACCAGCTTAAGGTGAAGGAAGCTGATATCCATAAGACGACGTTTTAGACTCGATACGGGCACTATGAATTCCTGAAAATGTCGTTCAGGTTAACGAACGCACCGACTGCGTTCATGGATATGATGAATTGAGTTTTTTAACCCTATTTGGACCAATTCATCGTGATGTTCATAGACGACATTCTAGTTTATTCCAAGACAGAAGAGGATTATGATGCGCATCTACGGGTGGTTCTGCAAGTATTAAAGAAAAGAAGTTGTACGCCAAGTTTAGCAAGTGTTAGTTTTGGTTAAGGGAAGTTTCTTTTTGGGTAATGTGGTATCTGCAGAAGGGATAAGAGTGGATCCTCAGAAGATCGAGGTAGTATTGGATTGAAAACCACCTAAGTCGGTGGTGGAGATTCGCAGTTTCTTGGGGTTAGTGGGTTACTTTAGAAGATTTGTTGAAGGATTTTCTTTGATAGCAGCACCTCTGACTAAGTTGTTAAGGAAGGAGGTACCTTTTGTGTGGTCGGACAAGTAGCAGGAAAGTTTTGAGAAGTTGAAAAGGGTTTTGATAGAAGCTCCGGTTCTAATTCAGCCTGAGGCGGGGAAAAATTTTGTGGTATATTGTGATGCTTCTCATACGAGGTTAGGTTGTGTACTGATGCAGGAAGGGAAAGTTGTTGCCTATGCGTCTCGACAGTTGAGACCACATGAAGTTAACTATCCGACGCATGATCTGAAGTTGGCTGCGGTGGTTTTCGCTTTGAAAGTGTAGAGGCATTATCTGTATGGAGAGAAGTCGATAATCTACACGGACCATAAGAGTTTAAAGTATCTACTGACTCAGAAGGAGCTGAACTTGAGACAGCGAAGGTGGGTGGAGCTGTTGAAGGATTACGACTGCTTGATTGAGTATCACCTGGGTAAGGCAAATGTAGTGGCGGATGCACTAAGTCGAAAGGTAGTGTCGGACCTGAGGGCGATGTTCACTCATCTTAGCCTTTATGATGACGGGAGTTTGTTAGCAGAGCTGCAGGTGAAGCCGACATGGTTGAGTCAGGTAAAAGAGAAACAGTTGGTGGATGATGTTTTAAGTGCCAGACTTCTGCAAGTACAGAATGGGGGATTAGAAGACTACAGTGTAAACAATGACGGAGTCTTGTGTTTTCAAGGTAGGGTTTGTATGCCAAAAGACGTGGAATTGAGGAAAAAGATTCTTCGAAAATCGCATAGTAGCCCTTACGCTATGCATCCTGGAGGGAGTAAGTTATATAGGGATTTGCGAGATCAGTTTTGGTGGCTTGGATTGAAGCGGGAAGTTACAGAATTTGTGAGGAAGTGCTTGGCGTGTCAGCAGGTCAAAGCCCAAACATCAAGTGCCTTAGGGGTTGCTGCAACCGGTGAAGATTCTGCAGTGGAAGTGGGAGAGAATCGCGATGGATTTCGTTAGTGGGCTTCCTCTTACGCCTACTAAGAAAGACTCGGTATGGGTGATTGTGGATCGGTTGACAAATCTGCTCATTTTATACCTGTTGTATGGATTACTCTCTGTAGAGGTTGGTGAGGTTGTATGTAGCAGAGATTGTGAGATTGCATGGGGTGCCAGTATCAATCATATCAGATAGGGATCCTAGATTTACATCACAGTTTTGGAGGGCGTTGTACCAGGCTTTGGGAACAGATTGGACTTCAGCACGGCATTTCATTCGCAGACGAACTGCCAGTCTGCAAGGGTAATTTAGGTATTAGAAGATATGTTGAGGGGATGTGTTATCGACTTCAGAAGTAGTTGGGAGGAGTTCTTGCCCTTAGTAGAGTTCGCGTACAATAACTGTTATCAGGCTAGTATCAAATGGCGCCTTATGAAGCATTGTATGGACGGAAGTGTCGGACTCCTACTTGTTGGACAGAACTGGGTGAGCGTCATGTTTTGGGTCCAGAGATAGTGGCAGAATCAGAGGAGAAAGTTAAGGAATTCTAGCTAGATTGAAGGAGGCATCTGACAGACAGAAGTCGTATGCAGATCTTAAGCGAAAAGAGATAGAATTTGCAGTGGGTGATCGGGTTTTCCTAAAAGTTTCGCCTTGGAAGAAGGTGATGAGATTTGGACGTAAGGGTAAGCTGAGTCCTAGGTTTATAGGACCTTATCGGGTTTTGAAGTGAGTTGGACCAGTGGCGTATCAGCTAGAATTACCTTCAAAACTGAAGCAGATGCATGATGTATTCCACGCCTCGATGCTACGACAATACCGATCAGATCGTCTCACGTGGTGCCAGTGGAGGAAGTTGAGTTGAAGCCAGACTTGTCCTATGAAGAGGAGCCAATTCGAATTTTGGAGCGAGATGTGAAGGTTCTGCGGAGGAAATTAGTTCCTCTAGTCAAGGTACTGTGGCAGAATCATAGTTCAGAAGAAGCGTCATGGGAGCCGGAGGAGACGATGAGACAACAATACCCTCACTTATTTTGACCAGGTTATTTTCGAGGCCGAAATTTCTTTAAGGGGGTAGAACTATAACATTCGAGATTTAGGGGTCATGCATTTCAATCATATCTGTGTGTTAGTATGCTCTGTATGTTGTTCGAGTGTGTTTGGGGTCTTTGGGGAACCTTGGGGTTAGGTAGAAGCCTTAGTAGAAATTGCTTGTTTGGAGCCTTTAGGGGAGAGCTAGGGGAATTAGGCCTTAAGGGATTTAAAGTGGTAAGTTTTGACACAAGAAAGGAAGTGGTGAAGTGGCAAGCTAACGCCTAGGGTGTAGGGGAGTTTGCCTCAAAGGGAGTTGCAAGGGGGGAGAGGTTCGAATAGCATGGTTAGCATTTTGGGGTTGTTTTTGCGTCAAAGGGGAGTGAAGAGTTGGATTCGGCTTGGGCACTTGAAAGGTAGAGGTGGAATGAGTCAAATAAATTCGAACAGGTGGTGGGGAGGCATTTGTGGAGTTTGAATGAGTCAAACTCATTTGAATGGGTGTTGTAGAGGGATTTGAGGAGGAAATCATGGGGAGTGAAGGCTTGGGAGTATGTAGCCGAATCTTGTAGTGGCAAAAGGGGTGAGGGAGCATTCGGTTTTGAGAGGGATTATATGTGCCAAAATTCCTTAGAGCATAGGTTCTCTTTTGGTTTTTTTGTGTTCATCTTGTGGCATTTTCTTTTTCTCTCCTCTAGTTTTTGTGCCGAAAACCATTTGGCATTTTCAATTCTTAGTTTCTTTTGACTCTTGGCCCAAACTTAGAAGACCATTAGGGTCACTTTATTCATCCTTTTCTTCTCATCTTCAAGAGCCGAATGTGCCGCATATTCTCCTCTTTCATTTGAAGTTCCCTTTTCTTTCTTAAAGCCTCTCTAGCCGAACCATAATCCTCACATCTCCTTTCTTCTTTTCATCTCAATGACCTTAAACCTTCATTCCTATTTCAAGAATCGAATCTTACCCCTCACTTTCTACCACAACCGAACGTGTTGATCATTGCTAACTCTTCTTTTTTTCATTGATTACAAGCCATCTCTTGTACGAACTCTCTCTACTCTTTCTTTTTGAATCTATTTTCATTTCATTCCTTAGAGTTCGTTGATCTTGAGATTTTATCAAAGCCGAATATTTCACTTATCAATGGTAACACTTTTCGATTGTCTATTGTTAGAGGGAGCACCGTCGTTCATCTGGTGCCAACTCTTCCAGTCAATTTCTAATATTGTGGTAAGGGGGTTCTCTTCTATTTTGAATCTTGTTCTTTCCTTTTTGGGTTACTGAAACTAAAAGTTCCATTCGGTTTCTTGGGTGATGGCCAAATCTGTATAAGGCCTTAACCTCGAGACTCTTTTGTTGAAGCCAGCGTTAGGAGTGTAAGAGATCTTCGAGATCTGATCAAGTAAGGTAAGGAGATGATAACGTTAGGCGGAAGGCCACTCTTTCTTGTCCATATGTGTTAGAGCCGAATCTAACATGATTCATATAGGGATCTCAACAGCTTTCAAGTACAAGTGAGAACCTTCGAGATTTGGATCGACGTTGGTAAGGATATTCGATTAACATGATTATTTAGTCTCATTTAGATCTGATTTAGTGTTTAATCGGGTCTTCTGATTAAGTTGTTATTCGATGGATGCAGGTACCAGCCAAGGAGAGAAAGGGGTTAGACACGTAGTCCCTACCCCTAAGTTCAAGAAGCGGTCAGTTTCAGCGGTTTGGGATTGGCCTCCGGGTTGTGGGCAAGTGTCCAACATTGATAAGCAGATCACTGTGATCTCTTCAAGTGAGGACGTGAGGGAGATCGATAGTCTAGTTCTTCAGGTTCTTAGGTGTGTAATTAACACACGATTTACTTACTTACTTTAATTAAAATATGTAATATGAGTGGTAGCCGAGATAGTGGCTGTGGTGATGCTATTACCTAATTCGAGTAAACCGGTAACCAGGTTAGTATACTATCGATGTTGTGGTTGTGGTTAATTATTGTGGATACATGTAAGCATGCCATATGTGCCTATCTAGTATGTTCATACGTTATATTGCCATATCATTATAGTATGATGTATGTGCATGGGGATCGGTATATATTGAATAAGGGGAAGTGTGTACATTAATGTATGTGGATTAATGATGGCTTTGAGCCTCATCGTGGATTAATGTTAGCCTTGAGCTACATCGTGGATTGATGATGACGTTGGGTCTCATTGTGGATATTTGTGATATTAATCACGTGGATCAGTTGCTAGACCATTAAGTGGACTTTGAGCAGTGTACTGCCAAAGTGGTGTATAGCAGATGGAGGGTCGATTTAGTAATCCCCTGGTGTCTGGTGGATGGTTATACGGGTGGTGTGTAGCGGCTGGATATTAGGCTGGGTTGGGCTAACATTTTGCATTATTACTATTCATGGTATGTGGTTTAATGTGGTTTTGGGCTAAGCCCACTCGTGGAAATATGTGGACTAATTACACACTAGGTCAAAATGACTCACTTTGTTGTTCTCAAACAATGCAGGTAGCACATGAGATTTTGGACCGGGCTGGAGTGGATTCGAGGTGGCCATGCAGAAGCTGTTTATATTTCTATTTATATTTTAAATTTCAAGTACTTTTTGGGATAAATTTTGTTGTAATAAGGCCGCTATAAATGTTTTGGGATTTTTTATTATGGTTTAAGTTATAACTATTATCGGATCATTATCTAGAAATGACTTTGAAACATTTGCGACTTAAACACCAAATTTAAGTTTTAAGATTCGTATTTTTTTCAGAAACTACTCGTTTTCACGGAATTTCTTTCAATAGATAAATGTTTCATAAATGAGAGATTTACTTTAGAACTCTTAAGCTATAGTTACCTCCAAAGTGAACTCTTTTTGAACATTTACCCCAGTAACATTCCGAATTCGGCTGTGGTGTTTTGGGCCGGGTTTGGGGTGTTACAACTAAAGCCTATTCTTGTCCATCCATTCTTTTAATGGTTTATTAATAACATAAGGACTTCTCATTTAAAAAGCCTTGTCAAATAAGCACTTTAACAATCAGCACATAGCTTTTGCATTTTATTCGATTAAGTCCTTTTTGCTAATTAAGCACACAATCGATAAAATTTTCACACAGAACTTTCACACATGCTTAATCACATATTATAAACACTGAAAGTAATTTTAAAGTATTTTTGACCTTAAATTTGTGGTCCTGAAACCACTGTTCTGACTAAGGTCTAAACCGGGCTGTTACAACTCTCCCTCATAGGGATTTTGTCCCCGAAAATCTTACTAGTGAATAGGTTTGGATATTGCTCTCTCATAAAATTTGGATATTGCCACAACACTTTTACTAAAGAAATTTTCTTGTTTCGTAACTCTTTAACCTCTCATTCCAAAATTCAAATCGGTTCTTCAATATACGACAAAGCTGACTGAATTTCAACCTCAGTAGGAGCAATGACATAAGATGGATCAGATCTGTACCGTCGAAACATCGACACGCGAAGTGCATTATGAATCTTCTCTAATTCAGGTGGCAACAACAATCTATAAGCAACTGGCCCAGTTCTTTCAATAATCTCATACGGCCCGATGAACCTCGGACTCAACTTACCTTTTTGACCAAATCGAAGTATTTTCTTCCACGGAGACACTTTCAAAAATACTTTGTCACCGATCTCAAATTTAATATCTTTCTATTTCAAATATGAATAAGATTTCTGACGATCTGAGGCCGCTTTCAAACTGTCATGAACCACTTTCATTTTTTGCTCAGTCTCTTTTATCAAATCAATCACTTGAATCTTATTCTCACTTAGCTCAGTCCAATACAATGGAGTTCGGAATTTTCGACCATAAAGAGCCTTATACTATGCCATTTTAATGCTAGATTGAAAACTATTATTGTATGTAAATTCAATCAATGGTAAATCTTTTCCCACGTACCTTCAAATTTGAGAAAACAACATCTCAACATATCTTTGAGAACCTAAATGATCTGCTCGGATTGACCATCCATTTGCGAATGAAATACGGTACTGAAATGCAGCTTTGTGCCTAAAGCCTCTTACAATTTCTTCCAAAACAGTGAGGTAAATCTCGGATCTCTGTCAGATACAATAGATAGTGGTACCCCGTGCAATCTCACAATCTCAGCGATATATAATTCAGCTAATTTATCTAGTGAATAATCTGTTCATACCGGAACTAAATGAGCTAATTTCGTTAATCTGTCAACTATTACCCAGATTGCATCTTTCTTTCCCAGAGATAAAGGTAATCCCGACACAAAGTCTACCGTGATTCTCTCCTATTTCCACTCAGGAATCATAATTAGTTGCAACAAACCAGATGGAACCTGATGTTTAGCTTTAACTTGCTGACGGACTAAACATCTCGCAACAAACTCTGAGATATCCCGTTTCATACCATGCCACCAATAAAACTATTTTAGATCATTATACATTTTGTATTCCCCGGATGAACAGCCAAATGACTACTGTGAGCTTCATTCAAAATCATCTGAATCAACTCAGGATTCTTTGAAATACAAATTTGATATATGAATCTCAAACAATCATTATTATCAACTTGAAATTCTAAATTAGAATTCAAATCACATTGAGCTCGTTTTGTCATCATCTCATCATCACTTTTCTAGGCATCACAAATCTAATGTATAAACATCGGCCTAACTTTCAACTCAGCCAAAACTGAACTATCATCACATAGATCTATCTGAGTACTCTTTGCTCGCAAATCACATATAGACTTCGGCTCAAAGCATCAACAATAACATTAGCTTTACCTGGATGATAATCAATTACTAATTCATAATCTTTTAATAATTCTAACCATCTCCGTTGTCTCAAATTCAATTCTTTTTAAGTCATCAGGTACTTCATGCTTTTATGATCAGTATAAATATGACATTTCTCACCAAATAGGTAGTGACGCCAAATCTTCAATGCAAATACAATCGCAGTTAATTCAAGATCATGTGTCGGATAGTTCTTTTCATGCGACTTTAACTGCCTTGAAGCATACGCAATGACTTTGCCTTCTTGCATCAACACACAGCCCAGACCATTCAACGATGCATCACTATAAACTATGAATTCTTTACCCGTTTCAATTGAACTAACACTGGTGCCTCTATCAACAATGCTTTCAACTACTCAAAACTTTGCTGACACTTTTCTGACCATTCAAATTTTACTTGTAGCAACTTCGTCAATGGAGTCGCAATCATCGAGAAGCCTTTCACAAACCGCCTATAATATCCTACTAGTCCCAAAAAACTACGGACTTCAGACACACTTTTGGAGGTTTCCATTCTAAAATAGCTGAGATCTTACTCGGATCAACTCGTATTCCTGCAGCTGATACAATATGCACCAGAAAACCAACCTCACACAACCAAAACTCACATTTGCATACAATTACTTCTCTCGTAGATTCTGTAACACGATTCTCAAATGCGCAACATGTTGCATCTCATCACAAGAATAAATCAGAATATCATCAATGAACACAACAACAAATCGATCCAAATACGGTCTGAATATCTGATTCATCAAATCCATAAACACTGCAGGAGCATTCGTTAGTCCAAAAGGCATAACTAAGAATTCAAAATGTCCGTATCTTGTTCTAAAAGTAGTTTTCGATACATCCGATTCTTTGACTCTTAACTAATAGTAGCCTGATCTCAAATCTATCTTAGAAAACACTATAGCTCCTTTCAGTTGATCAAACAAATCATCAATACGTGGAAAATGATATTTATTCTTTATCGTCACTTTGTTCAATAGTCGATAATCAATACACATCCTCATAGTGCCGTCTTTCTTTTTCACAAAAAAACACAGGAGCACCCCAGGGCGAAAAACTTGGTCCTGCAAATCCTCTATCGGTCAACTCTTACAACTGTGACTTTAACTCTTTCAATTATGTTGATGCCATTCTATACAGAGTTATTAAGATAGGAGTTGTCCTCGGCACTAATTCAATACCAAATTCAATTTCTCGAATCGGAGCTAATCTGGGTAGTTCTTCAGGAAACACTTCAGGGAATTCATAAACCACAGGCACAGATTCAACTTTCTTTTCTGTTACTTTTGTATCAATTACATATGCAAGATAAGCTTCGCAACCCTTTCTCACATAATTCAAGGCTTTTATCGAAGATATGACAGCCGGTAACCCATTCAAATCACTGAATTCAATGCAAACTATCTCACCATTTTGACTTCTTAAATCAATACTCTTCCATTTATAATTCACAATAGCATTATGCAAAGTGAGCCAATCCATACCCAGAATTATATAAATTTCCTCGAATGGTAGCAGCATCAAATTAGTGGAAAACAAATATCTCGAAACATCAATAGATAGTTCTTACACATTTTATCAACCAAGACACACTTACCTAAGGGGTTCGATACTCTAATCACGAATTCAGTAGACTCAACATGTAGAGTCTTACTTGTAACATCCCGAATATGGGCCTAATGGGCCTTGGGCGTTGTAGCGGTTAAAATTTTTGGGAACAAGAGAACAGCTTTAATGCAAGTTGGATCTAGTAGGTGAGGGATTTTAGAAAGTTAGGGGGCTTCTATGAAGTCTCGGGTTCAAGTTAGGCCTTAGGAAAAATTTTGGTTTTAGGTGAATAAAACCCTAGGAGTTAGTAGGTAGGCTTTAAGAATAAAATGTGGAGAAAATGACACAAGTGGAGTGTGTGGTGTAGTGGCAAAGTGACACCACATAAGAGGCAAGAGGGTGACGCCAAATGGAAGGAAGGAGATCCAAGGTTCAAGGCGTGGCACTTGTATTTCTTTTTGGTATTTTTCCAAAATGGATTTAGACCTTGGCCATAGATTTATATTTAGTTGCGCATGGTTTTAGACACAAAAAGGAGTTGTGGCCTAGTGGCTAGCGGCGTGGATTATGCTACAAGGGAGCCTGAGTTCAAATCTCATGAAAAGCAAGTGAGTATTTATTTTGCGGATTGGACGGGAAGAGTTTTAGTTGGATTTAAACTCTGCTAATAGAGGGATCCCACATCGAAAAGATACAAGGAAGGAAGGTGAGAAGCTAGCTATATATAGAGCTGTCTAGGATGAGAAGGAGCATACCTAGTTGGTGTTGGGCATAGGAGTGCTCGGAGCACGGTTTAGCAGCTTCAGATTCCTATCAGGTGTGTATTCTCTCTGCTCTAGTTGTAGAGCGAAAAATGCCGAAATGCCAGTCACATGGCGATAGTAGCCACACGAGCTTATGAGCGCACGTGTGGAAGCTTCGACACGATAGTCGAGGCCATCATGAGTATTCTTGTGGGTGTGGGTATGGGCTGTTGGGCTACGATGGCTCGAAAGGGGCCAAGTGGGCCCAATGGACTGGGGGCCCATATGAGTAAATTGTATGATTGAGTAGTAGATAGTGAACTAGACTATGTGAATCTCATTTATGCGGCTAGGTTTGGGCTAAATGGGCCACACGATTGTGTGGGCCCACTTGGGCCAAGAATGGGCCTTAGGCGCATTCGCATCATTATCTCTGTTTAGGATACTTGTGTCGTTCGACGCGATAGTGGACATTTTGTTGGGTCGTTAATACCCTAGTTTGCAAAATTACTAAAATACCCCTAATTTCTAAAATTACCGAAATACCCTGGTTTGCAAAATTATCGAAATACCTCTAGTTTACAAAATTACCAAAATACCCCTAGTTTGTAATATTATTGAAATACCCCTTGTTTGCAAAATTATCGAAATACCCCTGGTTTGTAAAATTACCGAAATACCCCTGGTTTGTAAAATTATCGAAATACCCCTGGTTTACGAAATTATTAAAACACCCCTAGTTTGTGACCAAAATACCCCTGGTTTGAAAAATTATCGAAATACCCCTGGGTTGCAAAATTACTATTTTACCCCTAAATGACAAGATGACCGTTGTACCCTCATGGTAGTACTAGCGTTTTATGTGTTAATTGTATGATTGATTATGTTTGAGGTACACTGCATACAAGAATTAGTTATGAGCAGAATCACCGAACTATCCCTGAAGGGTAGGATTACCAGAATACCCTTATAGGGTAAAATAACTGATTTGCCCTTGTAGGTAAGTGATTGGCTTGTGCTATGATATGACCGGTTTGGCTATGGTTGTATGACTGATATGCTTTTATTACATGTTTAAATGATTGTTATTGAGCATGGCCATTCTGCATACACGTGTAATGATTGAGCATGGCATACACGACATATTGCATGGGGTTGGGATATTGATGATCAAGGAAGTATATATTGGTGGCTCTGCCACATTTTGTATAATGGTTATATGCCAACCTAAATATGGCTCCGTGCCATCTTGATATGGCTTTGTGCCAATCGTATTTACCCATGGCTGTGTGTAGATTATATTACCGTCGCTGATGGATATGTGTCAAGCATAATACAGTTATTGATGACTCTGTGTCAATCATATTTACCCAAGGCTGTGTGCCCATTATATCATTATTTTGGTGGCTCTGCCACATAAATCGGTGGCTCTGCCACATTATTTTGATGGCTTGGTGCCTCATTATCGTATCGATGGTTTGATCGCATGTTGATTGGTGGCTAGACCACGTTATATTGACTTTGAGCAGTGTGTCTATCAACATGACTGCCAAAGAGGTTTGTAGAGGATGGAGGGTTGATTGTAGAAATCCTCACAAGTGTGTTGAGGATGGACATATGGAATGGAGTGTAAAGGATGGAATACTAGGTTGGGCTGGGTTGCATTGAATTCACTATTTATGCCATGTTGTTAGGGCTACGGCCCAGTTCGATTCGTATGGGCTTTGGCCAATTTCATTACTGTGAGAGCTAAGGCTCAATGTGCTTCTGTGGGCTTAGGCCCAATTATCGTTTGTATAGGGGATTACACACTAAGTTCTCGTAACTCACCCCTCTGCTTAATTTTTCAGGTAATTCCTAGCTTTGCGAATTTGGAGCCGAGGTGAACTCTGTGGAGGCCATACATCGTAGCTTAATAAATTCCATTTTGCGGTACCATAGATTTTATTTAAATTTGGGTTTTTGTTTAGTAATAAGGACTATAGTATTTTGTTTTGGTTTTAGCTTTTAATTCGGTTACTGCTTATTAATTTTGAATGCTCAATTTGGGATTTTCTAAAACATTAATAAGAACTTTTCTATAATGTTAATCACGGTTTACAAACTTTAATGGATAAAACTCTGGATTTTCTTAACGTTGATAACTCTTTTCAAAATATCGCAGTCTATAATAATTTAAATGTCATTTTTCTGAAACTCATTGAGTTGGATTAATTATAAACAAGATCATCAGAAATAGCAATGAAAATGTTTTTGCAAAGAGAACAATAAAACAAATTAGATTTTTCACAAAACTTGATATTTTTAACGAACGCGTAGATTCTTTAACAGCCTTTCCATGTGACATGCCAGATCCAGTCGTAACGTCTAGGTCGAGTTTGGGGTGTTACAATTATGGTATCAGAGCCAGGTTACAAAACTCGACTTTGGGTTTGGGGTTCAAAATGTTTTCAAAAGTTGGTTTGGAATACAGTTTAGAAAAAAAAAGCATGTTTTCTCGAAGTATGGCACCTGAGTCTCTAACACCGAATCCGTAAGTTCTCTTACCTTATATTCTATTATGTGCTGAAATAAATGTATTTCTGGTATTCATTCTGTGATGTGTGGATGTGATGTATGACTATATAAATTGTGTGCATGTGTGGTAAAAATCTGTTTACTTCTGTGTTAGATATTTGGTTGTGTGAAGGGGTACCAAGATTAAGTTAAAAAGTGTATTAGTGTTATTGGAATCAGAGTGCGCAGCGTAAGCGTAGTGTTGTAGGTTATGATGTACGACTGTTAGTTAGTTGGAAATTTTGAGGACGAAATTTCTTTAAGGGGGTAGATTTGTAACATCTCGAATTTGGGCCTAGTAGAATTGGGCCCAATGGGCCTTGGGCGTAGTTGCGGTTAAAATTTTTGGGAACAAGAGAATGACTTTAATGCAAGTTGGATCTAGTAGGTGAGGGATTTTGGAAGGTTAGGGGGCTTCTATGAAGTCTCGGGTTCAAGTTAGGCCTTAAGAAAAATTTTGGTTTTAGGTGAATAAAACCCTGGGAGTTAGTAGGTAGGCTTTAAGAATAAAATGTGGAGAAAATGACACAAGTGGAGTGTATAGTGTAGTGGCAAAGTGACGCCACATAAGAGGCAAAGGGTGACACCAAAAGGAAGGAAGGAGATCCAAGGTTCAAGGCGTGGCACTTGCATTTATTTTTGGTATTTTTTAAAAATGGATTTAGACTTTGGCCATAGATTTATATTTAGTTGCGCATGATTTTAGACAGAAGAGGAGCTTGTGGCTTAGTGAAAAGTGGTGTGAATTGGCTGATGGGAGAGCTTGGGTTCGAATCTCATGGAAAGCAAGTGAGTATTTATTTTGCGGATTGGACAGGAAAAGTTTCAGTTGGATTTAAACTCTACTAACGGAGGGATCCCACATCGAAAAGATACAAGGAAAGAAGGTGAGAAGCTAGCTATATATAGAGCTGTCTAAGAGGAGAAGGAGCATACCTGGTTGGTGTTGGGCATAGGAGCACTCGGAGTGCGGTTTAGCAGCTTCAGATTCCTATCAGGTGTGTATTCTCTCTACTCTAGTTGTAGAGCAGCAAATGCCAAAATGCCGATCACACGGCGATGGTAGCCACACGAGCGTGCGAGCGCACGTGTGGAAGCTTCGATGTGATAGTGAGGCCACTATGAGTATTGTTGTGGGTGTGGGCTGTTGGGATACGATGGCCCGAAAGGGGCCAAGTGGGCCCAATAGGCCCAGGGGCCCATATGAATAAATTGTATGATTGAGTAGTAGATAGTGAACTAGGCTATGTGAATCTCATATATGTGGTTAGGTTTGGGCTAAATGGGCCACACGAGTGTGTGGGCCCACTTGGGCCGAGAATGGGCCTTAGGCCCATTCGCATCATTATCTCTATTTAGAATACTTGAGTCGTTCGAGGTGATAGTGGACCTACTGTTGGGTCGTTAATACCCTAGTTTGCAAAATTACTAAAATGCCCCTGGTTTGTGAAATTATCGAAATACCCCTAGTTTGCAAAATTATCGAAATACCCCTAGTTTACAAAATTACCAAAATATCCCTGGTTTGAAAGATTACCGAAATACCCCTAGTTTGCAAAATTACCGAAATAACCCTGGTTTGTAAAATTACCGAAATACCCTTGCTTTACGAAATTATCGAACACTCTTGGTTTGTGAAATTATCAAAATACCCTAGTCTACAAAATTACCGAAATACCCCTGGTTTGTAAAATTATTGAAATACTCCTAGTTTGCAAAATTATCGAAATACCCCTGGGTTGTGAAATTACTGTTTTAACCCTAAACGACAAGATGACCGTTGTGCCCTCTTGGTAGTAATAGCGTTTTATGTGTTAATTGTATGATTGATTATGTTTGTGATACACTGCATACAGGAATTAGTTATGCGTAGAATTATCGAACTACCCCTGAAGGGTAGGATTACCAGAATAACCTTACAGGGTAAAATGACTGATTTGGCCTTGTAGGTAAGTGATTGGCTTGTGCTATGATATGACCGGTTTGGCTATGGTTGTATGACTGATATACTTTTATTACATGTTTAAATGATTGTTATTGAGAATGGCCATTCTACATACACGTGTAATGATTGAGCATGGCATACACGACATATTGCATGGGGTTGGGATATTGATGATCGGGGAAGTATATATCGGTGGCTCTGCCACATTCTGTATAATGATTATATGCCAACCTAAATATGGCTCCGTGCCATCTTGATTATGGCTTTGTGCCAATCGTATTTACCCAAGTCTGTGTGCCGATTATATTACCGTCGCTGATGGCTATGTGCCAAGCATAATATAGTTATTGATGACTCTGTGTCAATCATATTTAACCATGGCTGTGTGCCGATTATATCATTATTTTGGTGGCTCTGCCACATATATCGGTGGCTCTGCCACATTGTTTCAATGGCTTGGTGCCTCATTATCGTATCGGTGATTTGATCACATGTTGATCGGTGGCTAGACCACATTATATTGACTTTGAGTAGTGTGTCTGTCAGCATGACTGCCAAAGAGGTATGTAAAGGATGGAGGGTTGATTGTATAAATCCCCACAGGTGTGTTGAGGATGGACATATGGAGCGGAGTGTAGAGGATGGAATACTAGGTCGGGCTGGGTTGCATTGCATTCACTATTTATGCCATGTTGTTAGGGCTACGGCCTAGTTCGACTCGTATGGACTTCGGCCAATTTCATTACTGTGAGAGCTAAGACTCAATATGCTTCTGTGGGCTTAGGCCCAGTTATCGTTCGTATAGGGGATTACACACTGAGTTCTCGTAACTCACCCTCTGCTTAATTTTGCAGGTAATTCCTAGCTTTGCGGATTTGGAGCCGAGGTGAACTCTGTGGTGGCCATACATCATAGCTTAATAAATTTCATTTTTGCGGTACAATAGATTTTATTTAAATTTGGGTTTTGTTTTGTAATAAGGCCTTTGGTATTTTGTTTTGGTTTTAGCTTTTAATTCGGTTACTGCTTATTAATTTTGAATGTTCAATTTGGGATTTTCTAAAACATTAATAAGGGTTTTCTATAATTTTAATACACGGTTTACAAACTTTAATGGATAAAACTTTGGATTTTCTTAAAGTTGATAACTCTTTTCAAAATATCAAAGTTTACAATAATTTAAATGTCATTTTTCTGAAACTCATTGAGTTGGATTAATTATAAACAAGATCATCGAAAATAGCAACGAAAATGTTTTTGCAAAGAGAACTATAAAACAAATTGGATTTTTCACAAAACTTGATATTTTTAACGAATGCGTAGATTCTTTAACAACCTTTCTATGTGACATGCCAGATCTGATCATAACGTCTAGGCCGGGTTTGGGGTGTTACATTACTTGATACTAAATTCATACACACATAGGGATGAGTAGATCTTGGATATACCAATGCAATCATATCCGTATCAAATAGAGTAAAAATACTAGTAATAACATCTGGAGATGACGCTTCTTCACGAGTACGCATAGCATAGGCTCAGGTAGGTGCTCTTGCCTCAGATCTCATAGCTGTATCCGCAGTCCTTCTCTGACTTCCACTCACATTTTCGGTGTTTCTAGGTGGTCTACCCCTAGTTTTCGTATTACTCGGTCTCGCACTTTGAACATTGTCTTTCTCAGCTAACTCTGGGCAATCTCGAATGAAATGGTCTCGTGATCCACATTTCTAGGAAGTTCTATTATTGTACTTGCCCTAACATTCTCCAACGTGTCATCTTCCGCACTGTCTACACTCAGGCTTGTTGCTTTTAACACTACCAACACTTGATTCAATTGGAGCTTGAGTTTTTGGACCAACACCTTGTCTCACCCTATCTCTACCCGGATGTCCAAACGAAGCATTTGAACGATTACTTGCATCTTTAAATCTCTTCGTCGAAGGTTGAGATGACTTATTCATCAATATTTTTATTTCATCTCTAGCTTCATAATCTACTTTCTTCTTTTTTGTGCTTAACTCCTCGGCTTTGTAGGCTCTTTCAACTAACACAACAAATTCATTCAAGTCAAGTATTCCAACTATCAGTTTAATATCTTCATTCAATCCTTCAATGAAGTGTTTACACATAGTAGCTTCGTCTGAGACACATTATAGTGCATATTGACTTAATCTCACAAACACCCGTTCATACTCAGTAACTGACATACGACTTTGTTTCAGCTCTAAAACTCTTTACATTTCTGATCTATGAATCGTTGACTGATATACTTCTTTCAAAATTCAGCTTGAAAGAAATCCCAGGTGATTCTCTCTCTCGAAACCACGAATATCAATGTTTTCCACCAATTATATGTCGTATCTCTCAACAAGGAAACAACACATTTAATACATTCATCAGGAGTCAATGACATCTCATCAAACATTCGGGCTGTATTCTCGAGCCAAAACTCAGCTCTCTTGGCATCATCATCAACTATGGCCCTAAACTCTTCGGCCCTATACTTTCAGATTTTATCTATAGGAGGCTTATTCAATTGGATTGGATCTGCAATGTGTGGCACAACAAGTACTTGTGGGGGTGGAGGTTGTTGAGAAGCCAGATTCGTTCGAATGAACTCTGAAAACCACTCACTTATCATTTTGGAAGAAGGCTTGCTTAGCCTCTCCCTCGTGGCTACTAACATTCAGCCTAGATGTGGTCGGCGCTGTCCTTTGAGCAGAAGCAGGCGCATTGCTCTGAACATCATCAGTAACTACTCGATCGGGATCTATTTGCTATATAAAAACACATTTTTAACTATCAGGATTCATCACACTTTTGAAATTATATATATGGCATGTATAGCTACACTCACATACGCTACGTTATTCTGAGAATCGACTAAACCATTGCTCTGATACCAATAAAATGTAACACCTCTAACTCGTAACCGTCGTCGGTCTAGGGTTAAGAGGCATTACTAATCATTTTTGAACATTTCATATGATTTTACAACACAAAGTCAATTATCATTCAAACATATCAAGATGTAAGCATATAGTCCCTTAATAAGGTGTACGAGACCTTAAACATGTGTTAGAAAGGGATCGGGACTAAACTGAACACATGCAAAAATTTCTAGAAATTTAAAGATTTTTCAAAACTGTAGAGGTCACACGCCCGTGCGGGTAGGCCGTGTGCCTCACATGGCTTCGAGCACGCCCGTGCGTCCAAGCCATGGAAAAACAGGGCATACATACTAACTTGTCCACACGGCCTGAGACGCGCCTGTGTGCCTCACCCGTAGTCGACACTGACTTGCACCACACGGCCAGTCACACTCCCGTGTGTCCAGCCCGTGGTCAAGTCTGACTTGAATCAAATTACAAATTTGAAAGGCACGGTCGAGCCACACGCTCGTGTGCTCAACTGTGTAGGCAATTATAGGCCATTTACAAGGCCAAACTTGCCTTTCACACTTAGGATCACCTACAATCCTCAAATCACATACATTTATATCCCAATCGGCAACCTAAACATACCATCATATACCCCAATTGATCATCAACTACATCATTTATTATCATACTCAATTTCCATTCACATAATTCTATTCAAAATACCAATTTTAACATACCAAAGCATATAAGTCTAGCATCATATAATTCATACCACAAAATCACATTCAAACCACAATTCTCATAAACTAATTAAGCATGAAACATACCTCATTCATCACTCACATAATTCCACACATATGTACTAACATTAATTAACCTTCAAGCCATATCACATCACAAAGTTTATACACTTCAAAACATGCCTTACTAACTAGCCTATAATGCCATATTCAATTATACACATTTTTCAAAAGTACCAAATAGATAGTCAATAGTGTGATTGAGTCGCTAACAATCCCCGGATCCGAGCTAGCTTTAATGACACTGTAAAATAGAGAAACACTTCACACAATAAGCTTTTAAAGCTTAGTAAGTTCATATTATAATACATTTAGTTCAATAATACAATTACAATATACAATGATAATCCATCACATAAATCAACTCATAAATACAAATACCATATCATTCATAGCTAATATGCTCACTTAACCATCCATAAATCCATTTACGATTTCATCAACCACATAGGTTTCGTACGTACCTTAGCCAACACTTAGTTATCGATCACTTATGCTACTCAACGCTCAATACTTCAATTTGTCCAAACTTTGTTATTCATTCTATTTATTCGTACACTTAGTGCCAAATTCATAGCCGAAGCTTCAATGTTATCATACACTTAGTGCCTTTACATTAAACTGAATTCATCTCGGTATCGTACACACAGTGCCAATCAAAAAGCCGAAGCTTTTATTTTTCGTACACACAGTGCTAATCATCTTTGTCTCGTTTCTAATTACGCACACTTAGTGCCATCTATCTCAATTACACACACAGCATTTCAAATCCAATAATCACATAATTATTCATTCCATAGTACTTAAACATAAATTAACAACACGTATTATATCCGAACTTACCTCGGACGTAGAAACACCAAAATTAGTCGATCAATCGAGCACTTTGTCTTTGCCTCGATCTCGATCCGAATCTCTCCTTTCTTGGTCTATACATATTCAAATTTAGTTCATTAAATCACTACATATTTCAATATAGTCCAAACACACATATTTAGGGCTTTTTACAAAATAGGCCTCACATTTTAACATTTCGACACTTTAGTCCCTAATTCATCAAATCACAAAATACACAAAATATCCATACATATATGATTAGCTGAATTTTCCCTATGCTCATACAAGGCCATATATTTCATTTATTTTACATTTTAGTCCTTCAATTACTCATTTTCACAATTAAGCCCAAATTACTCAATTTCACTAAAAATTCAAAGATAAGATATGTTAATCTTTCACATATCTTTCTTATTTCATCATAAACTATCATAAAGCTCAAGCATTCATCAATGGCATATCTCAAAATCACTATCAAATTCAAAAATCAAAGCGTGGGCTGTAACGCCCCTATCCCATATCCATTACCGGATTAGGGTTAAGAACGTTACCTGGAAGATCGAAAGCATTCACTGACATTACAAACAATCATTCATCAATCTCAATCATAGTGTCCCTAAAACAAGTCAACGAGACCTTAAACATGCTTAGAAATAGGGTCGAGATTAAACAGGAACACATACAAACTTTTCTAAGTTTCAGGGGATACACGCCCGTGTGGGTAGGCCGTGTGCCTTCCACGGCTGCTAGACACCCCCATGTGTACCCCCAATGGTTGAAACTAATTTTACTCCATGGCCACCAAGCATGCCCGTGTTGCCTGGCCGTGGTTGATTCTGACTTGGCTTCACGGTTACCAAACACCCCATGAGCTAAGGCCGTGTCTTCTTAGGCCATATACTAACTTCTTCACACGATTACTACGCACGCCCGTGTATCCTGGACGTGTGCTCTTAAGCTAGCTATTGACTTTACCGCACGGTCACTAGACACGCCCGTGTGTCACAATCGTGTGACATTATAGGCCATTTGCAAGACCAAAATGCCACCCACTTAGGGTCAAACCTACAAGCCAATCATCAATACTTCTCATGCACATTTGACAACGAAGAATATACCAACATGACCATTCAATCTATACATTCAATATCATTCCCATCCATGCCAACTTTGCAAGACAAAAACTTATAAATATACAAGTGATAATTCATCCTTACTAACCCAAAAACTTGACCATTTCAAATGCTATTTAAACATTCCAAAACATATGTCATATAACAATTTTATCAAGGCAAACTATCAACATATAAATAGCCACATCAAGTAGCTAAGTTCATACAACAAACTTATACCATAAACTAGCATATACATGCCATATCTAGCTTCATACATTTCCAAAATGTACCAAAATAAGTTGAGTAGTGTGATGACGATCCTCGATAGTCCCGAGCCTTCAGTAGCTTTAACGATCTATAAAATAGAGAAAACACACACACAGAGTAAGCTTTTCAAAAGCTTAGTAAGTCATATACAAATAAACTATCACGTAAAGCATATAAACATATGAAAACATTAGCAAAATTCATGTTCATAGCAAGATCATCACATATATGCTTTGATCCATATTCTTGGCAATATTTGCCACATTCATCAATTCTAGAATCATATATATACATAGCTCTTCCATAACAATTCTTGTGTCTCATTCATATTCTCATATTCAATCATACATTTCATCAAATCAAAGTCACATAGGTACTTACCTTTTATACACACTTAGTGTACATACCAAACGCACCTGAAACGAATATACGTTCACGTAAATGATCATAGCTCGGACTTGCCCGTTGAACTGATAGGTATTTAATAGGATACTCAGAAAGCTCGGAATAGTCATACAATGTCAACGTCCCAGACGGGGTCTTACATGTACTCAGATATCGATGCCACTGTCTCCAGACAAGGTCTTATACGAATCAATACAATGTCGATATCCCAGACATGGTCTTACACGTAAAGCTCATATCGATGCCAATGTCCTAGATGTGGGCTTACAGGAAATATCAAATCAACGCCAACGTCCCTGACGTGGTCTTACATGATAAAACAGAATAGATACCTATGTCATGACATAGCTAATCCTATCTATTCCTAGGTTCATATAGGACTTATCGGATATTGACACTAAGTCAACCTTATCTCAAAATTCATGTACGGATCATCTCATAAGAATTCATAGTTAACAATAGTCATATGATCATACACTGTTTAAAACAAATACGTTTATTTGCATAATGACTTACCTCGAATTCGATTTTACGGAAATGGAAATGGCTACTCAGTTACTTTCGCTTTCCCATGATCTAAGTCTGTTTTCCTCGGTTCTTGATCTATACATATTAAGAATTAACTCTTTTATTCACTAACTCATTCAATTCAATCCAAGGACACACATTTAGGGTTATTTGCAATTTGACCCTCACATTTGCATAATTTATCAATTTAGTTTATTTTTCTCAAAACATCAAATTCACAAAATCATCACATACTCATGCTTAGTCGAATGTTCATACATCTCATATAAGCCCATATTTTCCATCAATTTGCAATTTAATCCCTCAAGTTACTATTTTCTCAATTTAGCCCTAATTAGCTAGAGTAATCAAAAATTCATGAACAAAATATGTTCATCTAGCTTAAATCTTTCATTTAACAACCAAACTCATCACAAAGCTCAACATATCATCAATGGCATATCACACAAACATCATTAGTACACAAAACTGAGACATGGGCTTGATAGTAGATAAGCAATGATTGCAAAAACGTAGAAATTATCGAAAATCGACTAAAAGCATACCTTGAATTTGGCTTGTAAGTAGCCCAATATACAAATCTCAAACCCTTGTTTTCTTTTTCTTATTTTCAGTCATAAGAACAAAAGATGAACATGGCTTTCAATTGATTTTATTTAACATGAAATACATTATTAATGTACAAAAATTACCTTTCATAATAATAAGAAACACATATATTTATTAAGGGCATATTTGACCTTTGTCCATCCACTATATACATAGTGGCATATTTGCCTCATAAGGCCACAAAGACTCAAAAGCCATAACACTTTGGTACTTTAACAAATAGCATGCTAGTTTTGCACTTGATGCAATTCAATCCTTTTTATCAAATTAAACACATAGACGAAAAAATTAGCATACGAAACTTTACCACATGCTTAATCACTTATCAAAGACACAGAAAACAATATTAAAATATTATACAGACTCGAATTTGTGGTCCCAAAACCACTATTCTGACTAGGGTACAAATCAAACTATTACAATTCTCCCCCATCAGGGATTTTTTTCCTCGAAAATCTTACCGTTAAACAGATTTGGATATTGCTGTCTAATTGAATCTTTCAGCTCCCACGTTGCCTCTTCAGTCCCATGACGATTCCATAATATTTTCACTAACGGTATTTTCTTGTTTCTCAACTCTATCACTTCACGAGCTAAGATACAAATCGGTTCCTCTTCATATGTCATATTAGATCAGATTTCAATTTCAAATGGGGCAATCACATGTGAAAAATCGGATCGATATCTCTGAAGCATCGAGACATGGAATATATTATAGATCTTTTCTAATTCACAGGGCAATCCTAATCTATAAGCAACAGGCCCAACTCGTTCAATGATCTCATACGGCCCGATAAACCTCGGACTTAACTTGCTTTTATGTCCGAATCGAACCACTTTCTTCCACGGTGACCCTTGTAGAAATACATTGTCACTAATCTCGAACTCTATATCTTTTCGTTTCAAGTCCGCGTAAGACTTTTGACGATCAGATGCTGCTTTCAAACAATCTTGGATCAGTTTCACTTTCTGCTCTGAATGTTTTATCAAATTAGCCCCGTGTAGACTTTTTTCACTAAGCTCAGTACAATACAGAGGTGTACGACATTTACGTCCATACAAAGCTTCATAAAGTGCAATTTTGATTCTTGACTGAAAACTATTATTGTATGCAAATTCAATCAATGGCAGGTACTATTCCCACGAGCCATTAAACTCAAGTATACAACATCTTAACATATCTTCAAGAATCTGAATGGTCCATTCAGACTGACCATCTATTTGTGGATGAAAAGCTGTGCTGAAATGCAGTTTTGTGCCTAAATCTTCTTCAATTTCTTCTAGAACCTCGATGTAAATCTCGGATCTCTATCCGATACAATAGATAGTGGCACCCCATGCAATCTCACAATTTCAGAAATATAAAGCTCAGCTAATCTATCAAGTGAGTAATCAGATCTTACCAGAATAAAATGGGCAGATTTCGTCAATCGATCAACAACGACCCATATTGCATCTTTCTTTCCCGGAGTTAGAGGCAATCCTAAAACAAAATCCATTGTTACTCTATCCCAATTCCATCCAGGAATCAGTATCGGTTGAAGCAACCAGACAGAACTTAATGTTCAGCTTTCACTTGCTGACAGACTAAACATTTCGAAACAAAGTCAGAAATGTCTCGTTTCATACCAGACCACCAATAGTGTCGCTTCAAATCATGGTACATTTTAGTACTTCCCGGATGAATAGATAGACGACTGTTATGAGCTTCACTCAAAATCAATTGAATTAACTTTGGATTTCTCAGAACATAGATACGACCTTAAAATCTCAAGCAATCATCAACAAGTCAAAATTCAGATTCAGAATTTGAATCACACTGAGCTCATTTTGCTAACAACTCATTATCAGATTTCTCGAGATCACATATCTGCTGCATAAACAACGATTTTGCTTTTAATTCAGCTATCACAAAATTATCATCAGACAAATCTAATTGAGTACTTAAAGCACGTAGTGCAAATAATGATTTTCTACTAAATGCATCAGCAACAATGTTTGCTTTACTCGAATGATAATCTATCACAAGCTCACAATCTTTTAACAGCTCTAACTATCTTCTTTGGCGCAAGTTTAAATCTTTCTAGGTCATCAAATACTTCAGACTTTTATGATCTGAAAACACGTGACAATTCTCACCATACAGATAATGGCGCCAAATCTTAAATGCAAACACAATAGCAACTAGCTCAAGGTCGTGCGTCTGATAATTCCTTTCATGAGGCTTCGATTGTCTCGAGGCATAAGCTACAACTTTGCCTTCTTGCATCAAAACACATCCTAGACAGTTTAATGAAGCATCACTGTAAATAAAAAATTCTTACCCGATTCTGGTTGTACTAACAATGGAGCTTCTGTTAACAGAATTTTCAACTGATCAAAACTTTTCTAACATTTATCAGACCATTCAAATCTAACATCTTTCTAAAGTAGTTTAGTCAACAGAGTAGCTATCGTTGAAAATCCTTTTACAAATCAACGATAATAACCAGCTAGTCCCAGAAAGCTATAGACTTCAGACACGTTTTTCGAAGGTTTCCAATCTAGAATAGCATAAATATTGCTCGGATCAACACAAATCCCAGAAGCTGACACAATATTTCACAGAAAACTAACCTCGTGTAACCAGAAATCACATTTACTGAATTTTGTATACAATTGCTTTTCTCTCAAAGTTTGCAACACGATTCTCAAATGTTCAGCATGCTCATCTTCATCACATGAATAAATCAATATGCTATCTATGAACACCACAACAAATCATTCTAGGTACAGTCTGAAAGTTTTGTTCAGTAGATCCATAAAAACGGCAGGAGCATTGGTCAGTCCAAATGGCATAACTAAAAACTCATAATGCCTGTACCTCGTTCTGAAAGTAGTTTTCGATATATCTCAATCTTTCACTCTCAACTGGTAGTATCCTAATCTCAAATCAATCTTGGAAAATATAGTAGCTCCTTTTAATTGATCAAATAAGGCATCAATTCTGGGCAATGGATATTTATTCTTTATTGTCACCTTATTCAACTGACGATAATCGATACACATTCTCATCGTGCCATCTTTCTTTTTCACAAACAGAACAAAAGCACCCCAAGATAAAAAACTCGGTCTAACAAATCCTCTATCGGTTAGCTCTTGTAACTATGACTTTAACTCTTTCAATTTTGTTGGTGCCATTATATACGAAGCTATCGAAATAGGTGTCATACCAGGCAATAGCTCAATACCAAACTCAACTTCACGTATCAGAGGCAAACCCAGTAATTCTTCAGGAAACACATCAGAATACTCACAGACAATAGGTACTGATTCAACTTACTTTTTAGACACTTTCGAATAAATCAAATAAGCTAAATATGCTTCATATCCCTTTTTCACATATCTCTGAGCTTTCAATACTGATATCACAGTAGGTAATCCATTTAAATCATTAGACTCAACCCATATAATTTTATTATTCGAACATCTCAAATCTATAGTCTTTCTTTTACAGTTCAAAACAGCATCATGCAATGTCAACTAGTCCAAACCCAGAATAATATCGAACTCATCAAATGGCAAAAGCATCAGACCAGCAGGGAAACAAATATCTCAGAACATTAACGGGCAGTTCTTGCATACTTTGTCAACAAGGGCACTTTTACCTAAGGGGTTCGATACTTTTATAGCAAACTCAGTAGACTCTACAGGCAAAGTCTTACTAAATACTAAATTCATGCATATATAAGGATGCGTAGAACCAGGGTCTATCAATGTAATCACAAAAGTATCATTAAGTGTAAAAGTACCCGTTATAACATCTGGAGATAAAGCTTCCTCACGAGCTCGGATAGCATACGCTCTGGCAAGCATTCTAGCTTCAGATCTTGTAACAGTGTCTCTCGTAGTTCTCTGACTACTACTGACATTTCTTACATTCTTTGAAGGTGTACCTCTCACAGCTCAGATTTTGAACAATCTATGGCTCGACAGAATCAGGGCAACCATGGATAAAATGAACAAGTGATCCACATCTGAAATAAGCTCTATCATTTAGTCTAAACTTCCCGGATGCCTTTTTTCATAATGTTTACATTCAGATCTCTTAGTCCGGACATTTCCAACACTGGCCACTGAAGTTACTAGGATTTTGGAATTCATCTGCGACCTAGCTCGATTTCTATTCAAATGTCCCACATTATCTCTTGAACGACTTTGATCATCTCTGAATCTTTTTGAAGATGACTGAAATGATTTTCTTGGCAATCTCTTTCGCATATCTCGGGCTTCAAACTTAGCTTTTCTTTTATCTTTCTCGAGTGCCTCAACTTTGCATACTCGACCAACGAGTACAACAAACTCTTTTATTTCTAAGATCCTGACTAATAGCGAATATCTTTATTAAGACCATCTTCGAATCTTTTGCACATTATTACCTCGGTGGATACAAATTCATGAGCATACTAACTCAATCTCATGAACTCTCGTTCATGCTCCGAAATAGTCATTTAGCCATGTTTTAATTCTAAAAATTCCTTCCATTTCTGATCAATAAATCTTTCACTGATGTATTTCGTCTGGAACTCGATCTAAAAGAAGTCCCACGTAACACGCTCTTTTGAAACAATAGAAATCAAATTTTTCAACCATTGATAAGCTGGATCTCAGAGCAAAGATTCAATACATTTTATGCATTCATCCAGAGTCAGAGACATTTCATCGAATATTCTAATAGTATTTTCTAACCAGAACTCGGCCTTTTTAGCATTATCATCATTAGTATCCGGAACTCTTTAGCCCCATACTTACGGATCTTGTTAATCGGAGGTTATTCCACAAATTCAAATTTACAATCGGAGGTATATCAGATGTCTGAGGGGGATTAACTGGGGGTGGGGGTTGCAAAACAGTCGGGTTATTTCTTACAAATTGAGCGAACCACTCACTCATCATCTGAAAGAAAGCTTGTTTAGCTTCTCCCTATTGACCGCTCGTAGCCGGTCTCAGATGAGATGGCGCTATCCCTTGCGTGGGAGCAGGCACATTACTTTCTACGTCATCAACTATAGCTCTTTCGGGATCCATTGCTACACAAAATTCACATTTTATACGTCAGGATTCATCACACTATCACAATTAGATATTTGGCATGTATAGCTAGACTCTGACATGTTACGTTAGTCCAAGAATCGACTAAATTGTAACTCTGATACCAACCAAATGTAACACCTCTATCCCATATCCGTTGCTAGATTAGGGTTAAGAGCGTTACCTGACAGATTAAAAACATTTATTGACATTACAAACAATCATTTATCAATCTCAATCATAGTGTCTCTAAAACATGTCATCGAGACCTCAAACATGCTTAGAAATAAGGTTAGGATTAAACTGGAGCACATAGAACATTTCTTAAAAATTTAAAACTTTTCTAAGTTTCATGAGATACACGCCCTTGTGGGTAGGCCGTGTGCCTCCCATGGCTACTAGACACCCCCGTGTGTCCTCCCCGTGGTCGAAATTGATTTTACTCCAAAGCCACGAAGCACGCCCGTGTTGCCTGGTCATGGTTGATTCTGACTTGGCTTCACGGTTACCAAACACCCAGTGAGCTAAGGCCATGTCTTCTTAGGCCATATACTGACTTCTTCACACAGCTACTAGGCACGCCCGTGTACCCTGGCCATGTGCTCTTAAGCTATCTATTGACTTTACCCCACAGTCACTAGACATGCCTATGTGTCATAACCGTGTGACATTATAGGCCATTTGCAAGACCAAAATGCCACCTACTTAGGGTCAAACCTACAAGCCAATCATCAATACTTCTAATGTACATTTGACAACCAAGAATATACCAACATAACCATTCAATCTATACATTCAATATCAATTCCATTCATGCCAACTTCATAAGACAAAAACATATGAATATATAAGTGATAAATCATCCTTACTAACCCAAAAACTTGACCATTTCTAATGCTATTTAAACATTCCAAAACATATAACATATAGCAATTTCATCAAGGTAAAATATCAACTTATAAATAGCCACATCACGTAGCTAAGTTCATACAACAAGCTTATACCATAAACTAGCCTACACATGCCATATCTAGCTTCATATATTTCCAAAATGTACCAAAATAAGTTGAGTAGTGTGATGACGATCCTCGATGGTCCCGAGCCTTCAGTAGGTTTAATGATCTATAAAACAGAGAAAACACACACAGAGAGTAAGCTTTCCAAAAGCACAGTAAGTCATATACAAATAAACCTATCATGTAAAGCATATAAACATATGAAAACATTAGCAAAATTCACATTCATAGCAAGTTCATCACATATATGCTTTGATCCATATTCTTGGCCATATTTTCCACATTCATCAATTCAAGAATCATATATATACATAGCTCTTCCATAATCATTGTTGTGTTTCATTCATAATCTCATATTCAATCATACATTTCTTCAAATCAAAGTCACATAGGTATTTACCTTTTATACACACTTATTGTACATACCAAATGTACCTGAAACGAATATACATTCACGTAAATGATCATAGCTCAGATTTACCCGTTGAACTGATAGGAATCTAATAGGGTACTCAGAAAGCTCGAAATAGTCGTATAATGTCAATGTTCCAGACGAGGTCTTACGTGTACTTAGATATCGATGCCACTGTCCCAGATAGGGTCTTACACGAATCAATATGATACCGATGTCCCAAATATTGTCTTACACATAAAGCTCATATCAATGCCAACGTCCCAGATGTGGTCTTACACGAAATCTCAAATCAACGCCAATGTTCCAGACGTGGTCTTACATGATAAAATAGAACAGATACCTATGTTATGACATAACTAATCCTATCTATTCCTAGGTTCGTACGGGGTTGATCGGATATCGACACTAAGTCAGCCTTATCTCAGAATTCATGTACGGATCATCCCATAAGCATTCATAGTTAACAATAGTCATATGATCATACACAGTTTAAAACAAATACATTTATTTGCATAATGACTTACCTCGGATTCGATTTTACGAAAATGGAAATGGCTACTCAGTTACTTTCACTTTCCAGCGATCTAAGTCTGTTTTCCTCGATTCTTGATCTATACATATTCAGAATTAACTCTTTTATTCGCTAATTCATCCAATTCAATCCAAGGACACACATTTAGGGCTATTTGCAATTTGACCCTCGCATTTGTACAATTTATCAATTTAGTCTATTTTCTCAAAACATCAAGTTCACAAAATCATCACATACTCATGCTTAGACGAATGTTCATACATCTTAAACAAGCCCATATTTTCCATCAAATTTGTAATTTAGTCCCTCATGTTACTATTTTCTCAATTTAGCACTTATTAGCTAGATTCATCAAAAATTCAAGAAAAGTATGTTCATCTAACTCAAATCTTTCATTTAACAACCAAACTCATTACAAAGCTCAACATATCTTCAATGGTATATCTCACAAACATCATCAATACACAAAATTGAGACATGGGCTTGATAGTAGACTAAGAAACGATTGCAAAAATGTAGAAATTATTGAAAATCGACTAAAAACATACCTTGAATTTGGCTTGTAAGTGGTCGAATATGCAAAGCTCAAACCCTTGTTTTCTTTTTCTTATTTTCGGTCATAAGAACAAAAGATGAACATGGCTTTCAATTGATTTTATTTAACATGAAATACATTATTAATGTACGAAAATAACCTTTAATAATAATAAGAAACACATATATTTAGCAAGGGCATATTTGACCTTTGTCCATCCACTATATACATATTGGCATATTTTCCTCATAAGGCCACAAAGATTCAAAAGCCAAAACACTTTGGTACTTTAACAAATAGCATGCTAGTTTTGCACTTGATGCAATTCAAACCTTTTTATGAAATTAAGAACATAAATGAACAAATTAGCATACGAAACTTTACCACATGTTTAATCACTTATCAAAGACATAGAAAATAATATTAAAATATTCTACAAACTCAAATTTGTAGTCCTAAAACCACTGTTCCACCTAGGGTATAAGTCGGACTGTTACATGGGCTAGCTAGAACACGAAGCAATGATCACAAAAACACAGAAATCATCAAAAACTGAGCTCAAAACATACCTCAATCAAGAATAACAATGGCCGAATGTTTCAAGCCTTAGTTCTTTCTTTTTCTTCTTCAAATTCAGCTAAGAAAAGATGATAATGGCTTTATTTTTAATATTTTTTTATTTAATATACCTTATTTCATATTTTACCAGTTTGCCCTTTAATTATTTCATTCAAATTTCCACCAACTGAAGTACATTTTTGTCCATCCATTTTTTTAATGGTTTATTAACAACATAAGGACTTCTCATTTAAAAATCCATGTCAAATAAGCACTTTAACAATTAGCACATAGCTTTTGCATTTTATGCAATTAAGTTCTTTTTGCTAACTAAGCACACAATCGATAAAATTTTCACATAGTGTAACATCCCAAAAATGGGCTTGTGCATTTTTGCTGAATTATATGAAATAGCATGTCTTATGTATTATGAATGTGTTATGTGAATTTTTGGAACCTTGGAATATAGGGAAATGCCTTAGAAAATAGTACGTTTTAAGTTAAAAAGGGGAGAACTAAAGCAAGGTGGTCTTAAGAGAAAATGAAGGAAAGTATGACACACAAACGGGCTTGGAAAAGTGGCTTGGAGACGCCACTTAGGGCCTCTGGAAATGACGCCATGGGCTATGAGGAAGGACCTAGGATCAAGTCGCATGGGAAGATAAATAAAGCTTTTATTTTTGCGGCAATATGAGGAAGAGATGGATGGCATGGGGAGTCTCTAAGAGGAGTTTAGGATGTGCTTAAATTCCCTTGAAAATTTTGGCTAAGGTAAGCATAAATGGTGGTTTTATTTATTTTTTTAATTATTTTAAATAGAGTGATAAGGAGAAAAACAAGGGATGAGATAGGGGGAAGGTGTTGGCCGGCCAAGGGAGTCCTTGGTGGCAAATTCGGCTAAGAGTAGTAAAGGGGATAGCCGAATGTCATTAAGTAATTTAGCCTCTTGCACTTTCTCTTTTCCTTCTAAGCTATCACTTTTATTTTTTCTTTTCTTGCTCTAGCCGAAACCCTTCCCTAAAATAACCATTGCCGATTCTTCCTAAAGCTCATATCTCTCTCTTTTCATCCTTGTGAAGCCGATTACTCCATTAAATCCCAAAAGCTGAAATCTTTTGAGCACTAGCTAGTCTTCATAGCTGAATCTTTGAGGGGCTTCAAGCAAAGGTGCTGTCGACTTTTGTATTAAGGGTAAGGGCCAATTGTCATTCGGTTTCCATTCTTTTTCTTTTAGGCTTAAACTAGGAATCTAACTCTATTAATGTCTTTGGCTGAACCCATGAAAGACTCTTTCGGGATCTGTCTCTAGTCGACCATAAGGGGTTTCGGGACTTTAATATCTAAGGTAAGGCATGTGTAATATTCGGCCAAGGGCCATTTGTTATGATTAGATGTTAGAAATTTATCTAACATATATCTATAGGGATTTCGACAGTACTACAATGAAGTGATAATTTTCGGGATCTAAGAATTGTAAGGTAAGTATACTTGAATATTCAGCCAATGCCCTAATTTAGTATTTAGATCTATTTCTTATTTGTTTAAGCCGAGAACTAACCAAGTTAATGGATCTCGTGGTTAGCCGATTATAAAGAGGAAACACTACAAGTTTCAAATTTTGATTAGTAGTCAAATCAACAACAAGGAATAAAGGATCTAAAGCATTAGATCGAGTTTTTGGGATTTCAATAAAGCGTTAAGAATACCAGGTGTGTACCCCCCACACTATCTCTTAATCAGATCTATGGCAACGTTTAATATATATATATATATATGTGTGCTCCTAAAATAATGTGAATATGGCTAAGGTACCATGCAATGGTACAAAGTACTCAGGTATGTTTTCCTACTCCTACTAGGATTATAATATGATCTGTTATGGCACATGTGAAACTAAAAGAATGTGAATAAGAGATATGACGTGGTTAGTGAATATTTGTAGGATATGGGGCATGTGGGATATTATGAAAGGGGAAGTGAATGTGGTGACTTATGTCACGATATCTGAATGTGGTGACTTAAGTCACATTATCTGAATGTGGTGTCTCATGACACAAAATATTATCTGGTGGGAATGCCACGAATTTTATAAGGGCGGTGAGCACGTCAACTGCAGCGACTGCCTTTGATAGTGTGTAGCGGATGGAGGGTTGACTTAGTAGTCCCCACGGTGTGCAGGTTGGTACGGGTGATGTGTAGAAGATGGCTATCTAGGTTTGGGTTCGGGTTTGCATCATAATATTTGAATGCTATATGAACATGTATGATTTGATATGCCTGAATTTATTAGGATTTAGTGTTGTGGTTACACATTGAGTGCATTCGACTCACCCGTTGTGGGATTATTTTCGGTGACGATTAGTGATGGACCGCCTGGCAGGAGCTTAGTGGTGGCCATGCTCGAGAAGGAATTTATTTTATTTGGACTTTTTATTTTAAGTGCTTTGAATTTAATTTGGGTTTTATGTTGATGTAATAAGGCCACTAAGTATGAACTGTTTATGCATGCGTTTTTAATTTCTTTACTATGTTTCGGATGTTTAATTTAAAGTTAAGTAAATTTTTCTTAATAATAAATGAAAAATGTTTTGACACCTAAATTCAAGAGATTTTCAATTTAAACAGTGAACTCTAAGAACTTGGCAACGTTTTTAACTTATTGTTTTGATAATAAAGTTTTATTTAAATCTAGACTAAAAAAAATAAATAACTTTACAACTCGAACACAACACAAACCCAATTTTCTCTAAAAATTACTTAATGTTTTCCAAAGAACAAATGAATTTAAATCGTTTTTACTCGAGGAACATACAGATCTGGTCAAGGCTCGTGGTAGGGTTTGGGGTGTTTCGACTTGGTATCGAGCCCAATTTTTAAACTCTCGGCCTTGGGTTTAAGGCCTAAACATTTTCAAAAAAATTAAGCCCAATAGAATTTTGTGAAAAATTTTGAGAAATAAGCAGGTTTTCTGGCATGGCACCTAAGTCTCCGACCCAAAGTCCACCAGGTAAGTGCCCTTATCTCTTGTGTGATTTATGATATGAATTGTAGAAGGGTAAAAATGGAACGTAGATTAGCATGATAAGTACTTGAATCCTAGGACTAGGCTACCCCAACAATTACATAAAATTTTAAATGCCTAATTAAATAAACCTGTGGTTAAATCGCCGAGTTAGGGTGTGGCAACCATTGTGCGCATGTCTAGGATTGGTTTCGGTGGGAGCTTGGTATTTAAGCAGTCCGCATGACTCACTTCCTCTCCACTCGAATCCTACCTGGTGCGTAGCTTCAGTTCACCCTAACCAAGAGGACTTAATCCCGGACTAAACTCAATAATTAAAACTCGAAAGGGACTAGCCACATTTTTATGGAAACCCTAGTTTTAAAAGTCAACAAACTACCATTTTGAATTGTGGAAATTATTATCTTAGAAAAACTTTCTAAGAATTTTTAATTTACAAAATTACCTAAATACCCCTAGTGGTAAAATTATTAAAATGCCCTTGGTTCTAAAATTTCCATATTACCCTTGATTTCAATAAAATTTCCCTACTTTGCAAAAGTATCCATGAAACCCTAACTTGTGAAAATTCAAGATACCCTAATTTGAAAAAAATAACAAATTACCCCTGATTGACAAAATTACCAAAATAACCCTGTAGGACAATTGACGAAAATACCCCTGGGATAGGAATACACACAAATGTTTGAACAGGAATGTGTGTGGTAGGAATATTGAATGGATTGAACTTTTCTGAACTAGGATAGAAGACTTGAAACTTTGATTGATCGAAAGAACTGCTAATAAACTCTTTACATAAAACTTCTTCGCGGATAATCAGTGGAACAAACGCTAATTCATAAAATTTCTTAATCAGATTAAAGCACAATCGTAAGAATGAGCATAAGGGGGCTTGGTCGTAATGTGCGAGGACGTGGTCGTGGTAGAATGACCTTGTCGGAACCCGTTAGATCGGGTCAAGGATCAGAGAATGATGTACCACCGCCACTACCACCACCAGCTGTTGGTGTTGAGCGATTAGATCGAGACAGAGAGGATCTTGTATCGCAGTCGTCTTTGTGAGTTCTTGAAATGGTGGTGGTCTTTGGAGGAATATAAGAGCTCAAAATCATGCGAGCGACTCGAGCCATATGAGCTAAGGTGTTCCGTGGCTTATCTGGTGTGGCACCCAGTACAGCTGAATATTGGTTAGAGGCGACTGAGCAAATTATGGATGAGCTCGATCTAACCCCTGAGGAGAAATTGAAAGGAATGGTGGCGCTGTTACGCGATGAAGCATATCAATGGTGGCTCACAGTTCGGGATGGTGCCACCGCTGAGGATCTAACCTGGGAGTATGTTAAGACGGCGTATCAGAAGAAGTATGTGGGAACCAGATATACTGATGAGCAGAGGATGGCATTTCTAGGGCTGGTTCAAGGTAACAAGTCTGTAGCAGAGTATGAAGCTGAATTTCTAAGGTTGAGCCGGTATGCTCGAGGAGTGGTGGCGATAGAGCATGAGCGAGGTGTCCGGTTTGAGGACGAATTAAGGGATGACCTGAGGTTATTGATAGCCCCACACCAGGAGTAGGAGTTTGTCGTATTAGTAGAAAAGGCTAAGGTAGCCGAGGGAATTAAGGACTCTGCAAGGCAGAACTCTGATCGGAATAGAAATAAGAGAGGTTTTGGGTTCGTCTAGTTCAGCTGGGATTGTTCAAAAGAGGCCTAGAGTTGATGGGCCGCGAGGTCACCAAGCTGCTACTGGAGGGCAATATCGTACTTGTGATCAATGTGGGAAAAAGCACTTAGGCGAATGCTGGAAGAAGACAGGGGGATGTTTCAAGTGTGGGTCAAAGGACCATATGATTAAGGACTGTCCGATGAGACTAGATGGGAATTGACCAGTAGCTCAGAATGTTAAATAGGTAGTAGAGGTGGATGACGCTGACCTCGGTGGGTCGTGGTCCGAATAACGAGAGAAATGGTCTTTGGCAAAGGACGTGGAACACCGGGCCAAGGTGTTGCTAATACTGAGGTAAGGCAGCCGTTATGTGGTTCACCAGAGGGAAGATGGAGACGCACTAAACGTTATAACCGGTACGTTCCTTATTTATGGTAAGCCTTATGTTGCTTTAATTGATGTGGGCTCGACCCATTCTTATGTTGCATGTAGAGTAGTTGAAACTCTAGACATAGCCTCTGAACTTTTTGATAGAGAGATAACTGTAGTAAGCCCACTAGGTCAAACTGTATTAGTGAATAAGATCTTTCGGAGTGTACCTTTAGAAATTCAAGGCGTAGTATTTTCTGCCGACTTGATGGAACTTCCCTTCGGAGAATTCGATCTCATACTTAGTATGGACTGGCTAGTGGAACATCGGGCTGTGGTGGACTGTGCAGCTAAGCGAATGGAGTTAAGGACCCCAGAGGATGAGGTGGTCATTATGATAGGAGAAAGAAGAAACTACTTGTCTAATGCAGTTTCAGTACTTAAGGTTGAGAAGATAGTTCGGAAAGGGTGCAAGGCATTTTTGACCTTTATTAGTACGTTGGATGGAAAAGAAGGGGGAGTTAGTGGAGTTAGAGCTGTAAAGGATTTTGCGGATGTCTTTTCGGAGGAATTACCTGGAATACCCCTAGACAGGGAGGTTGAGTTCGGAATTCACTTGTTGCAGGAATAGCTCCTGTGTCAATTGCCCCGTACAGAATGGCACCAATGGAGTTGGTTGAGCTCAAGGCTCAAATCCAAGAGTTACTTGATCATGGGTTTATTCGACCCAGTGTGTCTCCATGGGGAGCACTGGTTCTGTTTGTGAAGAAGAAGGATGGAACTATGCATATGTGCATAGATTACCGCCAGTTAAATAAGCTAACCATCAAGAACAAGTGCCCATTGCCAAGGATAGACGACTTGTTCAATCAACTTAAGGGGGCCGCAGTTTTCTCAAAGATCAATTTAAGGTCAGGATATCATCAGTTGAAGGTGAGGGAGGCAGATATCCATAAGATGGCTTTCTGAACAAGATAAGGGCACTATGAGTTCTTAGTGATGCCGTTTGGATTGACGAACGCCCCAGCCGCGTTCATGGATATGATGAATCGGGTTTTTCAACCCTACTTGGATAGGTTTGTCGTTGTGTTCATCGACGACATTCTAGTGTACTCCAAGTCTGAAGAGGAGCATGATGAGCACTTCGGATTGTGTTACAAGTGCTAAGGGAGAAGAAGCTCTATGCCAAATTCAGCAAGTGTGAATTTTTGCTGAAGGAATTTGCGTTTTTGGGACATGTGATATCCGTAGAAGGAATAAGGGTGGATCCTCGAAAGATTGAGGCAGTGTTGGATTAGAAACCACCTAAGTCGGTGGCTGAGATTTGTAGTTTCTTGGGATTGGCAGGATACTACAGAAGATTTGTGGAAGGGTTCTCGTCGATAGCCGCACCTTTGACAAAGTTGCTGAGGAAGGAAGTACCTTTCGTATGGACAGAGAAGCAATAGGAGAGCTTTGAGAAACTTAAGAGGGTCTTGACTGAAGCTCCAGTTCTGATATAGCCTGAGGCAGGAAAGGACTTCGTGGTGTATTGTGACGCTTCTCATATAGGTTTGGGATACGTGTTAATGCAAGAGGGGAAGGTAGTTGCTTATGCGTCTCAGCAATTAAGGCCTCATAAGGTTAACTACCCGACGTACGACTTGGAATTGGCGGCAATGGTCTTTGCTCTTAAGGTATGGAGGCATTATCTTTACGAAGAAAAGTCAGTGATCTACACAGACCACAAGAGCCTTAAGTATTTGTTGACTCAGAAGGAGTTGAATTTGAGACAACGAAGATGGGTGGAGTTACTGAAGGATTATGACTGTTCTATAGAGTATCACCTGGACAAGGCGAATGTAGTGGCGGATGCCCTAAGTCAGAAGGTTGTGTCGGATCTGAGGGTGATGTTCACACATCTGAGCTTGTATGATGATGGAAGTCTACTGGCAGAGCTTCAAGTTAGGCCGACATGGTTGAAAGAGGTGAAAGAGAGTCAGTTGTTGGATGAAGATCTAAGTGTTAAGATGCAGCAAGTACGAAATGGAGAGTTGAAGGATTATGGTATTAATAGTGATGGAGTGTTGTGTTTCAAGGGTAAAGTTTGTATACCTAAGGACAAGGACCTAAGACAGAGGATTCTTCAGGAATAGCATAGTAGCCCTTATGCTATGCATCCTGGAGGCACTAAGTTGTACAGAGATCTAAGGGAACAGTTTTGGTGGCCTGGTCTGAAGAAGAAAGTTACAAAATTTGTCGGCAAGTGTTTGACGTGTCAGCAAGTTAAGGCTGAACACCAGGTTCCATCAGGATTGCTTCAACCGATAATGATTCCGCAGTGGAAGTGGGAGAGAATTACCATGGACTTCGTTAGTTGGCTTCCTCTTACGCCTACTAAGAAGGACTCGGTATGGGTAATAGTGGACCGTTTGACAAAGTCCACGCATTTCATTCCGGTAAGAGTTGATTATTCCTTGCAGAAGTTAGCAAAGTTGTATGTGGCAGAAATTGTAAGGTTGTATGGAGTGCCGATGTTAATTATCTCAGATAGGGACCCAAGGTTTACTTTTCAGTTTTGGAAAGCGCTACATCAGGCGTTAGGCACCAAATTGGACTTCACTACGGCGTTTCACCCACAATCGGACGTGCAGTCTGAACGAGTAATCCAAGTGCTAGAAGATATGTTGAGGGGCTGTGTGATGGACTTCAGAGGAAGTTGGGAAGACTATTTGCTGTTAGCAGAATTTGCCTACAATAACAGCTATCAGGCTAGTATTTGGATGGCGCCGTATGAAGCGTTGTATGGTTGGAAGTGTCGAACTCCTACGTGTTGGACAGAGTTAGAAGAATGTCGAGTTTTGGGTCCAGATATTGTGGCAGGATCCGAGGAAAAGGTTGAGGTAATTCGGCCACGGTTAAAAGAAGCATCTGATAGGCAGAAGTCATATGCAGATCTCAAACGGAAGGAGATAGAATTTGATGTGGGAGATCGAGTGTTTCTTAAAGTTTCGCCTTGGAAGAAGGTGATGAGATTTGGTCGAAAAGGGAAGTTAAGTCCAAGGTTTATAGGACCTTATCAGGTATTGAAGTGAGTTGGACTAGTGGCATACCAGTTAGAGTTGCCTTCGAAATTGAAGCAAATGCACGACGTATTCCATGTGTCCATGCTACGTCGCTATCGATCGGATCCATTTCATGTGGTACCAGTTGAAGAGGTGGAGCTAAGGCCAGACTTGTCCTGCAAAGAAGAGCCGATTCAGATCTTGGAACGGGACGTGAAAGTATTCCGAAGGAAATCAGTTCCTCTAGTTAAAGTGTTATGGCACAATCATGGATCGGAGGAAGCTTCGTGGGAGCCAGAAGAGGCAATGCGATAGCAATACCCTCACTTGTTTCAGCCAGGTAATTTCGAGGACGAAATTATTTTAAGGGGGTAGAACTGTAACATCCCGAAAATGGGCTTGTGCATTTTTGCTTAATTATATGAAATAGCATGTCTTATGTATTATGAATGTGTTATGTGAATTTTTGGAACCTTGGAATATAGGGAAATGCCTTAGAAAATATTACGTTTTAAGTTAAAAATGGGAGAACTGAAGCAAGGTGGTCTTAAGAGAAAATGAAGGGAAAGTATGACACATAAACGGGCTTGGAAAAGTGGCTTGGAGGCGCCACTTAGGGCCTCTGGAAATGACGCCATGGGCTATGAGGAAGGACCTAGGATCGAGTTACATGGGAAGCTAAATAAAGCTTTTATTTTTTCGGCAATATGAGGAAGAGATGGATGGCATGGGGAGTCTCTAAGAGGAGTTTAAGATGTGCTTAAATTCCCTTGAAAATTTCAACTAAGGTAAGGATAAATGGTGGTTTTATTTATTTTTTAATTATTTTAAATTGAGTGATAAAGAGAAAAACAAGGGATGAGATATGGGAAGGTGTTGGCCGCCCAAGGAAGTCCTTGGTGGCAAATTCGGCTAAGAGTAGTAAAGGGGATAGCCGAATGTCATTAAGCAATTTAGCCTCTTGCGCTTTCTCTTTTCCTTCTAAGCTATCACTTTTATTTTTTTCTTTTCTTGCTCTAGCCGAAACCCCTCCCTAAAATAACCATTGCCGATTCCTCCTAAAGCTCATATCTCTATCTCATTTCATCCTTGTGAAGCTGGCTACTCCATTAAATCCCAAAAGCTGAAATCTTTTGAGCACTAGCTAGTCTTAATAGCCGAATCTTTGAGGGGCTTCAAGCAAAGGTGCTGTCGACTTTTGTATTAAGGGTAAGGGCCAATTGTCATTCGGTTTCCATTCTTTTTCTTTTAGGCTTAAACTAGGAATCTAACTCTATTAATGTCTTTGGTCGAACCCATGAAGGACTCTTTCGGGATCTATCTCAAGTCGACCATAAGGAGGTTTCGGGACTTCAATATCTAAGGTAAGGCATGTGTAATATTCGGCCAAAGGCCATTTGTTATGACTAGATGTTAGAAATTTATCTAACATATATCTATAGGGATTTCGACAGTACTACAAGGAAGTGATAATTTTCGGGATCTAAGAATCGTAAGGTAAGTATACATGAATATTCGACCAATGCCCTAATTTGGTATTTAGATCTATTTCTTATTAGTTTAAGCCGAAAACTAACCAAGTTAATGGATCTAGTGGTTAGCCGATTATAAAGAGGAAACACTACAAGTTTCAAATTTTGATTAGTAGTCAAATCGGCAACAAGGAATAAAGGATCTAAAGCATTAGATCAAGTTTTTGGGATTTCAATAAAGCGTTAAGAATACCAGGTGTGTACCCCCATACTATCTCTTAATCAGATCTATGGAAATGTTTAATATATATATATATGTGCTCTTAAAATAATGTGAATATGGCTAAGGTACCATGCAATGGTACAAAGTACTCAGGTATGTTTTCCTACTCCTACTAGGATTATAATATGATCTGTTATGGCACATGTGAAACTAAAAGAATATAAATAAGGGATATGACGTGGTTAGTGAATATTTGTAGGATATGGGGCATATGGGATATTATGAAAGGGGAAGTGAATGTGGTGACTTATGTCACGATATCTGAATGTGGTGACTTCGATCACATTTTCTGAATGTGGTGTCTCATGACACAAAATATTATCTGGTGGCAATGCCACAAATTTTATAAGGGCGATGAGCACGTCGACTACAGCGATTGCCTTCGATGGTGTGTAGCAGATGGAGGGTTGACTTAGTAGTCCCCACGGTGTGCAGGTTGGTACGGGTGATGTGTAGCGGATGGCTATCTAGGTTTGGGTTCGGGTTTGCATCATAATATTTGAATGCTATATGAACATGTATGATTTGATATGCTTGAATTTGTTAGGATTTAGTGTTGTGGCTACACATTGAGTCTGTTTGACTCACCCCGTTGTGGGATTATTTTTCAGGTGACGATTAGTGATGGACCGGGTCGGCAGGAGCTTAGTGGTGGCCATGCTCAGCAAGGAATTTATATTATTTGGACTTTTTATTTTAAGTGCTTTGAATTTAATTTGGGTTTTATGTTGATGCAATAAGGCCACTAAGTATGAACTGCTTATGCATGCGTTTTAATTTCTTTACTATGTTTGGATGTTTAATTTAAAGTTAAGTAAATTTTTCTTAATAATAAATGAAAATGTTTTGACACCTAAATTCAAGAGATTTTCAATTTAAACAGTGAACTCTAAGAACTTGGCAACGTTTTTAACTTATTGTTTTGATGATAAAGTTTTATTAAAATCTAGACTAAAAAAAAAAATTAACTTTATAACTCGAACACAACACAAACCCAATTTTCTCTAAAAATTACTCAAATTTTTCCAAAGAACAAATGAATTTGAATCGTTTTTACTCGAGGAACATACCAGATCTGGTCAAGGCTCGTGGGCCGGGTTTGGGGTGTTTCACATAGAACTTTCACACATGCTCAATCACATATTATAAACACCAAAACTAATTTCAAAATATTTTTTTGACCTCAAATTTATGGTCTCAAAACCACTATTCCGACTAAGGTCTAAACTAGGCTGTTACATACGGGCGTGTGACAGGTCGTGTGAATTAAGTCTGTTACATCCGACACCCGTATTCATCACTGAAAAAGTGTACGAGGCATTACTAGGCTTATACGCAATTAATCATACAATTCTGAGACTTGACTTTTTCTCCAAATTAAAAACTTTTGATAACACCTCTTAAACAAACCTACGGGGCTTAAATCACGCTTTAAGAATAGTTCGGGATCAAATCAAACTTTTTAAGGGATCCTTAAAAATCTTAGAAAAGTTTTCATTAAACTGTCCACACGCCCGTGTAGAAGAAGGGATACACCCGTGTGGCATATCACATGTCCGTGTTCCACACCCATGTGGAATTATTTCTCAATTCGAACCTATAAGGGTTTTCACATGGCTGTGTCCTGGCCTATGTCCCTGGCTCATGTCCCTCACACGACCTCGACATGCCCGTGTCTTAGCCCGTGTGCCAAAAACATTGGCATTCTATTTCTGACGTCATCATCCCATAAATGTCTCATGGCCTAGGCATATGCCCGTCTCCTTCGACTGTGTGGCCAATTAAATTCCCAATTTTAGGTGCAGACTTTACACGGCCTGGGCACACGCCCATGTCCATGGCCGTGCCTTCCACACGGCTAAGACACATGGCCGTGTGTCTGCCCGTGTGTTTACTACTGAGCATACTGATTTGTAAACCTTGCATGCAAGGGGTCACACGGCCTATCCACACTCCCATGAGGCTGACCGTGTGTCACACACGGCCTAAACACACTCCCGTGTGTCTTCTCGTGTAGACAAGAACAAGACTATTTTCCAAGCTATTTTTATCACCCTAACTCATACAAACTTAAATCACTTTCAACCATCGACCCATTTATGCATACTTAAACCAAGTAATTCAACATGCTACTTTTACAATCATGAATAATCTCATCTTTTCATAGATTAATAAGAAAGAGCCACCCAATATGGCCTTATACAAAAGAATTCATCTTTGAATGAGCCAACACACTTGGCCAAAACAATATGACATTAAACTAAGTCTAGTCCCTATACATGCCATACTCAAAATGCTAAGTCTAAATATACCAAGATGTGCTGATAGTGTGGGTGATCTTCTGATTATCTTTGTATCTCGAGCTGGCTCTTTAACATTATAAAACAAGGGAAAAGAAAGGGAGTAAGCTTTAAGCTTAGTAAGTCTACATGTAAACAATAAGCATCATACCATATGCTACTCAATCAACAACATTACATACTATGTAAGACCAATTCACATTTTCATAACCATGCTTACTCATCTCAACTCTTACCACAACCCAACCATATATCATATACATTGCTCACATTTACTTGTACTTATGCCCTACACTTATCACCACAAAGCCACACGAGATATTTACTTAAGCAAGTTTCTCGATGAACCCTTCGAAATGATACAAAGTACCCGGTGGTTTCGCATACAGCCCATCATTAATCAATAATAGGGTTGTATTGCACACAACCCACCAACAACAATAATTACGGTGGTGTCACACATAGCCCACCAAATGATGATATAAACGAGGCATCACACACAGCCTATCGTGAATAAATAACAAGGTGGTATTGCACACAGCCCACCATCACTTACATATTTACAGATATTTATCCGTACCCACATTTCTATTCCGAGGTTCATTCGAGAATTACTCATTTTCTATCATTTTCAATCAATCTCACAAATAAGTATTTACATTCATACAATGCATCAATAAGTAAAAACATACGTATTAAAGATGTATCGTTTACACATAAACTTACCTCGGTGCAATATATGATAAATTACGGCTTAATCCGTAACCATGCCTTTTCCCCGGTCAAGGTTGTTTTCAAGTTCTTCTTGATCTAAAATAATAAAATTTACTGATTTTATCACTACATAAATCATGACACTTCAAAATTTCTATTTAGGCAAAAATGACCGTTTTACCCTTATACTTTGGCAAAATTACGATTTTGCCTTAGGCTTGTAAATTGTTTTTCATCAAATTTTCTCATTAAACAAGCCTAGTTGAACATTTATTACTGTTATAATAATTCACAATACCAATCATTTCATGCATTTACTACTCAATTTTCAACCTTTACAAATAGGTCCTTTTTAGGTGTTTTCATGGAAACACCTTTCACAAAAGTTCTTCTTTAACCCTATCACATTCATTTTCTTCCATAAAACTCAGCAAACAACATAAGTATTCTCATGGAAAGTCCCTAAACTTTCAACCATTTTGCAAAATAGTCCCCTCATTAGCTAGATCATGCTACAGGGGTCCCAAAAGTGTAAAAATTTTTAAGAAAGGACACCAAAATCACTTACTTGCAAGGAGAGAAGCTTGGCTGACATTTTTGAGTTCTCAAACCCCTATTTTGCTGGTAATTTTGGTGGAGGAATAAAATGAACAAGGATGATATCATCTTTTCTTTATTTTATTTATTTCGTTCAATTTAGTCACCTAATTCACCCACTTTGACCAAATATTGACATTTCTTGTCCCCTATGGCCGGCTACTCATTTCCTAAGGGTTTAATTGCACATTTAAGGCTTCCAATTAATATTCTACAGCTATTACACACCTTTAGCCTATAAAATAGAACTTTTCACTTTATGTGATTTAGTCCTTTTTCGCAATTAAGCATACAATCGCTAAAATTAAAGCACCAAAATTTTCATACACCCATATAATTATGCCATAAAACATAAAATAATATTAAAAATAATTTTATTTGACCATGAATTAGTGGTCCCGAAACCACTATTTCGACTAGCCCCAAAATTGGGCTGTTACAAAGTTAGTGTTGCCCACGAGTCAAGCACAAGGACGTTTCTTCGGCTGTGTGGACAAGTCAGTATGTATGACCTATTTTGCCACAGCTTGGACACACGGGTGTGTCTGATGCCGTGTGAGGCACACGGCCTGCCCACACAGGCATGTGACCTTTGTAACTTTGAAAAATGTTGAGTTTTCGAAATAAAATTTTTATGTGCCCGATTTAGTCCCGACCCCGTCCCAATACGTATTTAAGGTCTCATAGACCTTTTAAAAGGAATCTATGTATATGTAAGGTTATTATATGATGATGATGTATCTTGAGTTGTGAAATGAATGTAAAAGTTTTGATATGTCCGATAATGCCTCTTAACCCTATTTTGGTGATGGTTACGGGTTAGAGGTGTTACATATACAAACTTGATACATAAAAGCATTGAATTTCAGTTAGTGAACTGAGTGTTTGTGAAAGTATTGTTGTGAAAATAGAATTTCTCGAGTTAGATATAAAGAAAAGTTGAGTTCATGATTCATCGGGCTGTATGATATTATTGAGAAAATAAAGCCAGTGGCTTATTCAGTTTATATTATTGTTAGAACTTGAAAAGATCCATAATGTGTTTCTTATATCTATGATGCGACGATTCATATAAGACCCTTTGTATATAATATCTTTTTCAGAAGTTGAAATTCAACTTGATATGATGCATAGCGAAAGATAGATCAGAATCTTAGCTCATCAGATTAAAGAGTTGAGAAATCTGAGGTTATGTGAGAAATTGATAAGTTTACAAAAAAGCAAATCTCTATTTTATTCTCTGATAAGATTTTTGGGGGATGAAAATATCTAAGAGGGGAGAGTTGTAATATCCCGTTTTTGATTCAAATAAGAATAGTGGTTTCAGGACCAAAAATCTGAAGTCAAAATATTTATTTTATTATTTTAATAAGGTTTACAGCAAGATAGATTAATTACATGAAAATTTCGTAAAGAAATTTTACCGTTTAAATGCTTAATTCGGTAAAAAGGACTAAATCGTATAAAGTGTAAAAGTTTAGTTCTATAGGCTAAATGTAATGCCCCGACTTTTGGGCCTAGAAGAAATGGGATTCATGTATCGGAGGGATTGGAATTTAGTTGTGCAAGTGAATAACACAAAAGTATGTATGTTTTAGTGGTTAAGGGTCTTGAGAAGTATTGGAGAAGTCCTGGGTTCAAACCTGGGCTTTAGCAAAATTTTTGGTTTTAAGTGAATAAAACCCTAGACGCTTGGATGTAGGCCTTTTAAATTATTGTGTTAAAAAAATGACACAAGGAAGCATGTGGTCTACTGGTTGTAGCGTCATTAAGGTTGCAAGGGAGCCTAGGTTCAAGTCTTTGCTCTTGCAATTTATTTTGGTTTTTTTTTAAAGGAACGTGGACTTTGGTCTTTAGACCTCTTAATTAATTGAAGTTAAAATGTGACACAAGAAGAGCTTGTGGCTTAGTGGCAAGTGGCGTGTTGAGTAACTAGGAGGTCTGAGGTTAAAATCTTGGGATAAGAATTGGAGAGTTTATTTTGTTGCTTGAGCTGGGAAGGTGGAAGAGTTGGACTGAAACACTGCTAGTTAGGTGTTTGAATTGGTCATAGAGAGATTGTAGGAGCAAATCATGGAGAGAATCAAGGAAATTCAAAGTTGGTGTGTTGTAGTCGAATGAGGACTCTATGGGAGCTTTGGGTTCGGTTTGGGAGTTATTTGGGACGCCATTTGAGGAAAGGATAATGTCGAATGCTCAGTATTCAATTTCGACAGTCTTTGTTTCGGGATTGTGGTGCTTTTCTTTATTTTACACATTTTTCCCCTTGGCCGAATAGGCATTTTCTTTTGGGTTCTATTTGTTTTTTCAACTCTCCCTTTTATGGCAAGTCGAATCTTGCTATTCTCTTTTGGCCGATTTTTCCTATCAATTGGCTTGTCTTTCAAGTAACTTTATTTCCATTTTCTTCTCTCCTTCTCCTCTCAAAATCCTAGACGAATTCACTTTCCTTTCCTCCCTCTTCATTTACCTTTCGTCCTCTTCTCGTCCAATTTGCTTTTTCTTCATAGTGGTGAATATTACCTTTTTCTTTTTCATCCCTTATTCTTTCTTTGGGTTTTGGGTTGGATAATTATTTTTCAGTAATCGACCAAGTATTCCATTACACCTGTTTATCTCTGTTGTTTTGATTGTGGGGATTAGTGCACCATCTTGTGCTTCGGTTTGAGGGTGTATTTTTGTCAGCCAATTTCTACCGCTACTCACTCTTTGTCTACTTTTTGTAAGTCGTTCAATTGGTCCAAGTAATCAAGTCTAAGGTTTTGCGGTTGCAATAAGTTTACATAAAGATTAAACCTATGTGACTAAACAATATGACTGTAACACAGATTTTTGGCAATGAGATTTTAGTTAACCTTCATTAGCGTTATTAGGGGGCTAAGCACATTTATTAAACAAGGCAAGTTTTATTACTAATCTAGATTAAAAGTGTTATAACAAATAAGATTATGGATCTTGTGGTAAAGAGGACTGATGGTGGTTTATGTTCGAATCTAGGGTTGAAGTGCTTGCAGAATGACTGCACATTTTTGTAAATAGGTGTGTAGTAATACCCTGTGGCCGATAATCGGTAAAAGAGCTGAAAAGCGTGTGTACACACACACCCCACTCTAAGTAGATTGGCAAATGTCGAAAAGCGAAAATACCGACGAATGATGCCACACTAGCATGTGATCGCACGTGTGGTGGACCGAGCCCATGAATATGGGCGTAAGATGGTTGAGGCCACTATGAGCGTCCTCATGGGCTTAGGACGTTTGTGGGGCCAAATGGACCGAATGGGCCCAATAGGCCCGTGGGCCCTAAGAGTAAATTTTGTGGATGGATAGGAAATAATGAGCCGACCATGACGATCACATGGCCATAGGCAGCTTTGGGCTAAATGGGTCACACGAGCGTGTGGGCCCATTTGGGCCGAATAATGGGCCTTTGGCCCAATTACACCGTTTTGATCATATATGTTATCTGTGTCGCTCGAGGCAACTGTAGACCTTTGGAAAGGTTGTAAAATGACTGAAATACCCTTGGAGGGTAAATTGATTGAAAAAACCCTATAGGGTGAATTGATCAAAATGCCCCCATAGGGTAAAATGACCGTTATGCCCCAGAAAGGAAAAATGACTAAAATGCCCCTACATTTTATATGATTGTTATTGTATGCTATTTATAGTATGTCTGCATTCATGTGATATTATGCTGCATGGGGGATGGGATTATTGATTTGGAGAAAGTGTACGAGTTGTTAGGGTCGCATGGTCACTTGACGACTATGGATCCACTGATGGCTTTAAGCCAATTATGTCCTTGGCAGCTCTACTATAACATTGGTTAGTGCCACAACCGATGCTACATAAGAAGTGTAGGGATGAGTGGGTCGATTAAATCCCCACAGGAGTGCAAGGTTGGACAGGAGACGGAGTGCAGGGTTGGTATGGCCATTAATGCATTGCATATCCTTATTCTGTTATTGAGATGGGCTTAGGCCCAGATAGATGTGATATGTGATATTTGATACGGGCTAAGGCCCAATTGAGGCTATTACGGGCTAAGGCCCAATCGCCACCATTACTGTAATGGGCTTAGGCCCGGATTGATGTGATGCTTGCTTTATGATCGATGAGGGTTCTACACACTGTGTTTTTGTAAACTCACCTCATCTTTTTAATTTTTCAGGTAATCCTCAAGAAACGATTCAACGTACTGGATGATTCGGAGGTGGCCATACTATGAACATCTTTAAATTTTAGTATTTTATTTTACCTTACTTAAACCTGTAACACCCCAAACCCGACCTAGAAGTTAGGCCCGAATCCAGAATGTCACATTAAAGGCACAATTCAAAATAGTTTTGCTAATTAAGAAATTAAGGCCCAAAAGCCCACAATTTAATAGACTTATTAATTAAAGATAAAAAAACCCATTTTATTATTTTAAGCATTTAATAAACCAAGTTTGAACATAAGAGCTTACTTAGGTTTAATAATTAAATAAACATTTAATCTCAAAACCCAAATTAAATCTGAATTCAAAACGGAGTACAAGGTCTTATTACATCCACTGAAAATTAAGTAAATAAAACATGTATTTTAAAACAAATAAATGGAAATTCAAGCCTCTTGTAGTGTGGCCATCTCTGAGTCCTTTCCCACGTCGAGTCGTCTACTCGAGATTACCTGAAACATTAAATTAAAAGGGTGTGAGTTTTGAAAACTCAGTGTGCACAACCCTCATCGGTAAGAACATGCATCGCAACAATCCGGGCCGAAGCCCATTACAGTAACGGTGGCAATTGGGCCTTAGCCCAAAATAACCTCGATTGAGCCTTAACCCATATCATATATCACAGTAGATCATGTATGCAATGCGATGCAAACCCAGCCCAACCTAATTTTTCATCCGCTACACACCACCCGTACCTGCCAATCACACCAATGGGGATTTCTACAATCAACCCTCACCGCTACACACCATCGGTGGTAGTCATGCTGTAGTTAGCTGCTCATCATCAAAATCGTGACATAGTCACCAGAACAGATCGTGGCAGAGCCATTACAACAGATCGTGGCAGAGCCACTACAACAGATCGTGGCAGAGCCACTATAACACTTCCCCTTTAATATCACAATCCTAACCCCATGCAAGCATAAGTTACTGATGTATGGTTTCAATAGGTTTTGAAATGCATGTATAGGATGCTCATCACATATAACATGTCATCTCATCAGAACCATCTATTAATATCACAGAAGTCACTAACCTGATGAATCACCTTTACCCTCCACGGGGATTTTAATAGCCATACCGAGTTTTCAGCATTTAATAGAATATATATACATATATATGTTATCAAGAAACTATAAATGGTGTGAGAAGTTACACACAATCACGCCAATTAACCGTAAAGGGTATAACAGTAATTTTACCTACTGAGGGTATTTCAGTAATTTACCTACCAAGGGTAATTCGGTAATTCTACTCATAATTAATCCATGTATGCAGTGCATCTCGAACATAATCAATCATTCAATTAACACAGACAACATTATAATACCACGAGGGTACAATAGTCATTTTATTATTTAGGGGTAAAACAGTAATTTTGCAAGCTAGGGGTATTTCGGTAATTTCTCAAGCTAGGGGTATTTCAGTAATTTTACAAACCAAGGGTACTTTGGTAATTTTGCAAACCAGGGGTATTTCGGTAATTTTGCAAACCAGGGGTATTTCGGTAATTTTACAAATTAGGGGTATTTCGATAATTTTACAAATCGGGGGTACTTTGGTAATTTTGCAAACTAGGGGTATTTTGGTAATTTTAAAAATCGGTGGTATTCGATCCCTTTCGGGTTTTAGCTACGAACTTTGGCCCATCAACAAGTCTTCGCGGCTAAAGTGAACAGACACTACGTACCAGGTAAGATTCCAGAAAAGAGGAGGTGGGCCACTGGGGCCGCTTAAGTACCTAGCTCTCCCTAGATCCAATCCTAGACATGCGTACGCCCATTGCCACACTCCAACCCTGCAACTTGGTCACAGACATTTTAATTAAAATTAAGTCTTATGAAATTTAAGAGTTGTTCAAACTAGACCTAATGTCCATAAATCCTAACATACATGTCTACGTTCTCATAGGCCCATCAAACCCAAATCACTTCCTTACGGCCCATTGGGCCCAAATCTCATCATCTGGCCTATTAGGCCCAAAACAAATACAATTCATGTATCATGCATGACTAATTCAATTCGTATAACCAACCAAACCATTTCATCAAACTTAGCCTCAAGGCCCACCGGGCCCATTTAGCCACTTTTAGCTTTGCCGATTTTGTGTGTGTAGGTACACACTTGGTAACCACGCACACTGCAAACCCCTTAGTCACGAACCTACAATCGACATCACCTAATGATTAATTATAACTTAATGCACACTTATCAAAAACTGAAACCTCACCGTAACCTTACCGTGCACCTCACGTTCTAGTAGCCCTTCCTTCGCTACTATTGGTGATTATCCTCTAGGCTTGCACCCAAACGCCCACCAAGGTATATTAACTCTCCTCATAGAATGCTCTATATATAGCTAGCTTCTCACCTTCCTTCTTTGTATCTTTCCGATGTGGGATCCCTCCGTTAGCAGAGTTTAAATCCAACTCAAACTCTTCTTGTCCAATACGCAAAATAAATACTCCCTTGCTTGTCATGAGATTCGAACCTAGGCTCCTTTGCACCCTTAATGATGCCTTACCACTAGACCACTCACTTTCTTGTGTCTAAAATCATGCGCAATTAAATATAACCTTATGGCAAAATTCTAGAGTCCATTTAAAAAGAAATCCCAAAATGTAAGAGCTAAGACTTGAACCTTGGACCTCCTTCCTTTCTCGCGGCGTCACCCCCTTGTCCCTTATGTGGCGTCACTTTAGCACTACACCACACACTCCACTTGTGTCATTTTTTTTCCATATTTTTTTCTTAAAGCCTACCTACTAACTTCTAGGGTTTTATTCACCTAAAACCAAAATTTTCCTAAAGCCAAAGTTTGAACGCGGGACTTTATAGAAACCCTCTAACCTTCCAAAATCACTCACCTAATAGGTCTAACTAGCACTAAAGCCGTTCTCTTATTCTCTAAAATTTTAAACGCTCCCGTGCCCAAGGCCCAATGGGCCCAATTCTTCTAGGCCCAAATTCGGGATGTTACAGATCTACCCTCCTTAAAGAAATTTCGTCCTCAAAATTTCCAACTAACTACTAAACGCACCACTCAAGTCACACCACTATGCTTTCGCTGCGCACTCTGATTTAAGAATTTTATGAAATTAGTCCTTAGTTCCACTTGTTTAGGGCACATGTCCTATGTAAGTAACAACAATTTCTTAGAGTTATTCCGTCGAGAATCCACTACAGGCTTAAGTTTTCTACGGGCTTTAGTCTCCAAAAGCCTATTTTTAAGTAGCCAATTATCTATACAGTTCAATAATTCAAAAAATAACAAAAAAAACTTACTTGGCTCAACATCGAGGGCTCGATGAACCACACTTCCAGAATCCTGCCAAAACTTTTTAAAAAACCCAAAATATAACGCCTATTCACAGCCCAAGCTTTGCAACCTAGGCTCTGATGCCACTAAATGTAACACCCCAAACTCAGCCTAGAAGTTAGGCCCAAATCCGAAATGTCACATTAAAGGCACAATTCAAAACGGTTTTGCTAATTAAGAAATTAAGGCCCAAAAGCCCAAAATCTAATAGACTTATTAATTAAAGATAAAAAACCATTTTATTATTTTAAGCATTTAGTAAACCAAGTTTGAACATAAGAGCTTACTTAGGTTTAATAATTAAGTAAACATTTAATCTCAAAACCCAAATTAAATTTGAAGTCAAAACGGAGTACAAGGTCTTATTACGTCCACTGAAAATTAAGTAAATCAAACATGTATTTTGAAAAAAATAAATGGAAATTCAAGCCTCTTGTAGTGTGGCCATCTCTGAGTCCTTTCCCACGTCGAGTCGTCTATTCGGGATTACCTGAAACATTAAATTAAAGGGGTGTGAGTTTCAAAAACTCAGTGTGCACAACCCTCATCGGTAAGAACATGCATCGCAACAATCCGGGCCGACACCCATTACAGTAACGGTGGCAATTGGGCCTTAGCCCAAAATAGCCTTAGTTGAGCCTTAAACCATATCATATGTCACAGCAGATCATGTATGCAATGCGATGCAAACCCAGCCCAACCTAATTTTCCATCCGCTACAAACCACCCGTACCTGCCAATCACACCAATGGGGATTTCTACAATCAACCCTCACCGCTACACACCATCGATGGCAGTCATGCTGCAGTTAGCTGCTCATCGTCAGAATTGTGGCATAGTCACTAGAACAGATCGTGGCAGAGCCACTACAACACTTCCCCTTTAATATCACAATCCCAACCCTATGCAAGCATAAGATACTGATGTATGGTTTCAATAGGTTTCGGCATGCATGTATAGGATGCTCATCACATATAACATGTCATCTCATCAGAACCATCTATTAATATCACAGAAGTCACTAACCTGATGAATCACCTTTACCCTCCACGGGGATTTCAATAGCCATACCGAGTTTTTGGCATTTAACAGAATATATATAAATATATATATGTTATCAAGAAACTATAAATGGTGTGAGAAGTTACACACAATCACGCCAATCAACCCCAAAGGGTATAACGGTAATTTTACCTACCAAGAGTACTTCAGTAATTTACGTACCAAGGGTAATTCGATAATTCTACTCATAACTAATCCATGTATGCAGTGCTTCTCGAACATAATCAATCATACAATTAACATAGACAACATTAGTACTATCACGAGGGTACAACGGTCATTTTATTATTTAGGGGTAAAACAGTAATTTCGCAAGCTAGGGGTATTTCGGTAATTTTACAAGCTAGGGGTATTTTAGTAATTTTACAAACCAAGGGTATTTTGGTAATTTTGTAAACTAAGGGTATTTTGGTAATTTTGCAAACTAGGGGTATTTTGATAATTTTGCAAATCAAGGGTATTTTGGTAATTTCACAAATTAGGGTACTTTGGTAATTTTGCAAACTGGGGGTATTTTGGTAATTTCATAAATCGAGGGTATTTTGGTAATTTTACAAATTGGGGGTATTCGGTCCCTTTCGGGTTTTAGCTATGAACTTTGGCCCATCAACAAGTATTCGCGGCTAAAGTGAACAGACACTACGCACCAGGTATGATTCCAGAAAAGAGGAGGTGGGCCACTAGGGCCGCTTAAGTACCAAGCTCTCCCTAGATCCAATCTTAGACATGCGACGCTCTGCCACACACTCTCCAACCCCGCAACTTGTTCACGACATGTTTAATTAAAGTTAAGTCTTATGGAATTTAAGAGTTGTTCAAACTAGACCTAAGGTCCATAAATCCTAACATACATGTCTACGTTCCCATAAGCCCATGAAACCCAAATCACTCTCTTACGGCCCATTAGGCCCAAATCTTATCATATGGCCTATTAGGCCCAAAACAAATCTAATTTATGTATCATGCATGACTAATTCAATTCGTATAACCAACCAAACCATTTCATCAAACTTAGCCTCAAGGCCCACCGGGCCCATTTAGCCACTTTCGGCTTTGCCGATTTCATGTGTGTAGTGTTTGTACACACCTGGTAACCACGCGCGCTGCAAACCCCTTAGTCAGGAACCTACAATCGACATCACCTAATGATTAATCATAACTTAATATACACTTATCAGAAACCGAAAACTCACCGTAACCTTACCGTGCACCTCACGTTCTAGTAGCCCTTCCTTCGCTACTATTGGCGATTATCCTCTAGGTCTGCACCCAAATGCCCACCAAGGTATATTAACTCTCCTCATAGAATGCTCTATATATAGCTAGCTTCTCACCTTCCTTCTTTGTATCTTTTCGATGTGGGATCCCTCCGTTAGCAAAGTTTAAATCCAACTCAAACTCTTCTCGTCCAATATGCAAAATAAATACTCCCTTGCTTGTCATGAGATTCGAACCTAGGCTCCTTTGCACCCTTAATGATGCCTTGCCACTAGACCACTCACTTTCTTGTGTCTAAAATCATGCGCAACTAAATATAACCCTATGGAAAAATTCTAGAGTCCATTTAAAAAGAAATCCCAAAATGTAAGAGCCAAGACTTGAACCTTGGACCTCCTTACTTCCTTGTGGCATCACCCCCTTGTCCCTTATGTGGCGTCACTTTACCAACACCACACACTCCACTTGTGTCATTTTTTTTCCACATTTTATTCTTAAAGCCTACCTACTAACTCCCAAGGTTTTATTCACCTAAAACCAAAATTTTCCTAAAGCCAAAGTTTGAGCCTGGGACTTCATAGAAACCCTCTAACCTTCAAAAATCACTCACCTAATAGGTCCAACTAGCACTAAAGCCATTCTCTTATTCTCAAAAATTTTAAAAGCTCCCGTGCCCAAGGCCCAATGGGCCCAATTCTTCTAGGCCCAAATTCGAGATGTTACAAAACCACTTTTTTACTGGGTTGTAATAAGGCCTCTTTTAATTTCTGGTTTTATTTTGGGATTTTCAGTTTATTACGTTGTCTATCTGTTAAAAGTAGATCACGATTTTCCTAAACAATAACTGTTTTTAAAACACTACGCTTGTAATATCCCGGGTTAAGGGCTATTTTATTTTTGGCATTATTGCATGGTTAACTGATTGCTATGATGTTGTTTGTGTGTTTACGGGGCTTAGTTGTAGGCTAGGAGTGTGCCTGAGTAGGAGGAAAATTCTTGTTTTTGGGCTTTAGGGGATAGGAGCTGAAGGAGATGGGGGTTTTTAATTAATTTAAGAGAATTTGTAACACAAGAGATGAGTTGGTGGAGTGGCAAAGCAAGGCGCCACTAGGAGCTTGTGGTTGGCGTCAAAGGCAAGGGGGAGGTCTTGTGTTCAAGTCGCAAGAATCCCACCCTTTGGCTCTCATTTTGGCGGCATGGAGGGAGGAGTTGTGGCAAATTTAAACTCCACCTTGGACTTGGTCAAGTGGTGACTTGGATGGTGGAGAGCAAAGTGTGGAGGAGGACTTGGTCCACTCATTTCAAATGAGTGAATGGGAGCTTTTGGGGGGATTGTGGCCGAATTTAGGGGAGTTGAAGGGGGAAGGTGACGGCTTGGTGTGGGAGAGGGGAAGGCCGAATATGCCTTTGTGCATGTTTTTTCGGTCATGTAAGGAGATAGCAACTAAGTCTTTTCTTTTCTTTTAGTCAAAAACAAGCAATTCACTCTTTGGTAGAAGCAAACCGAAACCCCTAGTGTGTTTTCATTTTTTTTCCTTTTCCTTTCTCAATTTGTGCTCCTAAAACCGAAAGTTCAAATATCTTGTTGCCAAATTGCTTTCATCTTTTTACTTGGTGTGTGACGAATATTGTTTGCATTTTCCTTTCACTTGCATCTTGTGCAAAGTCAACCTAGCACCCCTTTTCAACTCTCTTTTCCTTTCAAATTTTTGTTAGTAGAAAGTCTCCCCAAAATCCTCATCTTCATTTTCTTTTTCTTCCAAGAAAGAACCAAGGTGTTCTCTTACTATTGTTCTTCCCATTTCAATTCTTGGCAAACTTCATCTCCACAATACTCTTTTCTTTTCTTTCACACAAAACCGAAAGCACCTCTCCATATCTTCAAACTATTTCTTTCTCTTCCAAAACTTAGTAGCCGATTTTTCTCCATTGTTTTCTCATCATCTTGGAGCCGAACCTAGCATTTCCTTTCTCCTTTTCTTGAAGGATTGTAGCCAAACTAGTTCTTCTTCTAAACACACCTTATTCATTACTTTCCTTTTAAAACCGAAAGTGACCCCTCATTCATCTATTTTATTTGCTTGTCTTTTCCAAAACCGTTAAGTTTAATCATTCTCCTCCGTGTTGTGTGGCCGAATATTTGGTGGTGTTGGGTGTGTGATTCTCAACCGATTGATAGTGGGTAAGTGTGGCCGAATGGCCTTGTTCCTTTCATTGGTACTTTGCCGATTCTTGGTATGTTAGGGCTGATTTCGATATTGATTTAAGAGATGTTAACTTCTTGTTTAATCTTTTCGTATAGGATCTTTGGACTTTGGAAATAATCAAGAGAAGCCTCCAACTCTTTTAGCCGATTGTTAAGTGGTAGTAAGAGGAGTACTTTGTTAGCCGCTCTTTTAGCCTCGTTAAAGCAAGTTTCAATGAATTAATGGATTTTCTTTTTAGGTGGGGCGGTTGTAAAGGAGAAACCTTTGTGGTTCAAGTTTGGTAGGAAGCCAAACGGTTGCAAGGTAGGGACTATGTGATAAACTCTCTTTGGTAATGCTTGTGGCCGATGGTATGATGGGTAATCCATTTGTTGGCCGATTGTAGGATTCGAGTTGTAGAAGTGAGCGAGGGACGTAAATCGATTCTAGGGATTAATACCTTCACAATTCGGTGTGTAAACTAACACACATTTAGTAATATAATTGATAACCTGTGTGATGATTAATGAAATGTTGATGATTGATGTGATACCCTAATGGGTATGATTACTGGACTCGGGTAAGTCAGTATTATTAATATGTGTATTTATTGATGATTTGTATGATACCATGGTTGTGGATATATGTGACATGGGGTATGAGATTAGACATATTAGCATGATATGCATGATTATATGATATGCATGATTACATGAGTGTGGTATGTTGATGGGTGATACGAGTGGAGGGAGCGGTGATATTTTGTCGACGAGCACCGTTGCTTTGGTAGCACACTTTGTGACTTTGGGTCACGGAGGTTTGGCACCTCATTGCGACTTGTCCCCGTGGTTTAACCACCGTGGGTTGGCCCCACTTGAGATATGGGATCGCCTCGCTAGTGATTTGGTATCACACGATGGGTTGGCCCCATCAATGATTTGTGACTTCGGTCACCGGTGCTTTGGTAGCACAATTGTGTCTTTGGGACACCGGTGGTTTGGCACCACATTGACGGATATTGTGTCTTTGGGACACCGGTGTTTTGGTAACACATTGTGACTATATGTCACGGTGGTTTGGCACCACCAGTGGTTTGGTACCACACGGGTAGAAAAGGCGATATGGATGGTTAGGATCGGGTTGCATTAATTATGTTGCTTTGTATGATGTGTGTTAGCATGTTGTTCTTGGGAGCGGGATTTACACATCGAGTCATTCGACTCACCTCTCCTTTGACATTTCGGTGACTCGAGAGCGCTTACATGGAGCCGGATGGACTCGGGTGCACATGCCATGCTTTAATAAAGGATTATTGAATTTGGGTACTTTGGCTTATTTACTTTATTTGGGTTTTATTTTGGATTTGTAAAAGGCCTTTAATTTATGTTTTGGTGATGTTTATGTTTTAATTAGATTTTAATATACCTTAACAAAACAAGTTGGTATGAATTTTACTAAAACTTGGAAAGATAATGATTTCAAAGTTTTTAACGCAATGTGTTTTTAAAACCATACCATCGGGTATTACACTATGTCTTTACAAAGAAGAAAATTCAAATGATTTTCAAATCAAACTTGTATTACTCCTAAGTCTAAAAGAAAGAGTTTTAAGTAACACAACAAAAAAAAACTACTAAGGTTTAAATGGTTTTAAACTCACGTACTGGTTAGGATTTCAAAATCTGCGGGTTTCAAATACTTCATCTGATTTCAACAAGTCTACTCAAATTGTCTCCTAAAATACACTGTGTTTCCACTCGGCTTCTAACGAAAAATTTAACCTCTCACAAACATGTTTTCCGTAACATACCAGATTCGGACGTGGTGTCTTGTCCGGGTTTGGGGTGTTACATTTGTGGTATCAGAGCTAAGTTCAAAAGCTCGGCTGTGGGCCTGAGGCCCAAAATGTTTTCAAAAGTCTGTTTTAAGTTCTGGTTTTTACGTACCTTGTTTTGAAAAGTATGGTTTGAAAGGCATGGCACCGAGTCACCGGTACCAGTTCGCCCAGGTAAGTACCCCGTACTATTTGTTGTGATTGACATGATTGGATGGCTAGTAAGACTACTCTAGAGACTGAGACTAATAGGATTCTGTGGGCTCGCGAAAACAAAGCTTCTTTAAAATTTCATAAGACTTTGCTTTAAACACAGTGAAATAACGACTGATACATAAAATTCTTTAATCAGACGCGATTTAGTCATGAGTACCCGAGGTGGACGTGGTCGTGGGACGTGGTCGCGTAGGATGATCTGCTTCGAGCCCGTAGGTTCGGGTGGTTCGTGAGAATGAGATACCGCCCGCCACCACCGTAGGTGGTGAGTTCGTGAGCGTGACCGGCGATGATGCAAAGGTCACAGAGCGATCTTGCGGGTCTTAGAAAGGTATTTGGAGCGGTGGGGGCGTAAGAGCTAGGAAATGCGTGCTGAGCGACTTGGGCAAATGGGGTGAATTCTTCCGGTATCTCTGGTGTTGCTCCTAAGCTTCTTGAAAATCGCTAGAAGCGACGTAGCGGATCATGGACGATCTGGACCTAACTACCGAGGAGAAATTAAAGGGATCGTATCACTTCTCCGGATGAGTCATACCATGGTGGCTCACGGTCCGTGGCGATCTTTGCGGCACCAAGATCGACATGGGATTATTTTGGCCGCTTATCGGAAGAAGTACGCTTGAGCTAATTACATAAATGAGCAGAGGAAAGCATTTCGAGGTTAGTCCAGGGAGCAAATCAGACGGAGTATGAGGCCGAAGTTTCGAGGTCGAAGCCAGATGCCTGTGGGTATGGTGGCTAACAAGAGGAAAGGTGCGTTCGTTTGAGGATGGCTGCGAGCGAGTTAAGATTGTTGATTGCGCCCCAGCAGGAGCGTGAATTTGCGGTTCTGGTTGAAAAGGCGAAGGTTGCCGAGGGCATTAAAGAGTCTGTGAGGCAGAGTATGGATAGAAACCGTCACAAACGGAGTTTTGGATCTTCTGGGTCGTCGGGTAATCAGCAGAAGAGGGCTAGACCGAGTGGGCCGAATCAGTCGGGTAGGTTTGTTGCCGCCAGGCAGGGACCGCCGCATTGTAACCGTTGTGGGAAGGCTCATTGGGGAGGATGTTGGACCGAAGGCAGAGGCTGTTTTGAGTGTGGTTCGCTGGACCACCGAGTGAGGGACTGTCCGCGTAAGTTAGCTAGAATTCAATCAGAGAATCGTACGTAATCGATCTGAAATAATGGACCACCGCAGGGGCCGAGGTAATGGCAGAGAGGTATGCCTGGTGGGGCCGTGGAGCACCGCAAGGTGAGGAGTGTAGTTCGAGGCGAACTGTGGTTGGTATATGTCGCGAGGCGCCGAGAGGAGGCGACGCACTGCACGCCATAACTAGATGCGTTTTGATTTTTGGTTCTCCTTATACCGCTTTAATTGATGTGGGGTCTACACTCTTATGTTGCCGAGTATAGTAGAGATAATGGATTTAGACTCGAGATATCTTCTAGGCAGATGACTGTAATAAGCCCTCTAGGTCACTCGGTAGTGGTAGATAAACTGTATAGAGACGTACCTCTAGAACTCCAAGGGGTATCTTTCGAGGCTGATCTGATGGAACTGCCATTCGGGGAGTTCGATCTAATTCTCGGAATGGACTGGCTGGGTAAGCATCAGGCGAAGTTGGACTGCGCGGCTAAGCGCATGGTTCTGAGCACAGCTGAGGGTGATGAAGTAGTTCTGATCGGTAATAGGAGAAACTATCTGTCCAATGTGGTATCTGCTCTGAAAGCCGAGAAGATGGTCAGGAAGGGCTGTGAAGCGTATATGGTTCATGTGTATGCCTTGGAGGCTAAGGAGTCTGCTGTGGAGACAGTTCGGACAGTTAGGGAATTTGTGGATGTGTTTCCTGAGGAGCTTCCGGGTTTGCCACCAGATCGGGAGGTAGAGTTCGGAATAGATCATTCGAATCTGCGCCAAGATCCATTGCTCCGTCATGTGATGGCACCTAAAGAGTTAGTGGAGCTTAAGGCTCAAATCCAGAGTTATTGGACCGAGGCTTTATCGGGCCAAGTATTTCGCCATGGGGAGCGCGGTACTCTTTGTAAAGAAGAAAGAGCGGTACTATGCGGATGTGCATAGACTACCGCTAACCGAATAAGTCGACGATCAAAAACAAGTATCCACTACCCGGATAGATGACTTGTTTGATCAATTTGAAGAAGCGTCGGTTTTCTCGAAGATCGACCTTAAGATGCAGGTATCACCGATTGAAGGTAAAAGAGGCGGATATCTATAAGACAAAGATTTGCACTCGGTATGGGCACTTTGAGTTCTTGGTTATGCCGTTCGGGTTGACTAACGACCGGAAGCTTTCATGGATCGATGAATAGGGTGTTCCAACGATTACCTAGATCGGTTCGTGGTAGTTTTATCGGCGACATCTTGGTATACTCAAGGATCAAGAAGAGCATGGCGCTCATTTACGGTGGTATTGCGATTCTAAGGAGAAGAAACTCTATGCGAAGTTCAAGAATGCGAAGTTCTAGCTCGTGGAGGTGACATTCTTGGGTCATGTGGTATCGGTGAGGGATTAGAGTGGACCTCGTAAGATAGAGGCCGTTCGGATTGGAAGCCGCCTAAGTCGAGAGCGGAGATTCGGAGTTTTACGGGGTTGGCGTGATACTCTAGAAGATTTGTAGAGGTTTCTCGTTAATTGCAAGACCGATGACCAAATTATTGAGGAAGGAGTTCCGTTTGTTTGACCGAGAAGCGCAGGAGAGCTTCGATAAGTTAAAGAAGATTTTGACCGAAGCTCGGTTTCGATCCACCGAGGTCGGTAAGGAATTCTGCAGTGTCCGCGATGCATCACATACTGAGCTTGGGTTGTGTGTCGATGCGGGATGGAAGGTTGTGGCTTACGATCCCGGCAATACCGAGGCCACATGAGGTAAATTATCCCACGACGATCTGGAGTTAGCGGTAGTAGTATTTGCCTTAAAGATATGGAGGCATTACTTGTGCGGAGAAAGATCGATAGTCTTTACGGACCATAAAAGTCTGAAGTACCTTGACTCGTAAAGACTTGAATCGAGGCAATGGCCGATGGATTGATTGCTGAAGACTACGATTGCTCAATTGAGTATCATCCGGGCAAGGCTAACGTCGTGGCAGACGCGTTGAGCCGTAAGGTTGTTTCGGATTTAAGAGCGTTGTTTGCCCACTTGAGTTTGTATGATGACGGGAGTATTCTGGCAGAACTGCAGGTTAAGCCTACTTGGGTTGAGCAGATCAGAGAAAAGCAGTTGTTAGATGAGGTTTTGAGTGCGCAGAGGACACAAGTGCAGAATGATGGTTTGAAGGGTTACAGCTTGTCCAGTGATGGGGTTCTGTGTTTCCAGGGGAAGGCTTGTATGCCGAGAGATGCTGAATTGAGGCAGAGGATTCTTCAGGATGCTCATAGCAGCCCCTACGCTATGCATCCTGGAGGTAGCAAAATGTATAAGGATCTCGGGGGCGATTACGGTGGTAAGTGCGAAAAAGGAGGTGACAGAGTTTGTAGGAAAGTGTCTGACATGTCAGCAGGTCAAGGCTGAGCATCAGTTGCCGTCTGGGTTGCTTCAGCCAGTGAAGATTCCACAGTGGAAATGGGAAAGGATCACTATGGATTTCGTCAGTGGATTACCGCTTACACCGAGCAAGAAGGATTCAGTTTGGGTAGTTGTGGATCTACCGACTAAATCACTCACTTTATTCCGTGAGGTAAATTACTCACTTGAGGTTGGCAAAGTCAGTATGTCGAGATTGTGAGGCGCACGGGTGCCCGTGACGATCATCTCGGATAGGGACCCAGATTCATGTCAAGGTTCGGAAGGCTTTGCATCGAGCTCGGGTACACTGTTAGATTTCAAAGACGCAGATTTCATCCGCAGACCGACGGGCAATCGAAAGGGTTATCTGAGATATTGGAGGACATGCTTGAGGTGTGTTTTGGACTTGAGGGTAGCGGGAGGAGTATCTACCGTTAGCTGAATTTTACAACAACAAACTACCAAGCGAGCATTAAGATGGCACCTTATGAGGCGTTAGACGGTAGGAAGTGTCGTTCACCAACTTGTTGGACAGAGTTAAGTGAACGTCAGTTATTGGGACCAGAGTTGGTTGCTGAGACCGAAGACAAAGTTAAGTTGATTCAGGCTCGATTGAAGGAAGCTTCGGACCGGCAGAAGTCTTATGCCGATCTTAAACGGAGAGATATCGAGTTTGCTGTGGGAGATCGGGTTTTCCTGAAGGTCTCACCGTGGAAGAAAGTATTAAGGTTTGGGAGGAAAGGCAAGCTTAGTCCGAGGTTTATTGGGCCATATAAGATACTGAGACGTGTGGGACCAGTGGCGTACCAGCCTGAGTTGCCAGCAGAGCTTAGTCAGATTCACGACGTCTTTCACGTGTCGATGCTTGGCGTTATCGCTCGGATCCGTCACATGTGGTGGTAGTAGAAGAGATCGAGGTAAACCCGAGATATGACCATGGAGGAGGAGCTGTCTGATTTTAGATCGGGATGTAAAGGTTCGCGCAGGAAGTCTGTGCCTCCGTTAAGGTTCTTTGGCGGAATCATGGCGTGGAAGAAGCTACGTGGGAACCCGAGGATATGATGAGACAAAGAATACCGCAACTCTTTTGACTGTAATTTGGGTCGAAATTATTTTAAGGGGTAGAAGCGTAATATCCGGGTTAAGGGCTATTTTATTTTGGCATTATTGCATGGTTAACTGATTGCTATGATGTTGTTTGTGTGTTTACTGGGCTTAGTTGTAGGCTAGGAGTGTGCCCAGTAGGAGGAAAATTCTTGTTTTTGGGCTTTAGGGGATAGAGTGAAGGAGATGGGGTTTTAATTAATTTAAGAGAATTTGTAACACAAGAGATGAGTTGGTGGAGTGGCAAAGCAAGGCGCCACTAGGAGCTTGTGGTTGGCGTCAAAGGCAAGGGGGAGGTCTTGTGTTCAAGTCGCAAGAATCCCACCCCTTTTGGCTCTCATTTTGGCGGCATGGAGGGAGGAGTTGTGGCAAATTTAAACTCCACCTTGGACTTGGTCAAGTGGTGACTTGGATGGTGGAGAGCAAAGTGTGGAGGAGGACTTGGTCCACTCATTTCAAATGAGTGAATGGGAGCTTTTGGGGGGATTGTGGCCGAATTTAGGGGAGTTGAAGGGGGAAGGTGACGGCTTGGTGTGGGAGAGGGGAAGGCCGAATATGCCTTTGTGCATGTTTTTTCGGTCATAGAAGGGAGATAGCAACTAAGTCTTTTCTTTTCTTTTAGTCAAAAACAAGCAATTCACTCTTTGGTAGAAGCAAACCGAAACCCCTAGTGTGTTTTCATTTTTTCCTTTTCCTTTCTCAATTTGTGCTCCTAAAACCGAAAGTTCAAATATCTTGTTGCCAAATTGCTTTCATCTTTTTACTTGGTGTGTGACCGAATATTGTTTGCATTTTCCCTTTCACTTGCATCTTGTGCAAAGCCGAACCTAGCACCCCTTTTCAACTCTCTTTTCCCTTTCAAATTTTTGTTAGCCGAAAGTCTCCCCAAAATCCTCATCTTCATTTTCTTTTCTCTTCCAAGAAAGAACCGAAGGTGTTCTCTTACTATTGTTCTTCCCATTTCAATTCTTGGCCGAAACTTCATCTCCACAATACTCTTTCTCTTTTCTTTCACACAAAACCGAAAGCACCTCTCCATATCTTCAAACTATTTCTTTCTCTTCCAAAACTTAGTAGCCGATTTTTTCTCCATTGTTTTCTCATCATCTTGGAGCCGAACCTAGCATTTCCTTTCTCCTTTTCTTGAAGGATTGTAGCCGAAACTAGTTCTTCTTCTAAACACACCTTATTCATTACTTTCCTTTTAAACCTGAAAGTGACCCCTCATTCATCTATTTTTATTTGCTTGTCTTTTCCAAAACGGTTAAGCTTTAATCATTCTCCTCTCGTGTTGTGTGGCGAATATTTGGTGGTGTTGGGTGTGTGATTCTCAACCGATTGATAGTGGGTAAGTGTGGCGAATGGCCTTGTTCCTTTCATTGGTACTTTGCCGATTCTTGGTATGTTAGGGCTGATTTCGATATTGATTTAAGAGATGTTAACTTCTTGTTTAATCTTTTCGTATAGGATCTTTGGACTTTGGAAATAATCAAGAGAAGCCTCCAACTCTTTTAGCCGATTGTTAAGTGGTGGTAAGAGGAGTACTTTGTTAGCCCGTTCTTTTAGCCTCGTTAAAGCAAGTTTCAATGAATTAATGGATTTTCTTTTTAGGTGGGGGCCGGTTGTAAAGGAGAAACCTTTGTGGTTCAAGTTTGGTAGGAAGCCAAACGGTTGCAAGGTAGGGACTATGTGATAAACTCTCTTTGGTAATGCTTGTGGCCGATGGTATGATGGGTAATCCATTTGTTGGCCGATTGTAGGATTCGAGTTGTAGAAGTGAGCGAGGACGTAAATCGATTCTAGGATTAATACCTTCGTCAATTCGGTGTGTAAACTAACACACTTCTGTTTAGTAATATAATTGATAACCTGTGTGATGATTAATGAAACAGTGATGATTGATGTGATACCCTAATGGGTATGATTCTGGACTCGGGTAAGTCAGTATTATTAATATGTGTATTTATTGATGATTTGTATGTTACCATGGTTGTGGATATATGTGACATGGGGTATGAGATTAGACATATTAGCATGATATGCATGATTATATGATATGCATGATTACATGAGTGTGGTATGTTGATGGGTGATACGAGTGGAGGGAGCAGTGATATTTTGTGCTGACGAGCACCAGTGCTTTGGTAGCACACTTTGTGACTTTGGGTCACCAGAGGTTTGGCACCTCATTGCGACTTGTCCCTGTGGTTTAACCACCGTGGGTTGGCCCCACTTGAGATATGGGATCGTCTGCTAGTGATTTGGTATCACACGATGGGTTGGCCCCATCAATGCATTTGTGACTTCGGTCACGGTGCTTTGGTAGCACAATTGTGTCTTTGGGACACCAGTGGTTTGGCACCACATTGACGGATATTGTGTCTTTGGGACACCAGTGTTTTGGTAACACATTGTGACTATATGTCACCAGTGGTTTGGCACCACCAGTGGTTTGGTACCACACGGGGTAGAAAAGGCGATATGGATGGTTAGGATCGGGTTGCATTAATTATGTTGCTTTGTATGATGTGTGTTAGCATGTTGTTCTTCGGGAGCGGGATTTACACACTGAGTCATTCGACTCACCCTCTCCTTTGACATTTCAGTGACTCAGAAGCCGGACATGGAGCCGGGATGGACTCGGGGTGCACATGCCATGCTTTAATAAAGGATTATTGAATTTGGGTACTTTGGCTTATTTACTTTATTTGGGTTTTTATTTTGGATTTGTAAAAGGCCTTTAATTTATGTTTTGGTGATGTTTATGTTTTAATTAGATTTTTAATATACCTTAACAAAACAAGTTGGTATGAATTTTACTAAAACTTGGAAAGATAATGATTTCAAAGTTTTTAACGCAATGTGTTTTTAAAACCATACCATCGGGTATTACACTATGTCTTTACAGTAAGAAAATTCAAATGATTTTCAAATCAAACTTGTATTACTCCTAAGTCTAAAAAGAAAGAGTTTTAAGTAACACAACAAAAAAAAAAAACTACTAAGGTTTAAATGGTTTTAAACTCACGTACTGGTTAGGATTTCAAAATCTGCGGGTTTCAAATACTTCATCTGATTTCAACAAGTCTACTCAAATTGTCTCCTAAAATACACTGTGTTTCCACTCGGCTTTTAACGAAAAATTTAACCTCTCACAAACATGTTTTCCCGTAACATACCAGATTCGGACGTGGTGTCTTGTCCGGGTTTGGGGTGTTACAACGCTTTCACAACTTAATCTGTAAACATCACCTTTTCGTAAATCATTTGTTTCAAATTAAGCTTTCGTAAGAATAAGGTTTTGAAGGTAATAACTTTTTAATAAACCTCAGGAAAAAAATAACTGATGTAACTGGGATTTTACTCAAGCTTTTAATTAAGGAGGGTTTTCAATGAAAACATGGTTTTTGAAAAACATTTCAATGTGGCACACCGGATTCGAGCCTAACTTCTAGGTTGGGTTTGGGGTGTTACACTAAAGGTTTTTATTAGTTATGGTTTTTAAAGTGGAGGTCCTCAAATGGTAATTAAACCATTTGAAGTGTGAATGGACATTTATGGGTATTATCTATGCATGTTTAATGGTTTTATTTTAAGGATAATATAGTAAGTTAATTATTAGAGATTAATTTAATGAAACCAAACATGCATATCATCATTTTTACTTCATCTTCACCGAAAAAAGAGAAAGAAGCCATGGGACTTGTTAAGGTTCGGCCAACATAATTTCATCCTTGTGAGTGCAATTTTGCTCAGTTTTTAATAATTTCTACGTTTTTGAGATCGTTGCAGCTTAATCTAGCTAGCTTGTATCTTTGATGCAAAAAATGTTAAAGTATTTGAATGTTGCCATTGTAGAATGCATGAGTATTTTGTTAGTTGATAATGGAAAATAAATCATTGTTGTTAGATGTACAAGTTTTGTAAAGTGAATTTTGGTAAAAATGTCTATAACACCCCTATCCCGTATCCGTCGCCAGATTAGGGTTAAAGGCATTACCGGATAGATTGAAAACTTTTGCAACATTTTATACAACCATTCATCAATCGCAACTAAATTGTCCCTCAAGTAGGTCAATGAGACCTTAATCATGCTTTAGAGTAAGGTTGGGACTAAACCGAACTCATACAAAATTTCTTAGAAATTTAAATCCTTTCAAAGTTATGTAGGACACACGCCTGTGTGGTTAGGCCGTGTGTCATCCACGAGCATCAGACACCCCCATGTGTCTTGGCCGTGCCAAAACAAAGCATGTATACTGAATTTTCCACACGGCCACTAGGCATGCCCATGGCTATCGGGCACGTCCGTGTGCCAAGGCCGTGCACTCTTAGCTAGATACTTCCATTTTTCCATGGCCATTAGGCACGCTCGTGTGCCATAGCTGTGTTGACAAAACAGGCAATTTGCAAGGCCAAATTGCCACCCACTATAGAGTCATCCCTACTAGAAAATTACCAAAACATTTCATACATATTTTGCAACCAAAACACATCAAAGAAGTCATCAAATCTTCATCTACAATTGCAACTCCGACCATGTCAAATTGTACAACTAAACACATATGCAATTAAGCATAATTCATCCATCTTTACCTTTCATATATCCATTCCTTTAATCAATCAAACATGTTCATGGTGCATTGTTATGCTTACCAAATCTTTAACCATTTTATAAGCTATCTAGCCATGCCAAAACATACATCATTTTCATATTGACTCATGCATATTACAAATACTTATCAAGCCAACTCTCATGGCTATAATATACACTTCAAACATAACCAAAATGACTAGCCTATACATGCCATATTTAGCTATATTCATATTTCAAAAGTACCAAAACAAGTTGAGTAGTGTGAAGATGATCCTCGACGGTCCCGAACCTTCAGTAGCTTAGACGATCTATAAAACAGAGCACACACACACAGAGAGTAACCTTTCAAAAGCTTAGTAAGTCATATACAAATAAATTTAAATTAAAATACACATAACATATATATCTCTCATAGAGTTTGGTTCAATTATTTAGCCATAACTTATCACATTTTTCATCTCATCACCACATATGCACATAGCTCATATAGCCTAAATTCACATATCATCTCATCATTTCATAGCTCATATTCATGTTAGTAAACTCATATATGTACTTACCTTTCATACACACATTGTGTACTTAATAAACGTACCTGAAATGAATTTACAATTTACATAACATTTCGTGTCACAGACTTGCCCGTTGAACCATTCAGAATCTAATAGGATACTCAGAAAGCTCGGAATAATAATACAATGCCAACATCCCAGACGAGGTCTTACATGTACTCAGATATCGATGCCACTATCCCAGACAGGGTCTTACATAAATCAATACGATGCCAATGTCCCAGACATGGTCTTACACATAAATCTTGTATTGATGCCAATGTCCCAGACGTGGTCTTACATGAAATCTCAAATCAACGCCGACTTCCTAGACATGGTCTTACATGATATCTCAGATCAAATACCTATGTCATGGCATAGCTAATACTATCTATTCCTAGGTTTACACAGGACTTATCAAGCATAGCTACTATGTCGTTCTTATCTCGAAACTCATGTACACATCATCTCATAAACATTCATCGTTGTTAATGATCATATGAACATACAAAATCCAGTACAAATGCGTTTATTTGCATAATGACTTACCTCAGAATCGATTTAACTGAAACAGAAACGACTACTCGATTACTTTCGCTTTCCCGCGATCTAAGTCTAATTTCTTCGGTTCTTGATCTATACATATTCAAATTTAATCCTTTTATTTATCAACACATTCAATTCAATCCAAATACACATATTTAGGGTAATTTGCAATTTATCCCTCCCATTTTCACATTTAGACAATTTAGTCCTTATAACACAAAATCACAAAATATACCAAATTTCGTAATACTTATGCTTAGCCGAATGTCACCCATGCTTATACAAGTCCCTAAATTTCATTTATTTCACAATTTAGTCCCTCAAATTGCTATTTTCTTAATTTAGCCCTAATTAGCTAAGTTCATCAAAAATTCAAAAACAAAACATGTTCATGTAACACATAACTTTCATTTAACACCTAAAATCATCACAAAGCTCACCATTTCATCAATGGCACATTTTATTTTCATCATCAATACACAAAATTAAGACATGGGTTTCAAAGTATACAGAGCAACGATTACAAAAACGTAGAAATTATCAAAAACCAAACAAAACTCATACCTCAATCAAAGAAGATAAGAGCTGAATGCTTCAAAGCTTAAGTTCTTTCTTTTTATTTTCTTATTAGGCCAAGGATAATGAATATGGCCACTTATTCATGTTTTATTTTGTTAATATCATATTATTAATTCATTTACTATAATATCATTTCATTTAATAAGAAACATATATATATATATATATATAACAAGGACATATTTGACCTTTATCCATCCACTATCTAATTAGTGGTCTTATTGCCTCATAAGGCCTTTTCTTTTAAAAGCCACAACACATTGGTACATTAACAAATAGCATACTAGTTTTGCATTTAATGCAATTCAATCCTTTTATCAAATTAAGCACACAGACAGTAACTTACGGAATGTTATCACACACTTAATCACATATCAAATGCATAGAAAATAATATTAGCATACTATACAGACTCAAATTTGTGGTCTCGAAACCATTGTTCTTACTAGGGTATAAATCGGACTGTTACAATGTCAATTTTGGATTAAATTATGAAATATGAAAATTTAGTGGTTAAAAGTGTGAATAAATTAAAAATATCGGCTGATATGAGAATGGATAAAATTCAGCTAGGCATGGATAGGTACTAAATTGCATGAATTTGCAATTTTATGTGATAATGACTAAAGTGTTAAAAAATTGAAAAGTATAGGGGCAAATGTATAAATTTACCAAAATATGAATTATGGACTAAATTGAATAGATTGAATGCTAAATGTACTAAATTTGATAATATATAGATCAAGATAAGCCGAGATCGAGTTTAGATCAGGGAAAAGGAAAGATCGACGAATAGCCGATAGTTTTTATCCGAGCAATACGAAATAAGTTTGTATAATTAGAACCGAACTTTTATATAATTGAAAATATTTGAAATGAATGTTTGTGATTGAATATTTGATATACTTGAAATACAAATGCCTTATTGATATAGTTTAATGGTTACCGAGTCCCGTTTGAACTGTATGAATTCATATGATACGAGTGACATGTCACTAGGGTTACTATTTTAGTCCAGCTCCTGGATTTGTTGCAGACTCACCACAGCTCGTATGAGCTTACCTATATATCAGCTCGTAAAAGCTTATGAGCCACCAGTAACAGTTATTGTGGCAGAGCCACCAGTATAAGTATGTGTGGCAGAGCCACCAATAACAGCACTTCCTCTATAACAGAATCCGAACCCCATCCAGTATGCCATGTCATCAATATTTCATGTATGCAACATGTCCTACTCAGTACAGTCATACAATACATATTTTCATATGTCAATCTATCTCTAGAGGTAAAATAGTAGTTTTCATGTATTAGGGGTGAAAAGGTAATTTTTCCTTTTATGGGTATTTTGGTCATTTTACTCCCTAGGGGTATTTCAATCATTTTACTCATTCGGGTATTTCATTCATTTTACTCGCTAGGGTATTTTTGTCATTTTACTCATTAGGGGTCTCGGTACAGTTATCAACCTTTTCGAAGGCCTTGATCGCCTCGAGCGACACAGATAATCCATTTGGTCAAAATAGTGTAAATGGGCTTAAAGCCCAATAATCAGCCCAAACGAGCCCACACGCTCATGTGGCCTATTTGGCCCAAATTCAATCACGGTTATGTGATCTACATAGCCCAATTCAATTTTTGCCTCTTTTCGTAAATTTTATCCGTGTGGGGCCTACGAGCCCATTAGGCCCACATGACCCATTTTAGCCCAACCAGGCCATAACGGCCCAAGTGCACGAGGACACTTGTAGTGGCCTCTTCAGTCTACCACCCTCGGTTGTGGGCTCAGTTTTTTCACATGAGCGATCGCACGCTCGTGAGGCCTCAATGCCAAAGTTTTGGCTTTTCGACTTTTACCAACTCACAGCAGAGATAGTGTGATTACACACCTTTTTATGAAGCCGTTCCAAGATCTACTAGCACCGACCTAAAAACAACGAGATCTAATGTTAGTCCTTAGTATGTTAGGGTAAAACACCCTCTTATCACATCTGTTCCCAAAAAGGCACTTACTACCTTACTTTGATTGAACGAACTACGGCATTTTCCTTTTAGCTCGTGGGCTAAAATCGATCACACTTTTCTTGCCGATAGACTACGATAAAAAAAGATTTTAATAGATGGGATCATAACTGTGGCTTAAAAACATGAATATTGGTCTCACAAAAATATATATAGAGATATTCGACCTATTCAAAAGGTAAGCTAATGCCTTTACCTTAAATGGAAGACAGGGTTTGACGACTTGAGTAACTTCTGCACTTTTCCACTCCTCGGGGATACATAAAACCCAACGATCATGACACCAAGAGGAAGGGATCCTAATCAAATACCATGAGTAGCAAAAATATTCGGCTTTCAGAGAAAAGGGGGATAGGAAAGAACTGTTTTAAATAAGAAGTGAAGAATATGAACACCTATCGATTTCAAGAATACTTGCAGAACTAAAACAGAGAGGGAAAGAAAACAGAGAATTTGGTCACCACAGAACTAATCAAGAGCAAAGAAAAAGATTCGGTTCACAAGCTAATAGGAACCCGAAAAAAAGTGAATGAAGGGGAGAGGAAATGTATTTGGCTTAACTTGGGAGAGGGAGAGGTAAATAGAGATTTGGCCAACAAGGAGCTTGAAGAAAAAGTGCAAAACTAAAGCAACAAAAATGCACGAGTGGTAAGTTGCTATTTCGACACTTAGAGAGAAAAGAAAGAAAGCCGGAATTAGAAGTCCAAAATCGGTGACAAAACTGATCAAATATGAGGGAAAAACCCCTCAGCCAAAAATTCTAGGCTTCCTATACCTATTCGGCACAACACTCCCACACACATCCACTTCCTTGATTCTCTCCACAATATCCTCCCTTAATACTCTCCACGATTTGCTCCTACAATGTAACAAACCGAATTTGACCCTAATCAGAACAGTGGTTTCGAAACCACAAATCTGAGCCCAAGAAATATTTCAATATCATATTTTGTATTTTCTATATGTGAATTAATGTGTGAGAAAGTTTCATAGAAAAATTTAATCGTTTGTGTGCTTAATTTAGACAAAGGATTTAATCGCATAAATAGAAAAAGTTGCAAACTATAGTGAAAAGTGCCTATTTGATGATGGCTTTTTATAGTGGGGTATTAAAAAGGAAATTAGCCCATTTTTAAAGTTAGTGGGTGGCTAAAGTCACTATTACCCTTATTATATATGTTAGCTTTATTTTTATTAAATGGTTATATTAGTAATAAGCTAAATAACATAATATATGTTAAAATAACATAAAACAAAGCCATCATCTTTTTCATTTTTTCTTGGTCGAATATTGGAGGAAGAAATAAAGCTTTGGGTTCTTTGATTTTTGGCACTTCTAGGCTAAAATTCAAGGTGAGTTTTTAGTCAATTTTTGATAATTTTGACGTTTTTGAGATCGTTGCTTCGAACGGTAGCTTACCCATGTTGAAATTTTTGAATCTAAGCATGTTTGATATTCAGCCATTGATGTGTTCATGTAATTTTTGATGGTTGATGATTTTATTTTAAAGATATGTTAAAGATTAATATATTTTGTATTGGAAATTTTGGTGAATTTGAATATTTTGGGCTAAATTGAAAAAAATAAATTTGTGAGGAGGCTAAAATGAAAAATAAATGAAAGATATGGACTTGTTGGGTCCCATGAATATTCGGCCCTTGTATAGTTTAGTGAAATTTTGTGTATTTTGTGTTTTATGCAAATATGACTAAATGGTAAAAATGTGAAACATTAGGGGTAAAATGGTAATTGCCTTTTTATGTGTTTTGGGACTAAATTGAGATGAAATGTGATTGAATGAGCTAAATTTTAATATATTTAGATTAAGAACAAAGAAAAATGGATTTGGATCGGGGGAAGTCGAAGATTATCGAACAGTCGATATAAATTATCCGTCGACTATCGAGGTAAGTCCTTAAGCTGAATATATTGAAGAATAAATTATGAACATGTTTAATGATGATGCTTGATAAATTTAAGTATATGTGTATGTGATATGGTTTGTGATTACAAAATGAATGTGTTTACTTGATATGATAAATGGGTTGTACAATGATGTAATGATTTTATTTACGTAATGTGAATAAACTTAAGTGAATTTGATATGTGATAAAATTATAAAATGTGTATAGAATGATTGACTATATCGATATTCGGGCTTAAAGCCTAGCAGGCCTCGTGCCGATGATTTATTTTGGGCTTAATTCCTAGCAAGCTGAATGCCGGTGTTTAAATTTTGGACTTTAAGTCCAGTAGGCCTAGCGCCGGTGTATGTGGTTCGGGCTAATGCCTAGCAGGTTCTATGCCGGTGTATTGAAACACCGAGCTCAGATTGTGTAACAACAAAGTATAAAATGAATTGAGAAAGTCTAAGCTTTTGAAAATGGAACATATTGATTCGGCTTTGAGGTAAGTGTTTTCATACTTGTATGTTGCATATGATGTTAATGAGCAAGTAAGATGAGGAAATAATTGTATTATACAATGGTGGTTGAAAATATATGTATATATACATTATGCTATGTGATGATCGATTACTTGGAGGTATACAAGTGAATGAAAATGTTTATGTAAGTATACCTATGTTTATATATGTGTTAGTATATTTGGGAATGGTGCACTTTGGTGAAAAAAAAAATATGCAACTGAGAGTTGTACATTAAATGAAATAATGAAATTCGGCAATGATAAATATATAAGTTAAATTACGTACTTTTAAATGCTTTGAATTGTAAGTTAGAATGTTTAGATGATTGAAGTTATATTGTAGTTGCTTAAGACTTACTAAGCTAGTAAGCTTACTTTGTAAGAGTATGCCCAAAGATCAATCATGAGATGGTTGTAATAACATACTTGATTTACCATGTTTATTAATATAAAGCGTTGTCATTATTATTTCGTTTTTCCTACGTGTGTACAAATAAACTGTTTTATAATAATGTCACGAGAATAATATGATTATTCTTAAAATATCCTTAGTCAAGTATTATTGTTGACTAGGACAACAATAATGCATTAAGACTAACATGTAGTTGATTGATGATAAAGAGTTATCATTGATATGGAGTGTCAAAATCAATGCATGAATATGTGTGTTAGAGAACAACATATTGACCTGACCCGCTATGAGTATGTTTCTTGGATTATTATGTAATTGTCACAACATTACTCATAGTGATTAATATGTATATGATCCTTAGACTTGAGATAATCATTATCCCAACATCGTGAGTCGATATTTTGATACATCAAACGTAATCAGAATCGGGTTGTTCTATAAAGGTGATGTTGGATATATCACAATCAATGTAGAGGGATATTGTTGATCAATATAGATAAGTCCTCCCACATAATGGGAGTAATATCTTAGGCCACTTGATTGAGTGAGACTAGAAATGCATGGCCATGCTCAAATAAGTTGACATGAGATGTCATACTAATTTGTATATCATAGTCTACTCAAGATATCAAGAAACATGGGATGGACTATACAAGTGTGACTATTCCATGACTTGTATCTATTCCGAGATAAAGGACTTAAGGATTAATGCATGAAAAGTTAATCACAAAAGTTATGTCGAATCATGACTTCTTGTATCTTAGGTAGCAATGATGCATTGCTAGATGCCACTCATTGTTTGTGACATTAGAATCGTTCTAGTATTACTACTAACGTTACAAGAACCTCTGTGGTCACACCCTATGGTTGAAATGAACGGAATGAAACATAGTTGGTATTGTGTTTGATTGTCACATGAATTAAATTAATTAAAGAATTAATTTAATTCGCAATCAAATATTGAATATATTATATGTACAAGGATGTTGTACACATAATGAGAATTAATATATGAATTTGGTTCAGATATAAATTTAAATAAATATAGTTTATCGAATCCATGTTATAATTAATGTAATTATAACTTTTGGGTATAATTAATGTAATTATAATTTTCGGTTAAAACATTATTATATTTATTTAATTTTATTATTCATAAATGATATATTGATTATAAAAGGGTAATAAGTCAAGCAAAACACCTCTCTAAAAATAGTTTTTGGAGATATCTGCGTTCATAGTCAAACCGGTGGATTACGTAGAGGCCGACATCGTAAAGGTTGTGGCTTGGTTCGACAAAGGATCGATATCTTGTCGCCGAGGCGTCGCTATCTACTCGATTGAAACTTTGGTAATTTGAAACCTTTATTTCACCCGATTCGTTCTCACATGGATTCATGGTTTGGATCACGGATTAATTTTATTTCATTGCGCCTTGGGGTGCCGTGTTCCAACATACTTGTGTGTTTCACTGTTCGTTTTATAGATCGTGGTCAAGCTACGGGCTCGAAGGATCATTGTTGTAGTCAACCACACTATCATCCCTTTTTGGTACTTTTCAGCTAGTTGATTTGAATTAAAGGCATGTATAGGCTAGCTAAATGTTCAAATGATGTTTTGTATATATATATATATATATATAGTAGCCATGCGAAAATGGCTTGATCATTTTGTGTAAGTTTGGTTTATTTGTTTTTGGCTATGTTTTGATATATTTGGTTTCAATATTCGTCTATGGTATGTTTCTTATAGACAAGTTTAAGTATTATGCAATTGATATAATTGCTTGTTTAGGATGGCATAGGCAAAGATGTCAAGGGATGTATATATTCGGTCATAGCAAGTTATGTATGGAAGATGAATAAATAGTATAGGTGTATGTGTATGGTTTTTGCAAGAATTTGATCTTGATTAGCTATATGATAAGCATAGTGGTTGCGGTTGTGTTTTGTATTCATGAGATTGATCAATGGGAATTTATATACTACTTTTCCAGTGTGCTTTTCGAATGGTAAATAGGTTAAAAATGTATGTTTTGGCAATATAGAAAATGTCATATGTGTAATGTAGTTAAAATATTAATGAAAGTCATGTTTAAGTAAACTTTGTTATGTGATATTTATTATTTTATAATGAGACAAGTATATATGTTTCTTGGTTGGTTAGTTACATATTAAGTTGAAAGGTGAGATTGAATGTTCGGTCAATATGTGAATTTGGTATGCTTGCATATTTATATTATTTTGGTATTGAGACATAAGTTTTTAAAGGGTTAAATGATATACGTGATTATGACATTATTGCGCATGGATTGTAGAAATTTTAAGTGAATTATTCGGCCAATGAGCATATACATGGAAAAAGTATAGTTAGTTTGGTGGTTTATAGAATTTTGGATTGAAATAATGTCTTGATAATGTATATTTGGTTATATATATCTATTTATTCAAATCGTATATTATTTCATAGTGTATATGTGTAAAATCGTTTGATATATGGCATGTTTTGAAATTTGACTTAAACCAATATGCAAATAATTATTAGATTTTATTTGGAGTTTGTGTGATAGTTGAGTAAATGGTGTATTTCATTCATGATATTTCTATAGTGAATATGTATGTCTGTAAATAAAGAAACAAATGTATTATTAGATGATTAATAATAATAGTGTCTGTTTAAATGTATTGTTGATATTAGTAATGAGAAATAATGATTTGATCAAATATTAATTGCATGGTATGCTATGTTTTGATAATTGTTACAGTAATGCCTCGTGACCTTAATCCGACGACAGATTCGAGTTAGGGTGTTACATTTTATTGGTATCAGAGCTTACGGTTTAGTAGATTCTAGGACTACTGTAGCTCGTGAGAGTCTAGCTATACATGCCTTTATTGTATATATTTGATAGTGTGGTGAATTCTGACATTTCGAACTGTGTTTTATATAGTAAATGGATCCTGATCCCGATAGAGCCGTAGCGGATGATGTAGAGAGTGTAGCGCCTGACCGTGCATGCGGATCAGCACCAGTAGACTCTCGACTAGTTTCGGGTAGCCACGAGGGAGAGGCTAAACAAGCCTTCTACCAAATGATGAACAAGTGGTTTACCCATTTTATTCAGAATAACCCGGTTGTACAACAACCTACACCCCCGAATAATCCAACTCCGGTACCTTCAACACCTCAGATGATAGAACCGATGAGATCTAGTAGGCCTCCCGTTGATAAAATCAGGAAACATGGGGCTGAATATTTTAAGGCTAATGATGATGATGACGCAGAGCGAGCTGAGTTGTGGCTCGATAACACTATTCGGGTACTTGATGAATTATCTTATACTCCAGAGGAATGCTTGAAATGTACTATATCGTTACTTTGGGACACTGCATATCACTGGTGGAATACACTAGTATCAGTGGTTCCAAAAGAAAAAGTGACTTGGGATTTCTTCCAGATCGAGTTTCGCAAGAAATATATTAGCCAGAGGTTCATTGATCAAAAACGGAAAGAATTTTTAGAACTAAAATAGGGTCACATGACTGTGACTGAATATGAGCGGAAGTTTGTTAGATTGAGCCGATATGCTCGGGAGTGTGTATCAACTGAAGCCATCATGTGTAAAAGATTTGAAGACAGTCTGAATGAAGACATAAAGTTACTTGTGGGCATTATGGAGATCAAAGAATTCGTGGTACTTGTCGAGCGAGCTTGCAAAGCTGAAGAGCTCGAAAAAGAGAAAAGAAAGGCTGAAACAGAAGCTAGAGGCACTAGTAAAAGATCATCGAGTAAGACTTTCCATTCAACACCTAAGAAGTTCAAAGATGAAACCAGTCGACATAAGGTTACTTCAGACTCCTCTAGACGAGATCGACCTCCTGTGGGTTCTCGAGCTACTTTGATGGCTAGTGTTGGCAATGTGCAACAAGACCGAGTCGAGTGCAAACATTGTGGAAAATGGCATTCAGGGAGTTGTAGATTTCATGATCGGTCGTGCTTTAAATGTGGATCATCGAACCATTTTATTTGAGAATGCCCAATGTTACCCGAGCAAAATACGGCTCAAAATTCAAGACCGAGCAACATGTCAGCACGAGGCAGACCACCCAGACATTTTGAGAATGTAGGTGGCAGTCAGAGAGGAATGAAAGATACTGCAGTTTGATCAGAGGCTCGAGCACCAGCTAGAGCTTACGCTATAAGGACCAGAGAGGATGCTTCTTCCCCAGATGTTATTACCGATACTTTCACACTTTATGATACTAATGTGATTGCATTGATTGACCCTGGGTCGACTCATTCATATGTACGTGAATTTCTAGTATCCAGTAAGACTCTACCTGTTGAGTCTACTGAGTTTGTGATCCGTGTGTCTAACCCCTTGGGTCGATGTGTACTTGTCAATAAAGTGTGTAAAGGTTGCCCGTTGATGATTCGGGATTCTTGCTTTCAGCGGACTTAATGTTGTTGCCTTTCGATGAGTTTGATATAATTTTGGGAATGGACTGGTTAACTATGCACAATGCAGTGGTGAATTGCAAAAGAAAGATTATTGATTTGAGATGTCAGAATGGTGAGAGCATTCGAGTTGAATCTAATGATTTAAACGGGTTACCTACAGTAATATCATCGATGCTAGCCCGAAAGTATGTGAGAAATGGATGCGAAGCTTATTTGGCCTATGTACTGGACAATAAAGTGTTTGAAAAATAGATTGAATTTGTACCAGTTGTCGGTGAATACCTAGATGTATTTTCTGAAGAATTATCGATTTTACCACCAGTACGAGAGATTGAGTTTGGGATTGAATTAATACCGGGAACGACTCTGATCTTGATAGCTCCATATCGGATGGCACCTACTGAGTTGAAAGAGTTGAAAGCACAGTTGCAAGAATTGACAGATAAGGGTTTTGCACGACCGAGTTTCTCTCCTTGGGGTGCACCAGTTCTTTTTGTGAAAAAGAAAGACGGAACGATGCGAATGTGTATTGATTATCGGCAACTGAATAAGGAGACTATAAAGAATAAATACCCGTTACCTCGGATTGATGATTTATTTGATCAGTTGAAAGGAGCTTCAGTGTTTTCGAAGATAGATTTGAGATCGGGTTATTATCAATTGCGAGTTAGAGATTCTGATGTGCCAAAGACTGTATTCCAGACGAGGTACGGCCATTTTGAGTTTTTTGTTATGCCCTTTGGACTTACTAATGCACCCACTGTATTTATGGATTTGATTAATCGAATCTTCAGACGGTATTTGGATTGGTTTGTAGTAGTGTTTATTGATGATATACTGATCTACTCCAAAGATGAAATCGAGCATGCCGAGCATTTGAGATTGGTGCTACAAACTTTGCGAGATAAACAGTTGTACGCAAAGTTTAGTAAGTGTGAATTCTGGATGAAGGAAGTTAGCTTTTTGGGTCACGTCGTTTCAGCATCAGGTATTCTTGTTGATTCGAACAAAATATCAGCTATTCTTGATTGGAAACCACCAAAGAATGTTTCTAAAATTCGAAGCTTTCTGGGACTTGCGGGTTATTACCGACGATTTGTGAAAGGTTTTTTCGTAATAGCTACCCCGTTGACAAAGCTATTATAGAAAAATGTCAAGTTCGAGTGGTTGGAAAAGTGTCAAAAAAGTTTCGATCAGTTGAAAGTCCTTTTAACCGAAGCTCCAGTGTTAGTTCAGCCTGAATCTAGTAAAGAATTTGTTGTTTATTCTGATGCTTCTTTGAATGGTTTAGGCTACGTTTTGATGCAGGAAGGCAAAGTTGTAGCCTACGCTTTGAGACAACTGAAGCCGCATGAAAGAAATTATCCGACTCATGATCTAGAACTAGCAGCTATTGTTTTTGCTTTGAAAATATGGCGTCATTACTTGTTCGGCGAAAAATGTCATATTTATTCAGATCACAAAAGTCTGAAGTACTTGATGACTCAAAAAGATTTGAACTTGAGACAACGTAGATGGTTAGAACTGTTGAAAGACTATGAATTAGTAATTGATTACCATCTGGGAGAAGCTAATGTTGTTGCGGATGCCTTAAGTCAAAAATCATTATTTGTTCTTCGTATGTTGAACGCACATATGGTTGTGACTGGTGATGGTTCAATCATAGCCGAGTTAAAAGTAAGACTGATGTTTATTCAACAAATTTGTGATGCACAAAGAATTGACAAAGACTTGATTGCTAGACGAGTTCAATGTGAAACTGATGCAGAGTCAAAGTTTCGAATTGATGCAAATGATTGTTTGAATTTCAAAGGCCGAATATGTGTTTCGAAACATGTGGACTTGATTCAGATGATTTTGAGCGAGGCTCATAATAGTTGATTATCGATACATCCGAGTAGCACAAAAATGTACAATGATTTGAAACAGTTCTACTGGTGGCCTGGCATGAAACGAGATATATCTAAATTTGTCTCGAAGTGCTTAGTTTGTCAGCAAGTAAAAGTAGAACATCAAGTGCCTTCAGGGTTACTTCAGCCAATCATGATACCTGAATGGAAATGGGATAGAATCACTATGGATTTTTATCCGGATTGCCTACAACACCGAGCAAGAAAGATAGAGTTTGGGTTATAGTGGATAGACTGACCAAATCAGCTCATTTTGTGCCAGTTTGTGCAAACTATTCACTTGATAAGCTCGCTGAATTGTATGTATCATAGATAGTGAGGTTGCATGGTGTGCCGAGTTCCATTGCTTCAGATAGAGATCCAAGGCTCACATCGCGGTTTTGGAATAAGTTGTAAGATGCCTTAGGTACTAAACTCCACTTTAGCACAGCCTTTCATCCGCAAACCGATAGTCAGTCTGAATGAACCATTCAGATACTTGAAGACATGTTGAGATGTTGCATCCTCGAGTTTGAAGGTACATGGGAAAGATACTTGCCTTTGATTGAATTTGCTTATAATGACAGTTTTCAATCAAGTATTAAAATGGCACCTTACGAAGCTCTATATGGCCACAAGTGTCGTACACCGTTGTACTGGACCGAGCTCAGTGAGAATAAGATACACGGGGTTGATTTGATTAAAGAGATTGAGCAGAAAGTGAATGTGATCAGAGATACTTTGAAAGCCGCCTCGGATCGACAAAAGTCTTATGCTGATTTAAAGCATAAAGATGTTGAATATCAAGTCAGAGATCGAGTGTTTTTGAAAGTTTCCCCGTGGAAGAAAGTACTCCGATTTGGTCGGAAAGGCAAACTTAGTCCGAGATTCATCAGACCTTATGAAATCACTGAACGTATTGGGCCTATTGCTTATAGATTGAAGTTGCCCTCTGAGTTAGAAAAGATACATGACGTATTTCACGTTTCGATGCTTCGTAAGTATAGATTAGATCCATCACATGTGATCACTCCGTCAGAGGTTGAAATCTGATCCGATATGACATATGATGAAGAACCGATCTGTATCTTAGTTCGGGAAATGAATGAGTTGAGAAACAAGAGGATTCCATTAGTGAAGGTACTATGGAATAGGCATGGAGTTGAAGAGGCTACGTGGGAGCCTGAAGATTCATTGAGGCAACAATATCCGACTTTGTTTAACGGTAAGATTTTCGGGGACGAAAATCCTTAAGGGGGAGAGTTGTAACAGATCGAATTTGACCCTAATCGAAACAGTGATTTTCGGACCACGAATTTGAGCCCGAGAAATATTTAAATATTATAATTTGTGTTTTCTATATGTGAATTAATGTGTGAGAAGGTTTCGTAGAAAAATTTAATCATTTGTGTGCTTAATTTAGAAAAAGGATTTAATCGCATAAATAGAAAAAGTTGCAAACTATAGTGAAAAGTGCCTATTTGATGATGGCTTTTTAAAGTGGGGTATTAAAAAGGCAATTAGCCATTTTTAAAGTTAGTGGGTGGCTAAAGTCACTATTACCCTTATTATATATGTTAGCTTTATTTTTTTTAAATGGTTATATTAGTAATTAGCTAAATAACATAATATATGTTAAAATAACATAAAACAAAGCCATCATCTTTTTCATTTTTTCTTGGCCGAATATTGGAGGAAGAAATAAAGCTTTGGGTTCTTTGATTTTCGGCACTTCTAGGCTAAAATTCAAGGTGAGTTTTAGTCGGTTTTGATAATTTTGATGTTTTGAGATCGTTGCTTGAAGCGGTAGCTTACCCATGTTGAAATTTTGAATCTAAGCATGTTTGATATTCAGCCATTGATGTGTTCATGTAATTTTTGATGGTTGATGATTTTATTTTAAAGATATGTTAAAGATTAATTTATTTTCTATTGGAAATTTTGGTGAATTTAAATATTTTGGGCTAAATTGAAAAAATAAATTTGTGAGGGGGCTAAAATGCAAAATAAATGAAAGATATGGACTTGTTTGGTCCCCATGAATATTCGGCCCTTGTATAGTTTAGTGAAATTTTGTGTATTTTGTGTTTTATGCAAATAGGACTAAATGGTAAAAATGTGAAACATTAAGGGTAAAATGGTAAATTGCCTTTTTATGTGTTTTGGGGCTAAATTGAGATGAAATGTGATTGAATGAGCTAAATTTTAATATGTTTAGATCAAGAACAAAGAAAAATAGATTTGGATCGGGGGAAGTCGAAGATTATCGAATAGTCGATATAGATTATCCGTCAACTATCGAGGTAAGTCCTTAAGCTGAATATATTGAAGAATAAATTATGAACGTGTTTAATGATGATGCTTGGTAAATTTAAGTATATGTGTATGTGATAACCGAATGTAAAGATCTTACATTGAATTAGATATGGTTTGTGATTACAAAATGAATGTGTTTACTTGATATGATAAATGGGTTGTACAATGATGTAATGATTTTATTTGTGTAATGTGAATTAACTTAAGTGAATTTGATATGTGATAAAATTATGAAATGTGTATAGAATGATTGACTATATTGATATTCGGGCTTAAAGCCTAGTAGGCCTCATGCCGGTGATTTACTTTGGGCTTTAAGCCTAGTAGGCCTCGTGCCGGTGATTTATTTCGGGCTTATTGCCTAGCAGGCTGAATGCCGATGTTTAAATTTTGGACTTTAAGTCCAACAGGCCTAGTGCCGGTGTATGTGTTTTGGGCTAATGCCTAGTAGGTTCTATACCGGTGTATTGAAACTCTGAGCTCAGATTGTGTAACAACAAAGTATAAAATGAATCAATAAAGTCTAAGCTTTTGAAAATGGAACATACTGATTCGGCTTTGAGGTAAGTGTTTTCATACTTATATGTTGCATATGATGTTAATGAGCAAGTAAGATGAGGAAATAATTGTATTATACAATGGTGGTTGAAAATATATGTATATATACATTATGCTATGTGATGATAGATTACTTGGAGGTATACAAGTGAATGAAAATGTTTATGTAAGTATACCTATGTTTATATATGTGTTAGTATATTTGGGAATGGTGCACTTTGGTGAAAATATATATATATAAAATGAGAGTTGATAGATTAAATGAAATAATGAAATTCGCAATGATAGATATATAAGTTAAATTACATACTTTTAAATGCTTTGAATTGTAAGTTAGAATGTTTAGATGATTGAAGTTATATTGTAGTTACTTAAGACTTACTACGCTAGTAAGCTTACTTGTGTGTTTCACTGTTCGTTTTATAGATCGTGGTCAAGCTACGGGCTCGAAGGATCATTGTTGAAGTCAACCACACTATCATCCCCTTTTTGGTACTTTTCAGCTAGTTGATTTGAATTAAAACCATGTATAGGCTAGCTAAATGTTCAAATGATGTTTTGTATATCTATATATATATAGTAGCCATGAGAAAATGGCTTGATCATTTTGTGTAAGTTTGGTTTATTTGTTTTTGGCTATGTTTTGATATATTTAGTTTCAATATTCGGCTATGGTATGTTTCTTGTAGACAAGTTTAAGTATTATGCAATTGATATAATTGCTTGTTTAGGATGGCATAGGCAAAGATGTCAAGGGATGTATATATTCGGTCACAGCAAGTTATGTATGGAAGATGAATAAATAGTATAGGTGTATGTGTACGGTTTTTGCAAGAATTTGATCTTGATTAGCTATATGATAAGCATAGCGGTTGCGGTTGTGTTTTGTATTCATGAGATTGATCAATGGGAATTTATATACTACTTGTCTAGTATGCTTTTCGAATGGTTAATAGGTTAAAAATGTATGTTTCAGCAATATAGAAAATGTCATATGTGTAATGTAGTTAAAATATTAATGAAAGTCATGTTTCAAGTAAACTTTGTTATGTGATATTTATTATTTTATAATGAGACAAGTATATATGTTTCTTGGTTGGTTAGTTACATATTAAGGTGAAAGGTGAGATTGAATGTTCGGTCAATATGTGAATTTGGTATGCTTGCATATTTATATTATTTTGGTATTGAGACATAAGTTTTTAAAGGGTTAAATGATATACGTGATTATGACATTATTGCACATGAATTGTAGAAATTTTAAGTGAATTATTCGGCCAATGAGCGTATACATAGAATAAGTATAGTTAGTTTGGTGGTTTATGGTATTTTGGATTGAAATAATGTATCGATAATGTATATTTGGTTATATATATATATATATATATCTATATATTCAAATCGTATATTATTTCATAGTGTATATGTGCAGTCGTTTGATATATGGCATGTTTTGAAATTTGACTTAAACCAATATGCAAGTAATTATTAGATTTTATTTGGAGTTTGTGTGATAGTTGAGTAAATGGTGTATTTCATTCATGATATTACTATAGTGAATATGCATGTCTATAAATAAAGAAACAAATGTATTATTGTATGATTAATAATAATAGTGTCTGTAAATGTATCGTTGATATTAGTAATGAGAAATAATGATTTTATCAAATATTAATTGCATGGTATGCTATGTTTTGATAATTGTTACAGTAATGCCTCGTGACCTTAATCTGACGACGGATACGGGTTAGGGTGTTACATACAATCTCTCCATGACCAATTCAAACACCTCATCAGTGGTGTTTCAATCTAATTCTTCTACCTTCCCAGCTCAAGCAGCAAAATAAGCACTCCATTGCTTATCTCAGGATTTGAACCTCAGACCTCATAGATACACAACACGCCACTTGCCACTAGGCCATAAGCTCTTCTTGTGTCATTAACCAAACATTATTATTAATAAAGCCTAAGTGCCAGTGTCCAGGTTCATTTAAGGGAAAAATTTAAAATTTTGTAAGAGCCAAAACTTGAACCCAGGCTTCTCAAATACCCCCATACACACCCAAATCACTTAGCCATTAAAGAAAACAAGCAATTTTGTTAGAACATAAAAATTTAAAGACCCTATATGTTTAGGGCATTACATTAGAGCTTACTGGTTCAGCTCGTATAAGCTTATTATTTAGCTCGATAGAGCTTACCGTTTCAGTCAATAGAGCTTACTGTTCATTAGCTCAGGAGAAGCTTATCGATCATGGGTTGAAAGATCATAAATGATAATGAATTGACAGATTTTGATGTTTATCACCGAGTATCCTTTAGAGTTCTAATAGGTTCAACGGGCATAAATTATGTTTATATGGATGAGTACTATTATTGAATGGATTATTGGTTATATGATTGAGAATGAAATGTTGAATGCGAGTTATATTGAGTGTTGAATTGTGATAATGGATGATTTCATATATTAACATGTCTAATCTTTTGATAAATGCTTGTGATAGGCAATTGGAAATTATATGGAGTTTACCTTAGTTATTTGTGTTGGTATGGTATAAATGGTAAGTTTAATTCTGAATTATACGTGCTTACTAAGCTATAGAGCTTAGTCGATTTCTTTTTCTATGTTTTATAGAGGTTCGTTAGCTCACTCGTTTCGGACAAGTCAGAGTTGCATATCACACTATCCAATTTCTAATTGGTACTTTTAAACTTGTGGATACATGTAAATATGGCATGTATAGGATAGTTTAAAAGATGTTAGTTAAGTTACTTTATATCATGATTTTGGTATGTTTTTGTGTATAAGTTAAGCCATGTGATTTGGCTTATTTTGGTACAATGCTTTGGTTGTGTATAAGTGTGCAATTATGGTATGTTTTGGGTAAGGAATTGATGGAATGAAAATGTCCAAAAGATGTCTTGTTATGTAGTTGATATATGAATGGATTATATGTGATGTTTACAAGGTAATTTAATACTTAATTGAATTGGTATATTATGTGTATGAAATGTTATGGAATGATTGCCAATTGGGTTATAAAATGTGGTCATTTATGCTTGTGAATGCTTGTGTGTATAGGGTGGCAAATGGCTTTGCAAATAGCCTATTTTTGTCCACAGGGGCAGGGACACGGGCGTGTGTCTCAGCTGTGTGTGACACACAATCATGTTGCACAGCTGTGTGTCCTCTGGTGTTGAAATGGAATTGAAGTCAGTGTGCTCCACACGGACTCAGACACGGGTGTGTGATCGACCGTATGGTACAAGTCAGTATACCCTCCTAAATGGCGCACGGCCTAGCACATAGTCGTGTGACTTGGCCATGTTGATAAATTAGTATACCTTACAGTTTTGGCACGACCTAGTACATAGGCATGTTTGGCCATTTCGAAGGGCACACGGGCTAGACACAGGGACGTGTGGTTGGCCGTGTGACCCAACTCAGTATACTATCCAATTTTCACACGGCCTGCCATACGGTTGTGTCCTCGGTCGTGTGACACAAGTTAGTATGTGAAACACTCCAAACCCGGCCCATAAACCCTGACCGGATCTGGCATGCTTCTAGGGAAAAATCTTTCGAAAACTTATTTGAAGTTTTTCCAAAATTTTTGTGTGTTTTTGAAGAACAGTTGATTTGTGTTGATTTGGTGTCAAAACATTTAACATTTATTTTTAATATAAGTTACTTAAACTTTAAAGTGATAAAGATCGTACCATACTAAAATAATTTAAATGCATGCATAAACAGTTTAATACTTATGGCCTTATTACATCAAAACAAAACCCGAAATAATTTAAAATACTTAAGTATGGAAAATTCAAAATAAAACAACTTCCGAGCTAAGCATGGCCACCATTGAGCTCCTGCCGACCCGGTCCATTACTGTGTGTCACCTAAAAAAATAATCCCACAACGGGGTGAGTCAAACAGACTTAGTGTGTAACAACCAACACAAGCTCAATCAATTTAGGCATGTCAAATCATACATAATAAACATATATAATCAATGATGCAAACCCAAACCCAAACCTAGATAACCATCAGCTACACATCACCGTACCAACCATCACACCGTGGGGACTACTAAGTCGACCCTCTATCCGCTACACATCATCGAAGGCGTCATTTGAGACGACGTGCTGATCGCCTTTAGATATATTGTGGCATAGCCACCAGATAATTATTTGTGACATAAGTCATCACATTCGGATTTTTGTGACATGAGTCACCATATTCAGATATTGTGGTATAAACCACCAGATCACTTCCCCTTTAAAATAATTTCCCATATGCCCCATGTCATACAAATCATGCAACATCATGCCTTATGCCTTATTTCACATTCTTATCAATATTCACATATGTGCCATATTCCAAATATTCCTATCATTTATTAACATAATGTCAAGGTTACGTACATGAGTACTTTGTACCATTGCATGGTACCTTTGGCCACATTTCACATCATTATAAACACATATATTAAATTGTTAGTAAATATATTAAAAGTTAGTGTGGGTACACACGGTTCACTTAACTCTTTTCTTTGAAATCTCGAAAACCCGATCTAATGCTTTAGATCCTTAGTTCCTACATTCGCCAACCTTAAGTACTTCAAAGAAAAGCCATTCGCTAAATAATCAAATCAGAAGGATTAACGTAACCAAAATCTTACCTTGCTGCCGATTTGATTACTAATCAAATCCTGAAATTCCGTGATACTTCTTCCTTGAAATCGTCCAACACTAGTTCACTGGACTTGGTTCGTTTCGGCTTTTTGAATAAGTACGAAATATATCTGAAACACCAATTATGGCCTTGGCCGAATGCACATAGTCACTTACCTTATGAATCTTAAATCCCGAAAATATATCCTTGGTTGTGGTATTTGTCGAAATCCCTATAGACACATGTTAGATCAATTCCTAACCTTTAATCACAACAAATGGCCCTTGGCCGAATACCACATATTACTTACCTTGATCACACCAATCCCGAAGATTGCCTCCTTGAAATCGGCTACAATAGAAATCCCGAAACTTCCTTCATAGTTTCAGCCATGAACATTAATGGGGTTAGATTTCATCTATCGGCTAAAGAAAAGAAAGAAAAGAATCAATAGTTGATCCTTACCCTTATGACAGAAGTCGACTGCTCCTTGTTGAACCCACAGAGATTCGGCTATGTAGACTTAGATAGAGATCAACAGGTTTTCAGCTTTTAGGGTTTAATGGACAATTGGCTAGGGGTTATTGTTTTATTCGGCTTGAGTGAATTTGCAAAAGAAGAAGGAGAAGATGGATGATGGAGATTCGGCTAGAACACAAGGTATTTTGGCTTGACAAAATAAAAGAGAAGAAGAGAAAATTTGCTAAAGAATTCGGCAGAGGCACAATTGAAAAGAAAAGAATGAATATGGCCTCACTTCTACCCTTTGGCCGAAAATACCACCCAGGAGAGTCCCTTGGTCGGACAACTCTCCCTCTCTCCATTCAATCCCCCTTTTCACTCTACCTTAGCCAAATCTTTAACTCTTTCCAACCCAATCTATGCCGCCTTCCTCCAAAGTCCATATGCCGTCCACTGTTGCTCATCCTTGTAGCAAAATAAAAACTCCCTTTTTCTTTCCTTGTGATTTGAACCTAGGCCCTTCCCCCTTTGCTTGTGGCGTCACTTACTAAGGCCCTAAGTGGCGCCTCCAAGCCATTTAAACAAGCCCATTTTAGTGGCATATTTCCCCTACAAATTTTCTTAAGGCCTCTTATGCTTAGCTCTCTCTTTTAAACTTAAAATTAAATAATTTCTATGGCATTCTCCTACATTCTACTATTCCCGAAATTCATAAAGCACATTCATAATATACACAGGCATACAAGCACATGCAATTGAGTAAAAATGCACAAGCACTAATTCTCGAATATTACAGTTCTACCCCTCTTAAAATAATTTCTACCTCGAAATTACCTGGCTAGAATAGGTGGGGGTATTGCTGTCGCATTACTTCTTCCGGCTGCCAAGAAGCTTCCTCCGATCCATGGTTACACCATAACACTTTGACAAGAAGGACCGACTTCCTTCAAAGCACCTTTACATCTCGTTCCAGAATCTGAATCGGCTCTTCCTCATAAGACAGATCTGGTCTCAGCTCCACCTCTTCAACCGGAACTACATGAGATGGATCCGATCGATAACGACGTAGCATAGAGACATGGAATGTGTCATGCATCTGTTGCAACTCCGAAGGCAACTCCAACTGGTATGCCACCGGTCCAATTCGCTTCAACACCCGATAAGTTCGTATAAACCTTGGGCTTAGCTTCCCTTTTCGACCAAATCTCATCACCTTCTTCCAAGGCGACACTCTAAGAAACACTTGATCTCCCACATCAAATTCTATTTCCTTCCTTTTGAGATCGGCATACTACTTCTGCCTGTCAGACGCCTCCTTCAACCCTGCCCAAATTATCTTAACCTTCTCTTCAGATTCTGCCACAATTTTTGGACCCAAAATCTGACGTTCTCCCAATCCCGTCCAACATGTAGGGGTGCGACACTTCCGTCCATACAGTGCTTCGTACGGTGCCATCCGTATACTTTCCTGATAACTATTGTTGTATGCAAACTCAGCTAAAGACAAATATTCTTCCCAACTTCCTCTGAAGTCTATTACACATCCCCTTAGCATATCCTCTAACACTTGGATTACTCGTTCAGATTGACCGTCTGATTATGGATGAAAAGCCATACTAAAGTCCAATCTGATGCCTAAAGCCTGATGTAGTGCTTTCCAAAATCGAGATGTAAACCTTGGATCCCTATCCGAGATAATCAACATCGACACTTCGTGTAGCTTCACAATCTCCGCCACATACAACTTTGCTAGCTTCTGGAGAGAATAGTCAACCCGCACTGGAATGAAATGCGCGGACTTTGTCAGTCGATCCACTATCACCCATACCGAGTCCTTCTTAGTAGGCGTAAGGGGAAGCCCACTAACGAAGTCCATGGTAATTCTCTCCCACTTCCACTGTGGAATCTTAATCGGCTGAAGCAACCCTGACGGAACTTGGTGTTCAGCCTTAATTTCCTGACACGTTAAGCACTTGCCTACAAATTTGGTAACTTCCGCTTAAGACCAGGCCACCAAAATTGTTCCTTTAAGTCTCTGTACAGCTTATTACCTCCAAGATGCACAGCATAGGGGCTACCATGCGATTCCTGAAGAATCCTATGCCTTAACTCCTCATTCTTTGGCATACAGACCTTACCCTTAAAACACAATACTCCATCGCCGTTAACACCATAATCCTTCAACTCCCCACTTTGTACTTGCCGTAGCTTAGCACTTAGATCATCATCCGCCAACTGACTCTCTTTCACCTCATTCAACCACATCGGCTTAACTTGCAACTCTGCCAGTAGACTTCCATTGTCATACAAGCTCAGATGCGCAAACATCAGCCTTAGATCTGACACTACTTTCTGACTTAGAGCATCTGCCACTACATTCGCCTTGCCCGGGTGATACTCATGGAACAATCGTAGTCCTTCAATAATTCCAACCACCTTCGCTATCTCAGGTTCAACTCCTTCTGAGTCAGTAGATATTTGAGGCTTTTGTGGTCTGTGTAGATTACGGACTTCTCTCCATATAAGTAATGCCTCCACACCTTAAGAGCAAAGACCACTACCGCCAATTCCAAGTCATGCGTCAGGTAGTTAACCTCGTGTGGCCTTAGTTGTCGAGATGCATAAGCAACTACCTTCCGTCTTGCATAAGGACACCTCCCAATCTCAGTATGGGAAGCATCACAAGACACTACAAAATCCTTCCCCGCCTCAGTGAATCAACATTGGAGCTTCAGTCAAGACTCTCTTAAGCTTCTCAAAGCTCTCCTATTGCTTATCAGTCCATATGAAAGGTACCTCCTTCCTTAGTAACTTTGTCAAAGGTGCAGTTATTGATGAGAATCCTTCTACAAACCTTCTGTAGTAGCCTTCCAATCCCAAGAAACTACGAACCTCAGCCACCGACCTAGGTGGTTTCCAATCTAGCACTGCCTCAATCTTCCGAGGATCCACCCTTATTCCTTCAGTAGATACCACATGTCCTAAAAATGTAACCTCTTTTAGCCAAAATTCACATTTGCTGAACTTGGAAAATAGCTTTTTCTCCCTTATCACTTGCAACACAACTCGAAAGTGATCATCATGTTCTTCCTCCTACTTCGAATACACTAAAATATCATCTATGAACACAACAATGAATCGGTCCAGATAGGGTTGGAAAACCCGGTTCATCATGTCCATGAACGCGACTGGGGCATTTGTCAATCCGAACGGCATTACTAAGAACTCATAACGCCCGTACCTTGTCCGAAAAGCTATCTTATGGATGTCAGCCTCCTTCACTTTAAGCTGATGATATTCAGACCTTAGATCTATCTTTGATAATACTGCCGTCCCCTTAAGCTGATCGAACAAGTCGTCTATCCTTGGCAATGGATACTTGTTCTTGATGGTCAGCTTATTCAACTGACGATAATCTATGCACATGCGCATAGTTCCATCCTTCTTCTTCACAAACAAGACCGGTGCTCCCCATGAAGACACACTGGGTCGGATAAACCCTGATCAAGCAATTCTTGGATCCGAGCCTTGAGCTCACCAAATCCTTTGGTGCCATTACATGACGGGCAAATGACACAGAGAGGCATTCTCGACAAACAAGTCAATTTTGAACTCCACCTCCCTGTCCGGGGGTATTCCTGGCGGTTCCTTCGAAAAGACATCCACAAATTCTCTTATCGTTCTAACCCCACTAACTCCCTCTTCTTTCGCATCCACAGCACTAACGAAAGCCAAAAATGCCTTGCACCCCTTCCGAACCATCCTATCAGCCTTTAAGGCTGAAACTACGTTAGACAAGTAGTTTATTCTTTCTCCTATCATAATTACCGCCTTATCCTCCGGCGACCTTAACTCCATTCTCTTAGCCGCACAATCTAATACAGTCCGATGCTCCACTAGCCAGTCCATGCCAAGAATAAGATCGAATTCTCCGAAGGGTAGTTCCATTAAGTCGACAGGAAATACCGCTCCCTGAAGCTCCAAAGGTACACTCCAAAACATCTTATTCACCACTACAGTTTGACCTAATGGGCTTACTACAGCCATCTCCCTACTAGAAAGTTCAGAGGCTATTCCTAGAGTTTCAACTACTCTACATGCAACATAAGAGTGGGTAGAGCCAACATCAATCAAAGTAAAGTAAGGCTTGCCAAATATAAGGAACGTACTGGTTATGACGTCCGGTGCATCTCCGTCCTCCCTCCGATGTACCGCATAAACCAAACCCGGCTACCTTGCCTCTGTATTATTAACACCTCTGCCCGGGGTTCTTCGTCCCCTTCCAACACCGTTACCTCTGCCAGCTGAACCACGGCCTTGCGGTGGCTACTGTCCTCCTCTTCTAGCCTAGTTAGGACCTTGGCTTACTGGTCAACCCCCTTCTTTTCTCATAGGACAATCCTTAATCATGTGGTCCTTGGACCCACACTTAAAGCATCCTCCCGTCTTTTTCCAACACTCCCTCAAGTGCATCTTCCCACATTGGTCACAAGTACGGTACTGTCCTCCCGTAGCAGCTTGCTGACCTCACGGCCCATCAACTCTAGGCCTCTTTTACTCACTCCTTGAAGACCCTGATGATCCAAAGCCTTTTTTTGCCTACTCCGGCCTGTATTCTGTCTCACCGAGTCCTTAATCCCTTCGGCTACCTTAGCCTTCTCCACCAACACGGCAAACTCTCGCTCCTGCTGTTGAGCTATCAATAATCTTAGATCATCCCTCAGTCCATCCTCAAACCGGACACACCGCTCATGCTCCATCAACACAATACCTCGAGCATAACGGCTTAGCCTTAGGAATTTTGCCTCGTATTTCGCTATAGACTTATTTCCTTGAACCAGCCTCAGAAACGCCTTCCTCTGTGCATCAACATAGCTAGTTCCAATGTACTTCTTTTGATATGCCGCCTTGAAATATTCTCAAGTAAGATCATCTGTGGCAGCACCTTCCCGAACTGTGAGCCACCATTGGTATGACTCATCACGAAGTAGCAACACTATCCCTTTCAATTTCTCCTCAGCAATTAGGTCCAAGTCGTCCATAATCCGCTCCATCGCTTCCAACCAATACTCAGCTGTATTGGGTGCCACACCGAATACTCCACGAAAAAACTCAGCTCCATTAGCTCGAAGTCGCTCAGGTACCGACTTTCGAGCTCCCATGCCTCCGCCTGCTCCAGTCACCCTTTCCAAAACTCACAGCATCACTTGTGATACTACATCATCCCCCGTCTGATCCTGATATTCCACATCAGCGGCTGGTGGTGGTGGCATCTCATTTTTGGACCCTTGTCCGGACCTAACGGGCTCCGACACAGTCATTCGGCCTCTACCACGGCCTCGCACGTTATGACAATGTCCCCTAGAGTTCATGCTTCTGAATCGCGTTTATCTGATTAAAGAATTTTATGAATTAGTTTTGTTCCACTGATTTATCACGAACAGTCTAATGTTCAGTAGTTCTAGGGAGTAGTTCTTTCGATTTCATACACATACAGTCTCAATTCATTCATTTAATCACATTCATGAACTTACGTTCATTACAGAAAAATATTGTAGTTGTCATTGTTTGTTGTTTTCCACTACCTAGGGGTATTTCGTAATTTTATCCTATAGGGGTATTTCGATAATTTTTCAAATTAGGGTATTTGAAAATACTGTAAAATAGAGACTTTTGGTATCTTTACAAAATTGAAATACTTGGAAAGAAAGTTTCAAGGGTAAAATGGTAATTTTATAAGCTGAGGGTATTTTCGTAATTTTTCAAACCGGGGCATTTCGGTAAAATTTTTTCATAAAATATGGTTCTGGTGAGTTTTCAAAACAAGGGTATTTTAGAAATTTTAATTTGAGGGCACTTGGTAACTTTCCACACCGAGGTATTTTGGTCATTTATGCAGGTTAGGGGTAATTTGGTCAATTGCAAACCGTGGGTATTCGGTCTTCTTTAAACCAAGGGCACTTGGAGTTTTAAAATCATGGTTTAACTTTGAAATTTCACAAAAGCAGGTGATGGTCCCTTCGAGTTTTAATTATTGGGTTTAGCTTTGTGGTGAGTCCTCTTGGTTAGGGTGAACCGTCACTACGCACTGTAGGATTAGGATTCCGAGGAGGTGAGCCACTAGGGTGGTTAAATACCAAGCTCCCACCGAATCCAATCCTAAACATGCGCTGTGGTTGCCACACCTTTAACTCAACGACTTAGACACGAGTTTGTTTGGTTAGACTTTAAGTTTTATGTAACTTGGTGTTGGAGTAGACTAATCCTAGGGTTTAATATCTCCTAATCTACTAATCTACGTCCCTATGATTTCCCCCACACAAGTCACAGAGGAGTTAGGGGTACTTACTTGGTGGACTTCGAGCTGGAGACTCAGGTGCCATGCTAGAAAACCTGCTTATTTCTTAGAAAAATCCAATTTCAAAAGAAAGAAAACGTTTTGGGCCCAAAAAGCCCTCAAGGCCGAGTTTTGAACCGGGCTCTGATACCAAACTGAAACACCCCAAACCCGACCCACAAGCCCTGACCGGATCTGGCATGCTTCTAGGGAAAAATCTTTCAAAACTTATTTGAAGTTTTGCCAAAATTTTTGTGTGTTTTTGAAGAACAGTTGATTTGTGTTGATCAGGTGTCAAAACATTTAACATTTATTTTTAATATAAGTTACTTAAACTTTAAAGTGATAAAGATCGTACCATACTAAAATAATTTAAATGCATGCATAAACAGTTTAATACTTATGGCCTTATTACATCAAAACAAAACCCGAAATAATTTAAAATACTTAAGTATGGAAAATTCAAAATAAAACAACTTCTGAGCTAAGCATGGCCACCATTGAGCTCCTGCCGACCCGGTCCATTACTGTGTGTCACCGAAAAAATAATCCCACAATGGGGTGAGTCAAACAGACTCAGTGTGTAACAACCAACACAAGCTCAATTAATTTAGGCATGTCAAATCATACATAATAAACATATATAATCAATGATGCAAACCTGAACCCAAACCTAGATAACCATCCGCTATACATCACCCGTACCAACCATCATACCGTGGGGACTACTAATTCAACCCTCCATCCGCTACACATCATCGAAGGCAATCGCTGCAGACGACATGCTCATCGTCCTTATATATATTGTGGCATAGCCACCAGATAATTATTTGTGACATAAGTCACCACATTCAAATTTTTGTGACATGAGTCACCACATTCAGATATTGTGGTATAAACCACCAGATCACTTCCCCTTTAAAATAATTTCCCATATGCCCCATGTCATACAAATCATGCAACATCATGCCTTATGCCTTATTTCACATTCTTATCAATATTCACATATGTGCCATATTCCAAATATTCCTATCATTTATTAACATAATGTTAAGGTTATGTACCTGAGTACTTTGTACCATTGCATGGTACCTTTGGCCACATTTCACATAATTATAAACACATATATTAAATTGATGCCATAAATCTATTAAAAGTTAGTGTGGGGTACACACCTGGTTCACTTAACACTTTCACTGAAATCCCGAAAACCCGATCTAATGCTTTAGATACTTAGCTCCTACATTCGACCAACCTTAAGTACTTTAGTAAAAAGCCATTCGGCTAAATAATCAAATCCCGAAGGATTAACGTAACCGAAATCTTACCTTGCTGCCGATTTGATTTCTAATCAAATCCTAAAATTCGTGATACTTCTTCCTTGAAATCGGCCAACACTAGTTCACTAGACTTGGTTAGTTTTGGCTTTTTGAATAAGTACGAAATAGATCTGAAACACCAATTATGGCCTTGGCCGAATGTACATAGTCACTTACCTTATGAATCTTAAATCCCAGAAATATATCATTGGTTGCGGTATTTGTCGAAATCCCTATACACACATGTTAGATAAATTCCTAACCTTTAATCACAACAAATGGCCCTTGGCCGAATACCACATATTACTTACCTTGATCACACCAATCCCAAAGATTGCCTCCTTGAAATCAGCTACAATAAAAATCCCGAAACTTCCTTCATAGTTTCGGCCATGAACATTAATGGGGTTAGATTTCATCTTTCGGCTAAAGAAAAGAAAGAAAAGAATCAGTTGATCCTTACCCTTATGATAGAAGTCAACTGCTCCTTGTTGAACCCACAGAGATTCGGCTATGTAGAATTAGATAGAGATCAACAGGTTTTTGGCTTTTGGGGTTTAATGGACAATCGGATAGGGGTTATTGTTTTATTCGGCTTGAGTGAATTTGCAGAAGAAGGAGGAGAAGATGGATGATGGAGAGTCGGCTAGAACACAAGGTATTTCGGCTTGACAAAATAAAAGAGAAGAAGAGAAAATTTGCTAAAGAATTCGGCAGAGGCACAATTGAAAAGAAAAGAATGAATATGGCCTCACTTCTACCCTTTGGCCGAAAATACCATCCAAGAAAGTCCCTTGGCCGGCCAACTCTCCCTCTCTCCATTCAATCCCCCTTTTCATTCTACCTTAGCTGAATCTTTAACTTTTTCCAACCCAATTTATACCTCCTTCCTCTAGAGTCCATATGCCGTCCACTACTGCTCATCCTTGTAGCAAAATAAAAACTCCCTTTTTGCTTCCCTTGTGATTCGAACCTAGGCCCTTCCCCCTTTGCTTGTGGCATCACGTACTAAGGCCCTAAGTGGCACCTCCAAGCCACTTAAACAAGCCCATTTTAGTGGCATATTTCCCCTACAAATTTTCTTAAGGCCTCTTAGGCTTAGCTCCCTCTTTTAAACTTAAAATTAAATAATTTCTAAGGCATTCTCCTACATTCTACTGTTCCCGAAATTCATAAAGCACATTCATAATATACACAGGCATACAAGCACATGCAATTGAGCAAAAATGCACAAGCCCTAATTCCCGGATATTACAGTATGTATGCCCTATTTCCATGCGGTTTAAGACACGGGGTGTCTACTAATCGTGTGAGGCACACGGCCTGTTCACACGGGCATGTGATACTTGAAAAATTAAAATTTTCATATGTTACTGATTTAGTCCCGAATGCATGATTTAAGTATATATTGAATGTGAATGAATGATATTTATTGAATTGAGATGATATTTGATAAATAATTGTTTTGAATTGAGTTACAAGTCAAGTTATGCCTCTTCGCCCATTTCGACGACGATTTTGGATTAGGGATGTTATATTTGTTGGTATCAGAGCCATATTTAGTCGATTCTAGGACTAACGTAGCATATGTTAGTCTAGCTATACATGCCATATAGAACCTGTGATAGTGTGATATCTCCCGACTCTGATGAAAATTATTTTAACTAGACAGATATGCCTTCCAACCGAGCTAATTCCAATAGTGCAGAAAGTTGTACTCAAATATTTGAGTGAAAATGTGTTTGTGTTGAGTTGAAATTCATAAAGGTATGAATAAAAAGTTCATAATATTATGTTATTGATAAATGTTATGTTATGTGTATGTATATGTGAGAGTTAAATTTGAGGCTTTACGACCCTCACCCCTTTGTCAGTATAGTGTTACAATGAAATTCTTAAGATTTAGATTGAATAAGCTCACAAGTGTGGAATTTCAGAGTTCCATGATTGAAGGATTAATACTGTGGTCAGATAAGAGAATGAGTCAACAATAAAGATAGTACTAGAAGAGATATCGGATCGTTTTAAAGGCTACGGGAATTATGCAAAGTCACTATTAAAGAAGAAGTTGACTTCGATGAAACAAAATATTCAGGTATGATCTCTAAATAATGTACTAATTGGGAGTTCTACTTAATTGATTTCTGTTATTTATGGGATAATGAGGAATCAATAATGATAGAATTAGATAGTTGAATAATGTTTGAATTGTAAAGATATTTGAGTACAGCAGTATAATTGAATAGCTTATAATGATCTCTTTAGGGTATTCTATGTGATCAATTATTCTCAGAGGTATTTGTGGCTATTTATTTTCAAATGGAACTTGTAACACCCCAAACCCGTCCTAGACGTTATGATCGGATCTGGCATGTCACATGGAAAGGTTGTTAAAGAATCTACGCGTTCGTTAAAAATATCAAGTTTTGTTGCTTGTGAAAAATTCAATTTGTTTTATAGTTCTCTTTGCAAAAACATTTTCGTTGCTATTTCCGATGACCTGGTTTATAATTAATCCAACTCAATGAGTTTCAAAAAAAATGACATTTAAATTATTGTAGACATGGGATATTTTGAAAAGAGTTATCAACGTTAAGAAAATCCAGAGTTTTATCCATTATAGTTTGTAAAACGTGTATTAACATTATAGAAAAACCATTAATAATGTTTTAGAAAATCCCAAATTGAGCATTCAAAATTAATAAGTAGTAACCAAATTAAAAGCTAAAACCAAAACAAAATACCAAAGGCCTTATTACAAAATAAAAACCCAAATTTAAATAAAATTTATAGTACCGCAAACCGGAATTTATTAAGCTACGATGCATGGCCACCACAGAGTTCACCTCGGCTCTAAATCCGTAAAGCTAGGAATTACCTGCAAAATTAAGCAGAGGGGTGAGTTACGAGAACTCAGTGTGTAATCCCCTATAAGAACGATAACTGGGCCTAAGCCCACAGAAGCACATTGAGCCTTAGCTCTCACAGTAATGAAATTGGCTGAAGCTCATACGAGTCGAGCTGGGCCGTAGCCCTAACAACATGGCATAAATAGTGAATGCAATGCAACCCAGCCCAACCTAGTATTCCATCCTCTACACTCCACTCCATATATCCAACCTCAGCACTCCTGTGGAGATTTTTACAATCAACCCTCCATCCTCTACACTCCTCTTTGGCAGTCATGCTGATAGTTATGCTGCTCAAAGCCGATATAATGTGATAGAGTCACCGATATGTGTGGAACCAAGCCATCGAAATAATGTGGTAGAGCCACTGATATATGTGTCAGAGCCACCAAAATAATAATATAATCGGCACACAACCCTAAGTAAATATAATTGACACAAAGTCATCAATAACTGTATAACGCTTGAAACATAGCCATCAGCGATGGTAACATAATCAATACACAGCCTTGGGTAAATATGATTGGCACAAAGCCATAATCAAGATGGCATGGAGCCATAATTAGGTTGGCATATAGCCATTATACAGAATGTGGCAGAGCCATCGTTATATACTTCCCCGATCATCAATATCCCAACCCCATGCAATATGTCGTGTATGTCATGCTCAATCATTACACGTGTATGCAGAATGGCCATGCTCAATAACAATCATTTAAACATGTAATAAAATTATATCAGTCATACAACCATAGCCAAACCGGTCATATCATAGCACAAGCCAATCACATACCTACAAGGGAAAATCAGCCATTTTACCCTGTAAGGGTAGTCCGGTAACCCTACCCTTCAGGGGTAGTTCGATAATTCTACTCATAACTAATTCCTGTATGCAGTGTATCTCAAACATAATCAATCATACAATTAACACATAAAATGCTAGTACTACTACGAGGGTACAACGGTTATTTTGTCGTTTAGGGGTAAAATAGTAATTTTACAAACTGGGGGTGTTTTGATAATTTCACAAACTAGGGGTATTTCGGTAATTTTGCAAACCATGGGTATTTTTATAATTTTACAAACCAGGTGTATTTTGGTAATTTTACAAACCAGGGGTATTTCGATAATTTTACAAATTAGGGGTATTTTGGTCATTTTACAAATTAGGGTATTAACGACCCAACAAAAGGTCCACTATCGCCTCGAACGACTCAAGTATTCTAAACAGAGATAATGATGCGAATGGGCCTAAGACCCATTCTCGGCCCAAGTGGGCCCACACACTCGTGTGGCCCATTTAGCCCAAACTTAGCCACATATATGAGATTCATATAGTCTAGTTCACTATTTACTACTCAATCATACAATTTACTCATATGGACCCTTGGGCCCATTAGGCCCACTTGGCCCCTTTCGGGCCATTGTGGCCTAACAGCCCACACCCACAAGAACACTACTGATGGCCTCAACAGCCCTCACCTTCCTTCTTTGTATCTTTGTGATGTGGGATCCCTCCGTCAGTAGAGTTTAAATCCAACTCAAACTCTTTCTGTCCAATCCGTAAAATAAATACTCCCTTGCTTTCCATGAGATTCGAACCAAGCTCTCCCATCAGCCAATTCATGCCACTTGCCACTAAGCCACAAGCTCCTCTTGTGTCTAAAACCATGCACAAATAAATATAAATCTATGGCCAAGGAGTAATTCCATTCTGAAAAAAATGCCAAAAAGAAATGCAAACGCCACTTTGCCACTAGACCACACACTCCACTTGTGTCATTTTCTCCACATTTTATTCTTAAAGCCCACCTACTAACTTCTAGGGTTTTATTCACCTAAAACCAAAATTTTTCCTAAGGTCTAACTTGAACCCGAGACTTCATAGAAGCCCCCTAACCTTCCAAAATCACTCACCTACTAGATCCAACTTGCATTAAAGCCGTTCTCTTGTTCCCAAAAATTTTAATCGCTACTACGCCCAAGGCCCATTGGGCCCAATTCTACTAGGTCCAAATTCAGGATGTTACAGAACTCTTATCGTATGAGAACACTAGCTAAACACACTGATAGACAAAAACATTGTTGGTCTATTTGGGTTATGATCGGTATTACTCTATCTTTCCTTGGTTTTCTATTTGATTGTGTTGATAGATGAAGATTATATTGCTTCTGTCACAGTTGATTTCAGTGCTTATGAGTGATGTTTTCTTCTGGAATTTCTTTAGGATATCATTGAGATCTTTATTATTTTATATGGGTTATAACTTTCAGAAATTCTGTATAGTTCTATACCTTGAGATTTTGCTACCTCAGTTTTATTATAATTCTAGGTGATTATTTGCAAGAGATATTCTTTTGATGGGAATGAATATTTCTATTATGATTATAATTTCTGGTTTGATCATGGGAGTATAGTGGTATTGTCATCATATTTACAGAGGTTATGTTTCTGTAGTTATTTCAGTTGAAACTATATTTGAATTTCTTTTGTGTTCAAAATGCATTATTAACAGCTGGGATATTATCTATTTATATGATTGAGATGTTGGTCTTATTATGGCATTGTGATTTTTATCTGACGAAGGTGTATTCAATATAATGCAACGCTTCAATGACTAATAGTTTAGATAGATTTATGATAAACTCCTTTATAGTTTTCTTAAAAATAGAAATGAAATCAGTAAAAGCATAGATGAGGGAAGATCAAGTTCAAATCTATATAATAGTTATCACTTCCAGGTAAATATTGATTTATGTCAACGAGTAAAGACAAAATGTTATGTTATATTCAAGTTATGCAGTTTTTAAGAAGATCTATGACTAGTATCTAGAAGAAATTGTGATAAATTGTATGTCTGGATTATCTTAACTACAAGAAGAAAGGTTTTCTTTGAAAAATTATTATTTGACAGCCAATATCAATTCAGTTATTTAGTTTAATCGGGTTATTTGTTTGAAAGGTTAATTGAGTTATATGTGCTTGAGTTTATCCTTGGGTTTGGAAATAAATTTTGTGTGTTCACAGGTAAATAGATGGATAGCGTGAATGAAGAATTCATAATTTAGAAGACATAATACAAAATTATATCCATCAGAACGGTTCTATTTGAGAAATATTATGGTAAATGAAAGTTGTTTCGATTGTTGAAGTTTTCATTTATGCGGAGTTTGATTTGGTATAATATATATTAATAAAGTTATAAACAATTGAAATTACTGTTAACTGAAGCATTAGTTTTGGTTCAGCCTGAATCGGGTACAGAGATTATGATTTTTAGTCATGCATCATTGAATGGTTTGGAGTGTGTTTTAGTACAAGAATGTATAGTGATGGATTATGCTTCCATACAGTTAAAGTTGCATGAAGAGAGTTATTTGACGTGCGAATTATAAATGGTTAACGTTGTAATTGCATTGAATAGTTAACGACATTAATTGTTGGTGAGTAATGTAATCTAATTGATAACTGTAAGAGTTTATAATATTTGATGTTACAGAGAGATCTGAATTTGGGACAGCAAAGATGGCTTAACCGTTGAAAGATTTTGAGTCAGTAATTGGTTATCATCTAGGACAAATGATTATAGTCACAGATATTTTGAATAAAAAATCTATGTGTTCCTTATAAGGATGAATATGAGAATGACCTTATCAGATGGTTGATAGATATTAGCTGAATTAAAAGCTAAATTGATGTTTATTCCACTATTTTGTGAAGCTCAGAAATGTATCAGTGAATTACAAGTTAAAAGAGTTCAACGTGAATTGACTTCTGATTTAAAGCTTCAGATTGGAGCCGATGATTATTTGTTGTTTTGAGACAGAGTGCGTGTACCGAGGAATCCATATATTTTACAACAATTGTTATATCTAGCTTACAGTGGTAATTATCTATTCATTTAGGGAATACTAAGATGTAAAATAATTTGAGACAGTTTTACTGATGAATGAATATGAAATGTGATACTTCTGACTTGTATCCAAATGTTTGATTTATCAACGGGTTAAAGCTGATTATCAAGTACCTTCGGAACTGTTAAAGTCTGTATTATTATATGAGAAGAGATGAAATAGAATTTCGTTGGATTTTGTAAAAGGAAGATGTTATCTAAACTATCGTTGATTGTTGAAGAAGTCTGTACATTTTATCTTAGTACGTATAATTTCTCTCTTGATAGACTAGCTAAGTTATACATTTCTAGAATTGTCAGTTGTTACAAAGTGCCAGTCTCCATTATTACGGATAGAGATCTGAGGTTTATATTGTGTTTCTAAAGAAAACTTCTGTAAACGTTGGGTATGAGGTTGTATTGTAACACCGTAATTCATTCTCCAATTGATGGATAATATGAAAAAGTGATTCAGATTCTCGAAGATACGATTTGTTACTGTATTTTAGAATGTGAAAGTAATTAAGAAAGACAATTACTATTGGTTGAGTTTGAGCATATTAATAGCTATCATATGAGTATAAAGATAGCATTGTATGAAGTACTGTATGATTGCAATTACCAAACTCTGTTGTTATGGGATCAAGCTTTGTGAGAAAAAGATTCACGGGATTGGTTTCAACAAAGAAATTAAAGAGAAAGTAAAAGTAACTTGTACCAATTAGAAAGCATTTTCAAATTGACAGAAAACATATGCAGACACTATACGTAAAAGTATTGAATTTTAGTTAGTGAACTGAGTGTTTGTGAAAGTATGGTTATGAAAATAGAATTTCTCGAGTTAGCTATAAAGAGAAGTTGAGTTCGTGATTCATTGGACCGTATGAGATTATTGAGAAAATAAAGCCAGTGGCTTATTCAATTTATATTATTGTCAGAACTTGAGAAGATTCATAATGTGTTTCTTATATCTATGATGCGACGATTCAGATAAGACCCTTTCTATATAATACCTCTTTCAGAAGTTAAAATTAAGCTTGATATGACGTATAGCGAAAGATAGATTAGAATCTTAGCTCATGAGATTAAAGAGTTGAGAAATTTAAGGTTATGTGAGAAATTGATAAGGTTATAAGAAATCAAATCTCTATTTTATTCTCTGATAAGATTTTTGGGGACAAAAATCTTTGGGGGGAGTTGTAACAGCCCGTTTTTGAGTCAAATCGTAACAGTGGTTTCAGGACCATAAATCCAAAGTAAAAATATTTATTTTATTATTTTAATAAGCTTTACATCATGATATATTAATTATGTAAAAGTTTCGTAAAGAAATTTTACCGTTCAAATGCTCAATTCGATAAAAAGGACTAAATTGCGTAAAGTGTAAAAGTTTAGTTCTATAGGCTAACGGTATTTATTAATTATGGTTTTTAAAGTTAAGGTCCTCAAATGGTAATTAAACCATTTGAAGTGTGAATGGACATTTATGGGTATTATTTATGCATGTTTAATGGTTTTATTTTAAAGATAATATAGTAAGTTAATTATTAAAGATTAATTTAATGAAACCAAACATGCATATCATCATTTTACTTCATCTTCACTGAAAAAAAAAAAAAAAAGAAATAAGCCATGGGAGTTACTAAGCTTCGGCCAACTTAATTTCATGCTTGTAAGTGCAATTTTGCTCAGTTTTTAATAATTTCTACGTTTTTGAGATTGTTGTAGCTTAATCTAGCTAGCCTGTATCTCCGATTTCAAAACTGTTAAAGTATTTGAATGTTGCCATTGTAGAATGCATGAGTATTTTGTTAGTTGATGATGGAAAATAAATCATTGTTGTTAAATGTACAAGTTTTGTAAAGTGAATTTTGGTAAAAATGTCAATATTGGATCAAATTGTGAAATATGAAAATTTAGTGGTTAAAGTGCTAATAAATTGAAAATATGGGCTGATATGAGAATGGATAAAATTCGGCTAGGAATGGGTAGGTACTAAATTGCATGAATTTGCAATTTTATGTGGTAAGGACTAAATTGTAAAAATTAAAAGTATAGAGGCAAATGTGTAAATTTGCCAAAATATGAATTATGGACTAAATTGAATAGATTGAATGCTGAATGTATTGAATTTGATAATATATAGATCAAGATAAGCCAAGATTGAGTTTAGATTAGGGAAAAGGAAAGATCGACAAATAGCCGATAGTTTTTATCCGAGCAATACAAGGTAAGTTCGTATAATTAGAATCGAACTTTTATATATTTGAAAATATTTGAAATGAATGTTTGTGATTGAGTAATTGATATACTTGAAATAAAAATGCCTTATTGATATAGTTTAATGGTTACCGAGTCCCGTTTGAACTGTATGAATACATAGGATACGAGTGACATCTCACTAGGGTTACAGTTTTGGTCGAGCACCTGCATTTGTTGCGGACTCACCACAACTCGTATGAGCTTACCGATATATCAGCTCGTAACAACTTACTGTTTTCAGCTTATTGGAGCTTACCGTTTCAGCTCATACGAGCTTACTGAGCTTACCAATCATGGCTCGAAAGAGCATAAATGATAATGAATTGACGGATTATTGATATTTATCACCCGAGTATCCTTTGGAGTTATAATAGGTTCAATAGGCATAAGTTATGTTTATACAGATGAGTACTATTATTCAATGGATTATTGGTTATATGATTGAGAATGAAATGTTGAATGCTAGTTATATTGAGTATTGAATTGTGATAATGGATGATTTCATGTATTAACATGTCTAATCTTTGGATAAATGCTTGTGATAGGCAATTGGAAATTGTATGGAGTTTACCTTAGTTATTTGCATTGGTTTGGTATAAATGGTAAGTTTAATTCTAAATTATACGGGCTTACTAAGCTATAAAGCTTACTCTGTTTCTTTTTCTATGTTTTATAGAGGTTCGTTAGCTCGCTCGTTTCGGACAAGTCAGAGTTCCATATCACACTATCCAATTTTTGATTGGTACTTTTGAACTTGTGGATATATGTAAATATGGCATGTATAGGCTAGTTTAAAAGATGTTAGTTATGTTACTTGATATCATGATTTTGGTATGTTTTTGTGTATAAGTTAAGCCATGTGATTTGGCTTATTTTGGTATAATGTTTTGGTCGTGCATAAGTGTGCAATTATTGTATATTTTGGGCAAGGAATTGATGAAATGAAAATGTACAAAAGATGTCTTGTTATGTAGTTGATATTTGAATGGATTATACATGATATTTACTAGGTAATTTAATACTCAATTGAATTGGTATATTATGTGTATGAAATGTTATTGATGTGAGCACGGCCGGGAACTTTCCCAACTCGAGCAAGGACCACGAGGCCATTCCTTAGTCCTCCGAAACTAGCTCGGGACAGCAACTCAAGAACTCATCTAAGCTTTACACAAGCTAACCTTAGCTCAATTTTAGCTTCCCGAGCTCCATCTAACTCGAGTTAGCTCACATGAGCTCAATTCAGCTCATTGAGCTCGTTTTAATTCCTTTTAGCTCATTTATTTTATTGTTAGAATAAATTAAGTGTTTAATTAAATTAGTTAATTTTGTTTCAGTTCATAATTACATTTTAGTTCATTACATGTTTTTAATATGTTTTGTCCTAGCCGAATTTAATGTGTCTTGATAAGTCTATGTTAAATTTGTTTTAATTTAATTAGTATGTTAATTACTGTGTCTAAAATATGTTAATGCATGGTTCAGTCGAATTTGGCTTGTTTTAATATTGGTTCATGTCTTTTGTAGGTGTAACTGAGTGTATGGGTGCACTAATACAAGGTATATACATATTTGAGGTTCAATAGACGACATTTAATGGGACACATGCACGTGGGATGTTCATGCAAGAGGAAGCTGCTGATTGTTCATGTAATTGAAGATTCATGGATCGTATTTATGGACAATTGGAAGATAAATGCTTGGGAAATGTGTGCAAGTACCAACCAGCATATAGAACAAACTATTCTTCTCCCATGCATGAGTATTCTGCCATTTATTAAGGTGCATGGACGTTGGCCACAGGGGAGGTGAATTTCTATAAATTCAATTCAAGTATTCAAGCACATTAAAGCCTCATTCGGCCAAGGGAGATGTAGGAGTAATAAAGGGCTGCACATTCATGGCATTATGGCTATTCTTCAAGGCTAACTATGCAAGAATGCATCAAGTAAAGCAACATGATGGTTTGGCCAATTCATGTACCATCTTCAAGCATGAACCGAATTTTAATGCTATATTTATGCCCATAGCCGAACCTAGACAAGTCCCTTGCTTCCAAGTGCATCCAACTTCTTTCCTTCTCCATGAAGCATGACTTTTGGCGTCCAGCAAGCTGAACATGGACTCAACAATTTAATGATTTTATTATAGAATTTTCTAGCACATTCATGGTTGATTCCTTAGCTATTAAGTTGACCATTCAGCTACCCTTATGTTAGGCTATAAATAGTTTGTGTGTTTCATTTGTAAAGGACTTTTGCCATTTTATTGAATGAACTTTTGTTCTTGTGAGGTTCTCCTCTCATATTTCATGTGAGTCTCTATTGACTTATCTAGCGTGCTAGTGGCGTCAACCCGAATTCTTTTCAAAATTATCACCAACCTTGTTGTGGCGTTCGTCCATCTCATTATACCTACGATTCCTACTTTGCTAAGTAATGGGTCGAGATCCATCAACCTATTCCCACCTTCACCTTAAGCCATATAAGTCCCGGGGCGATACTTGTTATAGTATCGAATCGTTCTTGTCGCTTAAGTTCCAATTTCCATCGCCACCATTTATCCAACTTATCTATCCTTTATTTTTTTTGTTAAACTGAACCTACTAAATTTGTAACAGTCTGGTTTAGACCCTAGTCGAAATAGTGGTTTCGAGACCACAAATCTGAGTTAAAAATATTTTAATATTATTTTCTATGTCTGCAGTATGTGAATTAGTATGTGTGAAATTTATGTGATTTGATTTGATCAATTGTGTACTTAATTTGAAAAAAAAAGGATTAAATCACATAAATGGTAAAAGTGGCCTTCTATTTGATTGAGTGGCCTAATTGATGTGTCTTCTTATATAAAAGGATTTATGTCGCGATTTAGCCATAAGTGAGAGTGATGGATGGTATTATGTGTATGTTATATAATATATTATATTAATTATAATGGTTAAATAAGAAATAACATATTATATGATATTATAATAAAAACAAATGAAATGAAAAGTGGATGTTCATCTTTTTGTTTTGATCAAATATTAAAGAGAAAGAAAGAAAGAAAACCATTTTAGGTTTTGGCTACTATCAAACAAAATTAAGATCAAGAACAGAAGAAAATAGACTTAGATCGTGGGAAATAAAAAGTAATTGAGTAGCCGAGTTCGTTCCTATTTATCCGAATCTGAGGAAAGTCTATATACACATAAATGCATTTGTATTAATTTATGTATGTTTATGTGAAATCTCATTGTGATGAATGTGTACGAGAATGATAAATATACATATTGATAGTGTAACAATGTTTGAGAAGCCCCGTACAAACCTAGGAATAAATAGGATTACATATGTCATGACATAGGTTTTGATATGTGATATCAAGTAAGACCACGTCTGGGACGTTGGCATCGATTTGAGATTTACGTGTAAGAACATGTCTAGGACATTGGCATCGTATTGAATCGTGCAAGACCCTGTCTAGGATAGTGGCATCGATATTTGGTTATATGTAAGACCACGTCTGGGACGTTGGCATTGTACGACTATTCCGAGCATTCTAAGTATCCTATTTAATTTTGAACGGTTCAACAGGCAAATCGAGAGATGAAAGTTTACTTGAAATGTATAAACGAATCAGGAACGTTCGAATTGTACACTAAGCAAGTGTATGAAAGGTAAGTGTATATATGAACTTACTAAGATGAATATGTGTATGGAATTGATGAGATAATATGTGATTTATGTTTGAATGTGATATAAGCATAAATGATGCTTTGAGATGTGAAATATTAATGTCATTGTGTCAATGCGATTATATTCATTTTATACTAAGTTTATTTGTATATGGCTTACTAAGCTTTTGGAAAGCTTACTTTGTGTGTGTTTGTTCTGTTTTAGAGATCTTCAAAGCTACTGAGGGCTCAAGAATCGTCAAGGATTGTCATCACACTACTCAAATCACATTTTGGTACTTTATGTGCATGTATATTTTAAGTATGGCATGTATAGTCTAGTTAAATTGGATTACGTGTATTATATGTAATAGCCATATGATATGGATAGATAAATGTTGGTAATATGTATGAGTGATATAGCCTTATAATGTTTGGTTTTAGAATGGTTTGATGGCTAGTGAAATGGACCAAGTAATGGTAAGTTTATGGATGCAAAGTTTGTATATCATTGATGAGAAGATATCTTACTTATGTGGTAAATTGTGAATGAATTATGCTTGAAAATATATGTGAATAGATTGAGATAATTGTTGTGTGAGATGTTGTGTTTAAAATGCTTTTGAATGCTTGAAAAGTTGGTTAATTTGGCATGAATGGTATTGGAATGTTGCTTGTAAGGATGACCCAATGTGTGGGTGGGAATTTGGCCTTGTAAATGGCATATATTTGCCCACATGGTTGAACACACGGGTGTGTAGGTCGACTGTGTCTTTCGAGGTTGCAATGCAAAACAAATTAGAGTCGACCACGGGCAAGACACACGGGCGTGTGACTGGCCGTGTGGTGCAAGTCAGTGTCGACCACGGGTGAGGCACACAGGCGTGTCTCAAGTCGTGGGGACAAGTCAATATGTATGCCTTATTTTGACACGGCTTAGATACACGGGCGTATCTGAGGCCGTGGGAGGCATACAGCTTGCCCACACAGGCATGTGACCTTTGTAACTTTGAAAATTTTTAAATTTCCAAGAATTTTTGTATGTGTTCGATTTAGTCCCGGCCCTATTCTAAAGTATGTTTAAGGTCTTGTAGATCTTCTCAAGGGACATTTTGATTTGATTCGTTGAATAATATTATGAATTCCGTAAAAGATCTAAATTGTTCGGTAATGCCTTTAACCCTAAATTGACGACAATTATGGGTTAGGGGTGTTACATTTGATTGGTATCAAAGCTTTGATTTAGTCGATTCTCAGACTAACGTATCATATGAGAGTCTAGCTATACATGCCATATTAATGAAATGTGATAATGTGATCAATTCTGACGTGTAAAATGTGTTTTCATATAGTAGTGGATCCCGAAAGAGCCGTAGCTGATGACGTTGAAAGCAATGCCCCTGCTCCCACTCAAGGGACAGCGCCATCTAATTCGAGACCGGCTACTAGTGGTCAAGAGGGAGAAGCTAAAAAAGCTTTCTTCCAAATGATGAGTGAGTGGTTCACTCAGTATGTAAGAGATAATCCGACTGTTTCACAACCTCCGCCCCCACCTAATCCTCCTCAAACTTTAGTTGTGCCTCTAGTTATTAACTTGAATCTGTTGAACAAGCCTCCTGTTGATAAGATTCGCAAGTATGGGGTTGAAGAATTCAAGGCCACTAGTGAAGACGATGCTGAGAAAGCTGAATTTTGGTTAGATAACACTATCTGAGTATTTGATGAAATGTCGTCGAGTCCCGAATAATGCATAAAATGTGTTATTTCTTAGCTACGATACGCAGCTTATCTATGGTGGAGACCTTGATTTCCGTTGTTCTAAAAGAACGGGTCACATGGGATTTCTTTCAGTCAGAGTCCCAAAAGAAATATATCAGTTAGAGATTCATTGATCATAAACGAAAAGAATTTCTGGAGTTGAAATTGGGATGCATGTCTGTCACCGAGTATGAAAGAGAATTCGTGAGATTAAGTCAGTATGCTCGAGAGTGTGTATCAACCAAAGCAATAATGTGCAAAAGATTTGAAGATGACTTAAATGAGGATATCCAATTGCTTGTTGGGATTCTGGAAATAAAAGAGTTTGTTGTGCTTGTTGATCGAGCGTGCAAAGCTGAGGCACTCGGGAAAGATAAAAGAAAAGCTGAGTCTGAAGTTAGAGATGCGAGAAAGAGATTTTGAGCAAATCATTTCAGTCTACTTCAAAGAAATTCAGATATGAGAATAGTCGTTCCAGAACTAATGTGGGACATTCGAATCTGAGAGATAGAGCTAGATCACAGTCGATGCAACAACCCGGTTTAGACCCTAGTCGGACAGTGGTTTGAGACCACAAATTCGAGGTCGTAAAAAAATATTTTAATGATATTTTCTGTTTGAATGATATGTGACATAGCCTGTGTGAAAATTCTGTGTGATGATTTGATCGTTTTAATGCCGAATTAAGAGAAGGGACTTAATCGCTTAAAGAGTAAAAGCTATGTGCTATTTATAAGTATCTAAGTGTTGTTGTCTTTTAAATATGGAGGCTTTATGATGCAATTAAGCCATTTTGTACTTAGTGGATGGTAGATGGACATTTTTAACCAACTAAAATGTATTATAATATGTTATTATTAAAGGCTAACATGGTAATTTATGCATTAAAATGTTTTATAATAAAAACAAAATATGAAAGTGGGCATTTCTTATTCATCTTTGAACCGAAAATACTAAAGAAGATGAAAAGAGAAATAAACTAAGTTCGGCTAGCTTTTGGATTCAATGAAGGTATGATTTGGTTTCGGTTTTCGATAATTTCTACATTTTCGTAATCGTTGCTTTATGCTCTACAAAACCCATGCTTGAATTTTGAGTATTGATGATGTTTGTGTGAGATGCCATTGATGCTATATTGAGCTTTGTGATGATTTTTGGTGTTAAATGAAATATATGAGTTATATGAACATACTTTGTTCTTGAAGTTTTGATGAATTTAGCTAATTAGGGCTAAATTAAGAAAATGGAAACCTGAGGGACTAAATAGAAATTTGATGAAATATTTGGACTTATATAATCCCTAGAGAGGTTTGACCAAGCATGTGAATGTGTGGAATTTGTGAATTTGACGATCTTGTGAGATAGGGACTAAAGTGTCAAAATGTGAAAATGTGAGGGTTAATTTATAAAATGACCTAAATATGTGTGTTTGGAGTAAATGATTGAATGGAATGGATTTGAATGTGTATAGACCAAGAGAGGAGAGGTTGGGATGGAGATCGAGGTAAAGATAAAGTGCTCGATTAATTGACCGTATCGATAGTTCGACGTCCGAGGTAAGTTCAGATATAATACTAGTTGTAAACTTTATCTATGCGATATAAATTTAATGGATGTATATGTATCTATGAGATTTGAAATGCTATGTGCTGAATTGAGATAAAAGGGCACTAAGTGTGCGAAATTTGAAACGAGAAAGAGATGATTGGCACTGTGTGTGCGAAAAGATAGAAGCTTCAGCTTATCGACTTGGCACTCTGTGCTCGATACCGATATAAGTTCGGTTTAATGTATTGTGATCACTGCAAAACAGTCTAGTTTTAATATTTATAAAAGAGTGATCGAACCTGTAGATAGATCGTGACAACGATAGAGGCAAGCGCACCTATCGAGCGAAGAGTATAGCTCGAGCAAGAATATCTTATCGAACCCAAGGAACCTAAAAGTACTACTACTCACTTTCTTTCTATTATTTAGCCTAAAATATGGAGTGATTGGTTTATTAATCTAAAACAAATGAAATACTTAAACTTAAATGCAAAGACAAAAGAACAAAACTTTGGGAAAAGACTTTGAAGAAAACTCAATTGATAAAGACGATACCTTTGGGAAGAATCCACCTATGACTTCACTTATTATCTACATTTTCAATTCATATGATTTCTTTACTTAGCTTGATCCGTGAGACTCCCTAACCTATATTAAACCTTCTCTCGAAGTGAATAATGTCTAACCTTAGGTTAATTAGTGGAACTCTCGTTCTAATATAATAACCCCCTAAGGAAGTAGTAAATCGATCAATGGATTCCCATATTAGGTTTCACCCTAATTCGGAAAAATCTTGTAACCCTATCTCTAGGCGCCCGATCAACTCCGCTTAGTTATGCTAGATCTACTCTTAGGCAGGGTCAATTCCTCCTCCACCTAAGCACATCGAGATAAATTTAAGCAACATAATTAAGAACAAACTAAGTATTTATCATATAAACCGAAAGAATTAAATAACAAAATCATCATAGGTTTCATCCCTCTGTATCGAGGGGTTTAGTTCATAACTAAAAAGAAAACATCTCAAGAGAAAAGATAAAACAAAACATAAGAAATCCTAAAACCCCACGAAGGAATTGAAGAGAAGATCCTCCATCTTGAGTAAAACTCTGACTCTTCGAGATGGATCAATTAGCTATCTTCGAGACAATCCCTGAACGAGAAAGGCTTGGTAGAAAACTCTGCTCAATGATCGACCCCTTGAATAGCTGCCTTGGGGTGTTTTTATAGACTTTTAGGATACTTTACTTGTCTCCTAAGTACTCATAATTCAAGTACAACTCATCCTAGGTATTTGAGTAGACTTAAGATTGTGTTTCCTGGGCTCCAAGCATCCTATTCCAAGTGAAATTACTCTTTCCCACGGCAGGGGCACGGCTAAGGCACGCCCGTGTAAATTGAGGCTCATCCCGTGCCTCTATTCTATTGATTTAGGCACGGCCGTGGCACGCCTGTGCAAGTCGAGGGTTAGGCCATGCTTTGGGTCTATTGATTGGGGCACAACCATGTAATTCGTGGATAGGCCGTGTTAGGATTTTTGTCAATGAGACATGGCCGTGTAAATTGGTCACATGCCGTGTTCTAGGTGGATAGCAAGGCATGGCCATGTGGAATAAAGCCCAGGCCGTGTCGACTTCTTGGGTTGGCCCAATTTGATCCGTTTTAAGCCCTTTTTTATGTTATTTTTATCCTTAGGTGTTCTCCTGAGTATAAGACATGAAAAGAACGGATTAAGAGCACTTTTTTACATAAATTAAGGATAAATTCATCCAAAATCATACTAAATGTGAGATTAAAATTTGTTACTTTTACGGTTTATCAAATACCCCCACACTTAAGCTTTTGCTTGTCCTCAAGCAAAATTTTCAACTTACAATTAAAACGAGCTTTCAATAATTCATAATTCCTATTAATAATGCCTCATCATAATTCATAGATAATTTATACATGGATAATTTATTTCAAAGAGCCCTAAAGTTTCAAATGAGATAACTCATGATTTTGTAGCATGAAAACATAGGTGTCTCCCCTTATCTAAGTAATTTCCTTTAATTCAAAACCGATAAGGATTGACATCCTCACAGATGATTCACTCAAATCACTCGAAGTGTTTAAGGTTCAAGAAATAAGCACTCTAAGTCAAACTTGAAAAGTTAATCCCATAGGCTTGCCTGAAAAACCAAATCTCCACTACTGTATATGAGATGATACACAAATCAAAAGGTCTTTAATCAGGGTTGTAACGGGGCTAGGGTTAAAGGTGTGGATACATGCTTAATTAGTGGTTATAATCGAGACTGACTTGACAAATTACCTAACTAGAAACATTGAACTAAATATGAATATTGACTTCGAATGAAAACTAATAATATCACTATTGATAATTACTCTATAGTAAGGCGTATTTTGATAATACTTTAATACGAGCTTTTTCTTCAACAATTGGAGTTCAAATGCTCTAAGCTCTTTTATATACTACTAATATTGAATATATACTTGAAATTATTATTATTTATTTTTTTTAAGAACAAACTAAGTTAAACATAATAGAAGGAACTTTGGTGATTGAAATAACCTAATTCGGCGATTGATCAAATCAATTCTCTATAAAGGGTAGTCAAAGGAATGTTGATAAAAATACAAAGGGATTTTGGGTCAATATTAGTGGGTGAGTCAATAAAAAGGTTGTTAGGGTTCAATGGGGTTCACTAGGGGTTAATTTGCATGGGTAGGCTTTTTAGCGTAGTGAAAGGGTTAAAACCTAGGTGCCTTTATCATCTCAGTGTATCAAATCATTAATGTGGTCTCGACATGTATAAACGAGGCAAGTTTAGAATAACAGCTCAAAGTTGACAACTCATAATCAATTAAAGTGAGCATGAAAAAGGGTACATGCTCTATAAGGCTCAAAATCTCACAAAAAATTATGGGTGTTTTGACATCAACCCTTATAAATTTTGAACTTCAAGGTGATACTCAAATTCAGTTCAACAACCTATCAATTTTATTTTTTTAGAAAGTAGACTTATCATGCTCGATTCTCTAGTATTCTTCAAATTTAATCATCAATGCACAATTAACTATGACTTACTCTAAAACATATCAATAAAAATCATAAATCATTAGAAATTTCATCCTAATTAGTAATATGAGAAATATACTTAAGATCAAGACTAATTTTAGGATTTGAGAATTATGCAAAAAGTTAGGCACTATTACCCCCACACTTAAGATGTACATTGCCCTCAATGTACAAAGATAGATAATGAAATTTATGTGCCAAATCAAAAAGAGAAGTGGGGAAAGTAATACTCCCTGAAATCTAGATGATCTCTAGCGTCTTTGGTGGCGGTGATGGTGTTTTCTATGGGCCTGGTGGAGTGGCTACCAAGAAGCAATTTACTAGATGAAGAAATTGGGTAGCCTATGAAGATATAGCCAAGAGATCCAGAGAAATAATAATATACTAATAATAAATTTAAAGATTAAGGAAATAAAAAGAAGGAGACTAAGAAGAAAACTAAAATTGAAAGAAAGGACTAATGGACTAAGGAGTCATTATTGGATGGTTTGCGAAGTGGGTGTGACCTCGAAGGCTGTGGTGTGTGATTCCCTAGCAGCCTTTAGATCCTAAAACCAAGAAACTACTATGAAATAAATTAAATTAAGCAGAAAAGAAGTATAGATAAGGAAAATAAAGGAGACAAGAAAAGAAAAATAGAAACGAAAAGGTTTTCGAGACCCTTAGCGTGTCAATTAAGTGAAGCTGCTGGCATGAAATCATGTTGAGGTTTCCTCTAAGGAGATGATGCTTACGTTTCTTCAGCATGATCTTTGTGTTGCTCAAGAGTCTTAGACCTTTTCTTTGAATAGAGAGAAAAATTTGGAAGAAAGAGATGGAAGAAGGAATGTGGGAGAGAAGGGAAGGCTGTGGGGATTTAAATAAAATTTCAAAACTGGCTTGTTCCCACGCCCGTGTGCCGAGGGTGTGTCCATTCACACGGTGCGCCTACGGCCGTGCTAATGGCGTATTGCTTCTACACGCCCATTTCTTAGTCGACCATGCCCGTTTCGAGAAAGCGGTATCACACACGGTTGAGGGCATGCCGTGCTTATTTTATCTGCACCCGTGCTTGAGGTGGTTGGACTCGTGACATTGGGGAGTGGTTGGGTGACTTGCACGGCCTGCTCTTGTCGATTGTGGCGATTCCGGTGGTCCACACGGCCACGAACACGACCGTGTGTAAGGTAGTGTGGTCTGAAATCTGCACTTTGTGTTTGTTTCCAACTAAATACTTAGGAAAGAAAGATGGAAAGAAAAGAAACTGAAAACAAATTTGAAAATAAATAGTGTTAATGTTCGGGTTGCCTCCCAAAAAGCACTCGTTTATAGTCTTAAGCTAGACTGCCCTCATGTTTGAAAATTCAGGGAGGTTTAAAGGTTTGAATATCTTCCCTCATGCTTGCAATTTTATTTTCATGATAAAGTTGGAGTCGAGAAGCATTTACCTTGAATTTATCGAATTTTAGGTTACTTACCTTGACTGTGTTGTGGGGGAAGATTTCGTGTACCTTGGGAAGAATTTCTCCCTTTACCCTTAAGTCTGTTGAAGCGATGTGAAGATCGGCTTTGTCTAGCAGCGCCTGGTCTCCTATTTTAAAGTGATTTGATGTTCCTATGAACTCTTCTGGTGGTTCCCTAGGTTTTACTTCATGTGGATCCGGCTTTTCTTTGGTGTATATCTTCTGATCTTCTAAAACCTTGATCGTACGCTTTTGTGTTGGCTCAGTTTTGATGCTTCGTGATGTTTCCTGTGATGGAGGTTGAATAATTTGATTATCTTTTGAAACGACTTTCTTACCTTCATCTTCTATGGTTCTGGCTGAGTCGAGAGCTTGAAGATTGACTGATTCATCTCCTACACGAAGTATGAGTTCTCATGTGGCAACATCAATTTTAGTTTTGGCAGTTGCAAGAAAAGGTCTTCCTAAAATTAAAGGGATTGAATTTTCCTCATCCATGTCTAAAACAACAAAATCTATTGGGAAAACGAATTTATCGATTTTTACTAAAACGTCTTCAATAATGCCCCTAGGAATTCTAACAGTTTTATCAGCTAGTTGGATACTCATCTTAGTTTGTTTGGGCTTCCCTAGACCTAATCATTTAAACAGTGTATAAGGCATGACATTTATACTTGCCCCTAAATCAGCTAACGCATTATCAATAGTTAAACTACCAATTAAACATGGAATTGTAAAACTCCCTAGATCTTTTAATTTTTGTGGTAGTCGGTTTTGTAGCATTGCTGAGCATGTTGCGTTAAGTTCTACATGGTGCTCTTCATCTATTTTGCATTTGTTTATTAAGAGCTGTCTTAAAAATCTCCTTGAGTCGGGCATCTGAAAAAGAGCTTCAAGAAGAGGTAAGTTAATGTGTAATTTCTTTAGAAGTTTTAGAAACTTACCGAATTGTTCCTCTGAATCATCTCTTTTCAATGTTTTGGGATAAGGTATTCGAGGGTGGGACTATTTAATTACCAATTTTTCTTGTGCTGCCTCAATTTTACCTGTTTCTTCCTTGGTTTCTTGTACTGGGGTGGGCTTGTCTACCTTTGTATCCTCTTGAGATGTGATGGCTTGTATCTGTTCTTTTGGGTTTATTTCTGTGTTGCTTGGTAGACGTCCTTGTTGACGTTATGAAACAAGCTTTGTGAGTTGTCCCACTGACCTAGTGATTTCCCCGACTTGTTCCTTGATTTCTTTAATCGATATTCCTTGGTTATCAATCGTTGTATCAGTTCTTTGGAGGCGGAATGCGTATACGCCATGAACTTTTCAACATCTCTTCAAGACTCGGCTTCTTTTGATTGGATAAGGTTGATTTTGGTAATTTGGAAGGGTTGTTGCCTTTGATTTCCTTGTCATCCCCACGAAAAATTTGGGTGGTTCTTCCAACTGGATTGTAAGTGTTACTATAAGGATTATTATTAGATCTGAAATTGTTACCTATATAGTTTGTCCGCTTCGTTTTACGCTCGGTTGGTAAGATGGGTACTCGAATTCGCCATATTCTCGTTAAACCGCATTGCATGATTTGGATGTACACTGTGAAGAACATAAATTATCAAGCTTTTTATTCATTAACTCCATTTGTGTTGACAACATTGTCATTGCATCTATGTTAAAAACTCTAGCTGATTTTGTCGGTTTAGCCCTAGTAATTTGCCATTGATAGGTGTTCAATGACATCTCCTCCATAAAATCGTAAGCTGCTTCAGGAGTTTTATTATTCAGAGTTCCACCGGCTGATGAATCAATCATTTGCCTTGTTGGAGAATTCACACCATTGCAAAAAGTTTGGACTTGAAGCCACATAGGTAATCCGTGGTGTGGGCATCTCCTTAGGAGATCCTTATATCTTTCCCATGCATCATATAATGTTTCTGCGTCATTCTGCACAAAAGAAGATATATCATTCCTAAATTTGGCCGTTTTGGCTGGTGGAAAATACTTTAAAAGAAATTTTTTGGTCATTTGATCCCATGTGGTGATTGACCCTCGTGGTAACGAGTTCAACCACTACTTTATTTTATTCCTTAATGAAAAAGGAAATAATCGAAGAGGTATGGCATCATCAGAAATGCCATTTATTTTAAAGGTATCACAGAATTCTAAAAAATTAGATATATGAGTGTTTGGATCTTCATCCTGCAAACCATCAAATTGAACAAATTGTTGAATCATTTGTATCGTGTTAGGCTTTAATTCAAAATTATTAGCAGCTATAGCGGGCCTAACAATACTAGATTCTGCTCCTGTTAAATTAGGTTTAGAATAATCATACATAGCACGCGGAGCATTCTGTTCTTGCACATTTGGCGGTGGATTGTTTTGTCCATCCCTTGATGAGGATTGGATCCTTCTTTGTTCTCCTCTTTGATAGTCTAGGGCTCATCTAATTTCTCTGCGATTTACGTGAGCGGTAGCTTCAATGTCACTTTCGTACTCTAATGGTCCTCTCGGATTTCTTCTAGTCATAAACTAGATGTACCTACTAAGAAAGGAAGAAATTTAAAAAAAATATATGTATAAAAATAAGAGAAAATAAAAAAAATGGCTAAAGTAATAGAAATAGAGTTTTCTTAATATTTTAGGAGTTCCCCGATAACGGCGCAAAAAACTTGATCGCTGCAAGAAAGTCTAGTTTTAATATTTATAAAAGAGTGTTCGAACCTGTAGACTAACTGTGACAATGATAGAGGCAAGCGCACCTATCAAACAGTAGTATAGCTCAGGCAAGAATATCTTATCGAACCCAAGGAACCTAAAAGTACTACTACTAACTTTCTTTCCATTATTTAGCCTAAAATATGGAGTAATTGGTTTATTAATCTAAAACAAATGAAATACTTAAACTTAAATGCAAAGACAAAAGAACGAAACTTTGGGAAAAGACTTTGAAGAAAACTCAATTGATAAAGACGATACCTTTGGGAAGAATCCACCTATGACTTCACTTATTATCTACCTTTTCAATTCATATGATTTCTTTACTTAGCTTGATCCGTGAGACTCCCTAACCAATATTAAACCTTCTCTCGAAGCGAATAATGTCTAACCTTAGGTTAATTAGTGGAACTCTCGTTCTCTTATAATAACCCCCTAAGGAAGTAGTAAATCGATCAATGGATTCCCATATTAGGTTTCACCCTAATCCGGCAAAATCTCGTAACCCTATCTCTAGTCGCCCGATCAACTCCGCTTAATTATGCTAGATCTACTCTTAGGGAGGGTCTATTCCTCCTCCACCTAAGCACATCAGATAAATTTAAGCAACATAATTAAAAACAAACTAAGTATTTATCATATAAACCGAAAGAATTAAATAACAAAATCTGTCATAGGGTTTATCCTCTTCAGGTATCTGAGGGGTTTAGTTTATAACTAAAAAAGAAAACATCTCAAGAGAAAAGATAAAACAAAACATAAGAAATCCCTAAAACCTCCTGAAGGAATTGAAGAGGAGATCCTTCATCTTGATTAGAACTCCGACTCTTCGAGATGGATCAATTGGCTATCTTCGAGACAATCCCTGAACGAGAAAGGCTTGGCAGAAAACTCTGCTCAATGATCGACCCCTTGAATAGCCGCATTGGGGTGTTTTTATAGACTTTTGGGATGCTTTACTTGACTCTTAAGTACTCATAATCCAGGTACAACTCATCTTAGGTGTTTGAGTAGACTTAGGATTGCGTTTCTTGGGCTCCAAGCATCCTATTCCGAGTGAAATAGCTCTTTCCCGCGGCAGGGGCACGTCTAAGGCACGCCCGTGTAAATTGAGGCTTAGCCCGTGTCTCTATTCTGTTGAATTAGGCATGGCCGTGGCACGCCTGTGCAAGTTAAGGGTCAGGTCGTGCTTTGGGTCTGTCGATTAGGGCACAGCCATGCAATTCGGGGATAGGCCGTGTTGGGCTTTTTGTCGATGAGACACGGCCATGTAAATTGGTGACAGGCCGTGTTCTAGGTGTATAGCAAGGCACGGCCGTGTGGAATAAAGCCCAGGCCGTGTCGACTTCTTGGGTTGGCCCAATTTGATCCGTTTCAAGCCCGTTTTACGTTCTTTTTATCCTTAGGTGTTCTCTTGAGCATAAGACATGAAAAGAAAGGATTAAGTGCACCTTTTTACATAAATCGAGGATAAATTCATCCAAAAGCATACTAAATGTGAGATTAAAATATGTTACTTTTACGGTTTATCATATTGGCACTAAGTGTGAGGTGATGATTATGTTTCAGTTATGAAATTAGGACTAAGTGTACGAATAAATCAAAGTAAAAGCAAGGGTTGAATGAGAGGTAATATCGAACAATTGAGTAGCATAAATGATAAGTAACTGAAACACCCCACACCCGGCCCACGAGAATGGATCAGATCTGGTATGTTCCTCGAAGTAACCCAGTTCAAATTCATTTGAATACCTTGAAAACTGTGTGTTTTGGTAGTCAGTTTGTTGTGGGTTGGGCTCGAATTGAAAAAAAATTTATTTTATATCAAAACCCATTTGTTTTAGGTGACAAAATATTTTAACTTATTTTAAAATTAAATGGGCTTATTCTTTATAAAGCCCTAAATTCATAACATAGTAATTAAAGCGAAATAAAAGCATCACGATGGCCTTATTACATAAAATGAAACCCAAAATAAAATTATACAAGACTTAAAGTAAAATAAAGATTCAAATTAAATTAAACTTCAAGTGAACATGGCCACCACAAGTTACGCCAGTCCTGATCCATTCTTGCTCATCACCTAAAACATATTCCCACAACGGGTGAGTCGATAGACTCAATGTGTAACCAACACCAAAACATAATAGAAATAGGCACACCATACATATCATATTCATATAAGAATTCAAGATAATGATGCAAACCCGAACCCAAACCTATATGCCATCCGCTACACTCCACCGTACCAACCTACACACACCGTAGGGACTACTAAGTCAACCTCCATCCGCTACACACCATCGAAGGCAGTCACTGCAGTCGACGTGCTCATCATCCACTTATAATGTTGTGGCATAGCCACCACTTTCAGATAATGTAACCGAAGTTACCACATTCACTTAATGTGACCGAAGTCACCATATTCACTTAGTGAGACCGAAGTCATCATGTTTCACTTAGTGAGACCAAGTCATCACGTTTCACTTAGTGAGACCAAGTCATCACATTCACTTAGTGAGACCAAGTCATCACATTCACTTCCCTTTCTCAATTAACCGAATGCCCCAAATTATACATATCATGCATATCATATTTTATTTCACTTTCACATCACTTTTCACATGTTAAATATAACATATTTGAAATCCTAGTAGGAGTAGGAAAGCGTGCACGAGTACTTTGTACCATAATATGGTACTTTAGCCACATTCTTTCACTTTCACATTAATCATATATATCATATTTAAGCCATAGATCTATTAAGATTAGTGTGGGTACACACCGATTTGTTTAGCGATTCCTTGAGATTAGAAAAGCTAGATCTAATGTTTAGATCCTTAGTCCCTACATTTGATTCATCATTTATTACTTAGCATAAATTCTATTTGGCTATGATATCCAAATCCTAGTAGGATTTGTAAAAAGACTTACCTTTGATGCCGATTTGATGTTTATTCAAATCCCAACCTTCTTCCTAATATTCTACCAACCCTAAATCTCAACATAGATTAGTTTTCGCTTTTAATAATTAAAGATCTAATCTAGGTAATCACACAAGCCTTGGCCGAATACCTTTAGGTGCTTACTTTATGGATTTTAAATCCCAAAAACTTCACCTTCCTCTTCCTTGAAATCGACCAAATCCTAGACCTCGAATCGGTTAGTTTTGATTAATTTGATCTAAATAACTAAGATTTGGCCTTGGCCGAATGTATAAACTCACTTACCTTGGAGTTCTCAAATCCCGAAATTGATCTTTATTTTAGATTCCTGCCGAAATCACATGTTAAATTTGATCTACCATTCAATTATGAAAGAGACCTTTTTGGCCGAATGTACACAGATGTACTTACCTCGTTTTCAAATCCCATATGATCCCTTATACTATTCGGCTATGGCACTATTATGGATTACAAAGTTTTGGCTTTTGTGAAGGGATAGTAGAAGAAAAGAAAAAGAAAAGAAAAGAAAAGAGATGGAGAGAGTTTTGACAGAGAGAATTCGGCTAAAGGAAGAAGAAAAGATTGGGGCTTATTTAGCTAGGGAATTTTGGAAAGAGGTTCTCTTGAAAAGAAAAGAATGAAGAATGGCTCTTAATGTTCCATCTTTAGCCGAAACTATTAGCCTTAGAGTCCCTCAAACGGCCAACTCTTCCTATGTGATAAATTTTAATTTTATCACATATTAAATTCCATCAAATCTCCTAATTAGCCGAAAATTCCAAAGGAATAAAACTCTTCCTTCTAGATCCCTTGTGCCATCCAACTCTCTACTCATGGAGGCAAAATAAAAACTTCTTTTATTTGTTTCCTAGGTGACTCGAACTCAGACCCAACACCCCTTGCATGTGGGCCATTTCTTGAGGCCTTAAGTGGTATTTTCAGGCCACTTTTCCAAGTCCGTTTGTGGGTCTAATTCCACGTACTTTATATTTTAGGGTCACCTGGCCCTAAGTTCCCCTTTGAACTTTTTAATTTGACATTTCGGGGTCATTTTTAAGTTTCCAAAAATTTTCGTGCGGATCTGTAACTTGACATTTCCTAGGTTTCCAAAATGTTTAGTTTCCTCTTTTAGCTTAGTTTCCAAAATGTTCACTTTCCTAATTTACTTAGGTTTCCAAAATGTTCACTTTCCTAATTTGCTTAGGTTTCCAAAAATGGTCATTTTTCCTACTTTCAACGTAACATTTCCATACATTCTCAGGTTTCCAAAATCATTCCAAATTTATTTCAAAACACATAAAACATGTCTTTTCGTACAATTAGGCCAAAATGCATAGGCCCTTTTTAGGATGTTACAGTTCTACCCCCTTAAAATAATTTCGTCCTCGAAATTTCCTAACTAAATAATTGAGGGTATTGCTGTCGCATTGCCTCCTCTAGCTCCCACGAAGCTTCCTCCGATCCATGATTGAGCCATAACACTTTGACTAGAGGAACCGACTTCCTTCGTAGTACTTTTACGTCACGTTCCAAAATCTGAATCGGCTCTTCCTCGTAGGTTAAGTCTGGCCTTAGCTCTACTTCTTCCATTGGTACTATGTGAGAAGGATCCGATCGGTAGCGACATAGCATGGATACATGGAACACGTCGTGCATTTGCCGTAACTCAGGTGGCAAGTCTAGCTGGTATGCCACTGGTCCCACTCGCTTTAGTACCTGATAGGGCCCTATAAACCTTGGGCTTAACTTCCCTTTTCGACCAAACCTCATCACCTTCTTCCATGGTGAGACTTTTAGAAACACTTGTTCTCCCACTTCAAACTCTATTTCCTTTCGCTTGAGGTCGGCATAAGACCTCTGCCTATCCGAGGCTTCCTTTAACCGTGCTTGAATTATCTCAACCTTCTCTTCCGTCTCGCCACTATCTCGGTCCCAAAACTCAACGTTCTCTAACTCGGTCCAACAAGTAGGAGTGCGACACTTCCGTCCGTACAATGCTTCATATGGTGCCATTGAATGCTAGCGATAAGCTGTTGTTGTGGCGAACTCGCTAAAGGCAAATAATCTTCCCAACTTCCTCGAAAATCCATCACACATCTTCTCAACATATCCTCCAACACTTGTATTACTCGTTTGATGCCGATCGATTGTGGATGAAAAGTAGTAGTGAAATCCAACTTGGTGCCTAAAGCTTGATGAAGTGCCCTCCAAAATCGAGGCGTGGATCTTGGGTCTCTGTCCAAAATAATTGATCTGGAAGACTCGTGTAGCCTCACAATTTCGCCACATATAGCTTGGCTAACTTTTGAAGGAATAATCCATTCTTCTTGGGATGAAATGTGCGGACTTAGTCGACGGTCCACTATTACCCATACCGAGTCCTTCTTAGTAGGCGTGAGGGAAGCCCACTAACGAAGTCCATGGTAATTCTTTCCCACTTCCATCTGCGAATCTGGATTGGTGAAGCAATCTCGATGGAACTTGGTGTTGACCTTAACTTGCGACACATCAGACATCTTCCCACGAATTTTGTAACTTCTCGATTAAGATCAGGCCACCAAAATTGCTCCCTTGAATCTCTGTACAACTTAATGCCTCCGGGATGCATAGCATAAGGGCTACTATGCACTTCCCGAAGAATCCTCTTTCTTAACTCTTTGTCCTTTGGCATGCAGACTTTCCCTTTGTAGCACAATACTCCTTCATCATTAACCTCATAGTCCTCTAACTCCCCGTTCTGTGCTTTTTGTAACTTAACACTTAAATCCTCATCAACCAACTGTCCCTCTTTCACCTCCTTCAACCATGTTGGCTTGAGTTGTAACTCAGCCAACAGGCTTCCATCCTCATACAAGCTTAAATGGGCGAACATTGCTCTTAGGTCCGACACAACCTTCCTACTTAAGGCATCTGCTACTACATTCGCCTTGCCCGGATGATATTCTATCGAACAGTCATAGTCTTTCAGTAATTCCACCCACCTTTGTTGCCTCAAGTTTAACTCTTTCTGAGTTAACAAGTACTTGAGACTCTTGTGGTCTGTGTAGATCACTGACCTTTCTCCATAAAGATAGTGCCTCCACACCTTGAGAGCGAAGACCACTGCTGCCAATTCCAAGTCATGTGTTGGGTAGTTCACCTCATGCGGCCTTAACTGTCGAGACGCGTAAGCGACTACTTTTCCATCTTGCATAAGAACACATCCTAACCCCGTATGTGAAGCGTCATAGCACACCACAAAATCCTTTCTTGCCTCAGGCTGAATCAACACTGGAGCTTCTATTAATACCTTCTTAAGTTTTTCAAAACTCTCCTGTTGCTTATCCATCCATACAAAGGGTACTTCCTTCCTCAACAATTTTGTTAATGGCGCGGCTATCGACGAGAATCCTTCCACGAACCTTCTGTAATAGCTTACAATCCTAAGAAACTACGAATCTCTGCCACTGACTTAGGTGGTTTCCAATCCAACACAGCTTCGATTTTCTTAGGATCCACCCTTATTCCTCGGCAGACACTACGTGTCCTAAGAAAGTAACTTCCCTAAGCCAAAATTCACACTTCTGAATTTGGCATAAAGCTCTTCTCCTCAATACTTGCAACACAATCTGGAGATGCTCATCATGCTCCTCTTCAGACTTAGAGTATTCCAAAATATCGTCGATGAACACTACCACGAACCTATCTAAGTAAGGTTGAAACATTCGGTTCATCATATCCATGAATGCTGCTGGGGCGTTTGTCAACCCAAATGGCATTACCACAAACTCAAAATAGCCGTATCTTGTTCTGAAAGCTGTCTTATGGATATCCACCTCCTTTACTTTTAACTGGTGATATCTTGACCTTAAGTCGATCTTTGAGAACACTGCCGCTTTCTTCAGCTGGTCGAATAAGTCATCAATCCTAGGCAAGGGATACTTGTTCTTGATGGTCAGCTTATTCAATTGATGATAGTTTATGCACATACGCATAGTTCCGTCCTTCTTCTTTACAAACAGGACCGGTGCTCCCCATGGAGACACACTGGGCCGAATAAACCCACGATCCAATAGTTCTTGGATTTGAGCCTTGAGCTCCACTAACTCCTTTGACACCTTCCTCCTTTCCATCCAACGCATTTACAAAGGCTAAGAATGCCTCGCACCCTTTACGAACCATCCTTTTAGCCTTAAGCACCGAAACTACATTAGTCAAGTAGTTTCTTCTTTCTCCTATCATAATGACCACCTCATCCTCAGGGGTCCTTAGTTCCATTCGTTTGGCCACACAATCCAACACGGCTCAGTGTTCTACCAACCAATCCATACCAAGTATGAGGTCAAATTCCCCGAAGGGTAATTCCATTAGGTCAGCCCGAAAGCTCACTCCCTGAATTTCTAGGGATATATTCCGAAAGATCTTATTTACCACTATAGTTTGGCCTAATGGGCTTACTACCGTCATCTCCTTATCAGAAAGTTCAGAGTCTAGGCCTAGTGTTTCAACTACACTACAGGCAACATAAGAATGGGTCGAGCCCACATCAATTAAAGCATAATAGGGTTTACCATGAATGAAGAACGTACCGGTTATGACGTCCGGCGCGTCTCCATCCTCCCTACGGTGAATCGCATAAACCAAACCCGGCTGTCTTGCCTCAGTATTAGCGGCACATCTGCCACGTCCTCTTCGGCACCATTACCTCATTATTGAACCTCGACCTTGTTGAGGTCATTGTCCTCCCCTACCGACACGATTAACATTCTAAGTTCTTTGGTCATCTCATCATCGATATCTTTGGACATCCTTGAGCATATGGTCCTTGGATCCACACTTAAGACATGCTCCTGTCTTTTTCCAACACTCACCTGAATGCTTCTTTCCACAATGCTCACAAGGACGATACTGCCCTCTGGTACCAACTTGTTGACCCTTTGACCCCTCAGTTCTGGGCCTTTTCTGCACATTTCCCGATGATCCATAACCCCTCTTGGGTCTATTCCTATCAGTATTCTGCCTAGTAGAGTCCTTGATTCCCTCAGCTACCTTAGCCTTTTCAACCAACGCGGAGAACTCCCATTCCTGATGTGGAGCTATCAATAATCTTAGGTCATCCCTTAATCCGTCCTCAAAATGGACACAGCGTTCATGTTCGGTTGCGACTACTCCTCGAGCATATCGACTTAACCTCAGAAATTCAGCCTCATATGCTGCTACCGACTTGTTCCCTTGAACTAGTCCTAGAAAAGCTTTCCTCTACTCATCAATATACCGTGTGCCGACATACTTTTTCTGATATGCCTCCTTAGCATACTCCCACGTCAGATCCTCAGCAGTGGCACCATCCCGGACAGTTAACCACCATTGGTACGCTTCATCACGTAATAGTGCCACCATCCCTTTCAACTTTTCTTCAGGGGTCAGATCGAGCTCATCCATAATACGCTCAGTTGCTTCCAACCAATACTCAACTGTATTGGGTGCCACACCGGACACTCCACAAAATACCTCGGCCTCGTTGGCTCGGAGTCACTCGAGTACAAATTTTTGAACTCCCGTATTTCCACCCGCGCCAGCCACCATTTCCAAAACTCGCAACATTGCCTGTGACACAGCATCATCCCCCGTCTGAGCTTGCTGCTCGACATTAACAGCTGGGGGTGGTGGTGGCGGTGGTAATTCATTGTCAGACCCTTGACCCGATCTAATGGGTTCTGACACAGTTATTCTTCTTCTACCATGTCCTTGACGACCGCGTCCTCTAGAACTCATTTCTAACGTCGAGATTTGATTAAGAAGTTTTTTATAAATTAGTACTTTTGTTTCACTTTATTACTCGCGAAGAAATTTTATGAAAAGAATTTTAGGAGTGGTTCTTTCGTATTCATACATGCATACAGTCTTTTCATTCATTCATACATCCATCAAACAATTATGAACCTTAGTTCATTCGGAGAAACGTTGTAGTTTTTCATTTGTTGTTGTTTTACCACTACCCGGGGTATTTTCATAATTTGTCCTATAGGGTATTTTGTAATTTGTCAAAATAAGGTTCCTTGGTGTTTTTGTCAAAAGTATTTTGGAAATTTTAAAGTTCCGGTATTTTGGAGAATTTTTGAAATCAGGGTATTTTAGAAATTTTGGACCTTGGGGTATTTTGGTAATTTTTTCCACAAACCGGGATAAATTGTAAAATTTTAATAAATGGGGATATTTGAAGTTGTAAAATTTTGAGGGTTCTTTTTGAAATTTATTTTCCAAAATGATGAAGTTGCAAAATTTTGAAAATCGGGGTCATTTGGTAATTTTGGTGAGTTAGGGCAATTTTGTAATTTTCAAAAATCAAGGTATTTTCCTGATAGTTTGCAAATTAGGGTTTTTGAACATTTATGATATAACGAAATTTTGGCAAAACCATTGAGTAGTTGGGCATCTTATAAACCAAGGGCATTTTTGTAATTTTACGACTAGGGGTATTTTTGAAAATTGAATTTTTTTTTTTTTGAAAATTTGTGTAATAATTTTCGTGAATTAAAGAGAGAACAAATGATTTTAAGAATTTTTTTTATATTAGGGTTCTAAAAAAAATGGCTAGTTCCCTTTCGGGTTTTAGTTATTGGGTTTAGCCTATGACCGAGCCTCCTTGGTCAGGGCGAACCAAAGCTACGCACCAGGCAGGATTCGAGTGGAGAGGAGGTGAGTCACATGAACTCGCTTAAGTACCAAGCTCCCACTGAAACCATTCCTGAACATGCGTCAAGGTTGCCACACCCACTAAGTCCTCGGGTTAGGGTGAGCCGAAGCTACGCACTGGTGGGATTCTGTGAAGAGGAGGTGAGTCACTAGACCGCTTAAATACCAAGCTCTTGGGATCCACTCCTAGACATGCATACCATGGTTGCCACACCTAACTTGATTGACTTAGCCATAGGTTTGTTTAGTATATTAAGTCTTATGTATTTGTGTTTGAGTAGACTAATCTTAGGGTTCAAGTTCCTATCATGCTATTCTACGTTCCATTCCTTTTCTACCCTTCCGTAATTCACATAATCACACGATAGATAGAGGTACTTACGGTGGATCATGGGTCGAGACTTAGGTGCCATGCCATCAAACTGTCTACTTTCAGAAATGTTTTCATAAAACTCATTTGGGCTTATTTTGAAAACATTTTGGGCCTTAGGCTACAGGCCGAGAGTTTAAAACTGGGCTTTGATACCAAACTAAAACACCCCACACCCGGCCCACGAGAATGGACCAGATCTGGTATGTTCCTCGAAGTAACCCGGTTCAAATTCATTTGAATACCTTGAAAACTGTGTGTTTTGGTAGCGAGTTTGTTGTGGGTTGGGCTCGAATTGAAAAAAAATTTATTTTATATCAAAAACCCATTTGTTTTAGGTGACAAAATATTTTAACTTATTTTAAAATTAAATGGGCTTATTCTTTATAAAGCCCTAAATTCATAACATAGTAATTAAAGCAAAAATAAAAACTGCCACGATGGCCTTATTACATAAAATGAAACCCAAAATAAAATTGTACAGTACTTAAAGTAAAATAAAGATTCAAATTAAATTAAACTTCAAGCTGAACATGGCCACCACAAGTTCTGCCGTCTCGGTCCATTACTGATCATCACCTGAAACATATTCCCACAACGGGGTGAGTCGATAGACTCAATGTGTAACCAACACCAAAACATAATAGAAAGAGGCACACCATACATATCATATTCATATAAGAATTCAAGATAATGATGCAAACCCGAACCCAAACCTATATGCCATCCGCTACACTCCACCCGTACCAACCTGCACACCGTGGGGACTACTAAGTCAACCCTCCATCCGCTACACACCATCAAAGGCGATTCTTTGCGATCGGCGTGCTCATCGCCCACTTATAATATTGTGGCATAGCCACCACTTTCGAATAATGTAACAAAGTTACCACATTCACTTAATGTGACCGAAGTCACCATATTCACTTAGTGAGGCCGAAGTCATCACGTTTCACTTAGTGAGACAAAAGTCATCACGTTCACTTAGTGAGACCAAAGTCATCACATTCACTTAGTGAGACCGAAGTCATCACATTCACTTCCCCTTTCTCAATTAACCCGAATGCCCCAAATTATACATATCATGCATATCATATTTTATTTCACTTTCACATCACTTTTCACATGTTAAATATAACATATTTCAAAATCCTAGTAGGAGTAGAAAATGTACCTGAGTACTTTGTACCATAATATGGTACTTTAGCCACATTCTTTCACTTTCACATTAATCATATATATCATATTTAAGCCATAGATCTATTAAGATTAGTGTGGGGTACACACCTGATTTGTTTAGCGATTCCTTGAGATTTTGAAAAGCTAGATCTAATGTTTAGATCCTTAGTCCCTACATTTGATTCATCATTTATTACTTAGCATAAATTCTATTTGGCTATGATATCCAAATCCTAGTAGGATTTGTAAAAAGACTTACCTTTGATGCCGATTTGATGTTTATTCAAATCCCGAAAACTTGGTTTTCCTTCACCTAATATTCGGACAACCCTAAATCTCAACATAGATTAGTTTTGGCTTTTTAATAATTAAAGATCTAATCTAGGTAATCACACAAGCCTTGGTCGAATACCTTTTGGTGCTTACCTTATGGATTTTAAATCCCGAAAACTTCACCTTCCTCTTCCTTGAAATCGACCAAATCCTAGATCTCTGAATCGATTAGTTTTTGATTAATTTGATCTAAATAACTAAGATTTGGCCTTGGCCGAATGTATAAACTCACTTACCTTGGAGTTCTCAAATCCTGAAATTGATCTTTATTTTAGATTCCTGCCGAAATCACATGTTAAATTTGATCTACCATTCAATTATGAAAGAGACCTTTTTGGCCGAATGTACACAGATGTACTTACCTCGTTTTCAAGTCCCGGATGATCCCTTATACTATTCGGCTATGGCACTATTATGGATCACAAAGTTTCGGCTTTTGTGAAGGGATAGTAGAAGAAAAGAAAAAGAAAAGAAAAGAAAAGAGATGGAGAAAGTTTTGACAGAGAGAATTCGGCTAAAGGAAGAAGAAAAGATTGGGGCTTATTTGGCTAGGGAATTTCGGTAAGAGGTTCTCTTGAAAAGAAAAGAATGAAGAATGGCTTTAATGTTCCCTCTTTAGCCGAAACTATTAGCCTTAGAGTCCCTCAAACGGCCAACTTTTCCTATGTGATAAATTTTAATTTTATCACATATTAAATTCCATCAAATCTCCTAATTAGCCAAAAATTCCAAAGGAATAAAACTCTTCCTTCTAGATCCCTTGTGCCGTCCAACTCTCTACTCATGGAGGCAAAATAAAAACTTATTTTATTTGTTTCCTAGGTGATTCAAACTCAGGCCCAACACCCCTTGTATGTGGGCCATTTCTTGAGGCCTTAGATGGTATCTTCAGGCCACTTTTCCAAGTCCGTTTGTGGGTCTAATTCACGTACTTTATATTTTAGGGTCACCTTGCCCTAAGTTCCCTTTTGAACTTTTTAATTCGACATTTCAGGGTCATTTTTAAGTTTCCAAAAATTTTCGCGTGGATCTGTAACTTGACATTTCCTAGGTTTCCAAAATGTTTAGTTTCCTCTTTTAGCTTAGTTTCCAAAATGTTCACTTTCCTAATTTACTTAGGTTTCCAAAATGTTCACTTTCCTAATTTGCTTAGGTTTCCAAAAATGGTCATTTTTCCTACTTTCAACGTAACATTTCTATACATTCTCAGGTTTCCAAAATCATTCTAAATTTATTTCAAAACACATAAAACATGTCTTTTCGTACAATTAGGCCAAAATGCATAGGCCCTTTTTAGGATGTTACAGTAACTATGTGTTGATCAAGGTACGTTTGAACCTATGTCGTTGATGATAGATTTAAGAGTTGAATGAATAGATAATTGTGTATGTGGTTGAGATTGATAATGTGCCTAGTTGTGCCTTTATCTATGTAATGGTACATATATATATATACATATTGATGTTGTAGTATTGAGTAATATGTATTATATTAGAACTTACTAAGCTTTAGAAAGCTTACTCTGTGATTTGTTTTTCTGCCTTACAGTGCCAGTAAAGCTAGCTCGGATCTGGGATCGTCAGCTTCTCAATCACACTATCGAAATTCTATTTTGGTACTTTTGAAAAGATGTATATAGCTTGAATATGGCATGTATAGGCTAGCTAATTGAATCAAGTTTGAGATTTGTAATTAGACATGAGATGTGGCTAGATATGTGATAGGTTTGGCATGAATGAATGTGGTATATATATGATGCATCTTTTGGCATGATTTGTAGATTGATGAATTTGCTATTGAGTGGTAACTTTGTGTTGATAAATGCTAGTAGGGGTAGTGAGATTGGGAATGAATTATGCTTGTGATAGAATAAGTATTGGTATTGAATTTGGTATAATTAGAGTTGGAATTGATTGTATATTTTAAATTGCTAAATTGGTATGCTTTTAGATGGAAATATGTGCATGAGATGTTTGGTTGATTGGCTTGTAGGTTTGACCCTAAGTGGGTGGCATGTTGGCCTTGCAAAAATGGCCTATAATGTCACACGGTTGGGGCACACGGGCATGCCTCAGACCGTGGGTAAATTGGTAGAATGTGGCTTAAACTGTATACGGCCTCATCTATCTGTGGTACACAAGTCAGTAGCTGGCTTAATAGTACACAGCCATGGCACGGGCGTGCCTACAGGTCGTGTGAGAAATAGTAGTATATGACCTTATAGGACACGGCCTTAGCACACGGGCGTGCTTGTTAGCCATGTTGATTTTGGCAGTATGAAACCACGGGGAGGTCACACGAGTATGTCATGTAGCCGTAGGAGAGGCATGGCCTACCCCTACGGGCGTGTCTCCCCTGTATTCTAGAAAAGTTTCAATTTTTCATGAAATTTTATATGTGTTTCGGTTTAGTCCCGACTCGGTTTATAAGCATGCTTAGGGTCTTGATGACTTATTTAAGGGACACTATGATTGTATATGAATGTGTTTGATGATGATTGACTTTGTGTCGACATTTAGAGGTTAGATGTTCTGATTGATCGGTAATACCCCTTAATCCTATTCCGGTGACAGTTTTGGGTTAGCGGTGTTACAATTTTATTGGTATCATAGATACAGTTTAGTCAATTCTTGGACTATCATAGCGCGTGTAACTCTAGCTATACATACCATATTGTGTAATTGCGATAGTGTGATGAAATTTTACAGTTGAAATGTGTTTTAATATAGTAATGGATCCTGATCGAGCAGTTGCTAATGATGTAGAGAGTAATGTGCCTGCTCCCGCTCAAGGGACAGCGCCGGCCACATCAAGGCCAAATGATAGTGGTGAGGAAGGTGAGGTTAAGCAAGCCTTTTTCTGTATGATGAGTGAATAGTTTTCAGAATTTGTTAGAACAAATTTGACTGCTCCGCAACCTCCACCCCCGCAAGTACTTGTTGTACCACAAGTTGTAGACCCGACCAGATTGAACAAACCACCTGTAGACAAGATTTGCAAGTATGGGGCCGAAGAGTTTAGGGCCACAGTTGATGATAATGCTGAGTGAGCTAAGTTTTGGCTCGAGAATACCCTTCAAGTATTTGATGAGATGTCGCTGAACCCTGATGAGTGCATTAAGTGTGTAGTTTCCTTGTTGAGAGACACGGCTTACAATTGGTGGAAAACATTGATATCTGTGGTTCCGAGAGAGAGAATCACCTAGGATTTCTTTCAAGTTAAGTTTAGAAAGAAGTATATCAGCCAATGTTTCATTGATAAAAAATGTAAGGAGTTTTTAGAGCTGAAACAAGGTCGTTTGTCTGTTGTTGAGTATGAACGAGAATTCATGCGATTGAGTCAATATGCTAGAGAGTATGTTTTTACTGAAGCTACTATGTGCAAACATTTCATAGAAGGATTCAATGAAGACATAAAGTTGTTGATTGGGATACTGGATGTAAACGAATTTTTTGTACTTGTGAAGAGAGCATGCAAAGCTGAGGAACTTAGTAAAGAAAAGAAGAAAGCCGATTTTGAGGCTCGAGATGAAAGAAAGAGATCGATGAATAAATTTTCTCAGCCTTCTTCAAAAAGATATAGAGATGCCAACAATCGTTCAAATGCTTCATTTGGTCATCCTAATAGAGATCGTTCGAGATAGAGTGCTTGTTTACGAATTTAAGCTCCAAATGAGTCAAGTGTGGGCAATGTTAAGAACAACAAGCCCGGATGTAAACAATGTGGGAGACGACATGTGGGAGAATGCTGGGGCAGGTATAACAATAGAACATGCTATAACTGTGGATCCCGAGATCATTTTATTCGAGATTGCCCAAAGATAGTTGAAGAAGAAAATGTTCAGAACAAAAGACCAAGTAATGTGACGGCCAAAGGTAGACCATCCAGGAGCATTAGAAATGTGAATGAAAGCAAGAGAGGAATGATTGATACATCTATAAGGTTAGAAGCAAGAGCACCTGCCCGAGCCTATGCTATACGTGCACGAGAGGAAGTATCATCTCCAGATGTCATCACTGGTACTTTCACTTTATTTGATACTGATGTCATTGTATTGATAGATCTAGGATCGACTCATTCTTATGTATGTATGAATTTAGTATCGAATAAGACTCTACCTATTGAGTCTACTGAATTTGTGATAAGAGTATCGAACCCATTAGGCAAGTGTGTTTTGGTGGATAAGGTGTGCATGAATTGCCCATTGATGTTTCGTGTTTTATGTTTCCCGGTCATTTGATGAATTTGACATGATTCTGGGAATGGATTGGCTTACTTTGCATAATGCTATTGTGAATTGTAGGAGAAAGAATGTTGAATTGAAGAGTCAGAATGGTGAGATAGTTCGAATTAAGTCTAGTGATATGAAAAGATTACCAGCTGTTGTATCTGTGATGAAAGTATGAACTATGTGAGAAAGGGCTATGAAGCTTATTTGGCGTACATGATTGATACAAAAGTGTCGGAAAGGAAAGTTGAATCTGTGCCTGTAATATGTGAGTTTCCAGATGTGTTTCTAGAAGAGTTACCAGGGTTACCTCCGACTAGAAGTTGAATTTGGTATTGAGTTAGTGCCGAGAATTACTCCTATTTCGATAGCTCTATAGAGAATGGCACCAATAGAATTGAAAGATTTGAAATCTCAGTTGCAAGAATTAACCGACAGAGAATTTGCATGACTAGTTTTTCACCCTGGGGAGCTCTTGTATTATTTGTGAAAAAGAAAGATGGAACAATGAGAATATGTATTGATTATCGACAATTGAACAAAGTGACGATAAAGAACAAATATCCGTTACCTCAGATCGATGATTTGTTTGATCCGTTGAGAGGAGCTATAGTATTTTCTAAGATAGATTTGAGATCGGGCTACTATCAGTTGAGAGTTAGAGAATCAGATGTGCCAAAAACTACCTTCAGAACAAGGTATGGACATTATGAATTCTTAGTGATGCCTTTTGGACTAACAAATGCCCCTGCAGTATTTATGGACTTGATGAATCTGATATTCAGACCGTATTTGGATCGTTTCTTGGTGGTGTTCATTGATGATATTTTGATCTATTCGCGTGATGAGATGCAGCATGCCGAGCATTTGAAAATCGTGCTACAAACTCTGCGTGAGAAACAGTTGTATGCAAAGTTTAGCAAGTGTGAATTTTGGTTGTATGAGGTCAGTTTTCTGGGGCATATTGTATCTGCTGTTGGGATACGAGCCAATCCGCATAAAATCTCTATTATTTTGGAATGGAAGCCTCCGAGAAATGTGTCTGAAGTCCGTAGTTTTCTAGGACTAGCGGGATATTATAGACGATTTGTGAAAGGCTTCTCGATGATTTCAACTCCATTGACAAAGTTGTTGCAAAAGGATGTTAGATTCGAGTGGTCAGAAAAGTGTTAACAAAGTTTTGAACAGTTGAAAGTGTTGTTAATAGAAGCACTAGTGTTGATTCAACCTGAATCAGACAAAGAGTTTATAGTTTATAGTGATGCATCATTGGATGGTTTGGGCTGTGTACTGATGCAAGAAGGAAAAGTCATCACTTATGCTTCGAGACAGTTAAAACCGCATGAAAAGAATTATCCAATGCATGATCTTGAATTGGCTGCGATTGTATTTGCATTGAAGATTTGGAGTCACTATTTATTCATTGAAAAATGTTATATTTATACTGATCATAAGAGTTTAAAGTATTTCATGACTCAGAAAGATTTGAACTTACGATAGAGAAGATGGTTAAAATTGTTGAAAGACTATGAACTTGTGATAGATTACCACCGGGTAAAGCTAATGTTGTGGCTGATGCTTTGAGTCAGAAATCGTTATATACCTTACAAGCTATGAGTAATTAGATGGATCTGTGTGATGATGATGCAGTTGTAACTGAATTGAAAGTAAAACCATTGTTTTTATAGTGGATATGTGAGACTCAGAAGATTGATAATGAGTTATTAGCAAAAAGAGTTTAATGTAATTTGAATGCGGAGTCAGAATTTCGAGTTGATAGTAATGATTGTTTGAGATTCAGAGATCGGATTTGCATTCGAGAAATTCAAAGTTGATCCAAATGGTTTTGACTGAAGCTCACAATAGTCATTTGACTGTACATCCGGGGAGTACGAAAATGTATAATGGTTTGAAACAGTTTTATTGGTGGCATTGTATGAAGATAGATATTTCTGACTTTGTCTTGAAATGTTTAATTTGTCAGCAAGTTAAGGCTGAACATCAAGTTCCGTCCGGGTTATTACAACCGATTATGATTCCTGAGTGGAAATGGGAGAGGATCACGATAGACTTTGTGTCGGGTTTGCCCTTACCTCCAAGTAAGAAAGATGTGATCTGGTTAATAGTTGATAGATTGACAAAAGTCGCTAATTTCATTCCAGTAAGAACCAATTATTCTTTAGATAAGTTGGCTGAACTGTATATCGATGAGATTGTGAGATTACACGGAGTACCGCTATCTATTGTGCCTGATAGAGATTCGAGATTTACCTTGCGATTTTGGAAGAAATTGCAAGATGCTTTAGGCACGAAATTGCATTTCAGTACTTCTTTTCATCCACAAACGGATGGTCAATTCGAGTGAATCATTCAGATTCTTGAAGACATGCTGGGATGTTGTATACTTCAATTTAAAAGTACGTGGGAAAAGCATTTATCATTGATTGAGTTTGCGTATAACAACAATTTTCAATTTAGCATTAAAATAGCACCATATGAGGCTCTTTACGGTCGAAAGTGTCGAACTCCATTGTATTGGACCGAGCTGAGTGAGAACAAGATTCACGGGGTTGATTTTATAAAAGAGACTGAGCAGAAAGTGAAAGTAATTCGTGACAGTTTGAAAGCAGCCTTAGATCGTCAGAAGTCTTATGCAGATTTGAAACGAAAGGATATTGAATTTGAGGTTGGTGATAAAGCGTTTTTGAAAGTATCTCCGTGGAAGAAAATACTTCGACTTGGCAAAAAGGGCAAGCTGAGTCCGAGGTTCATTGGACCGTATGAGATCGTTGAATGAGTTGGACCGTTGCTTATAGATTGAGATTGCCATCTGAGTTAGAAAAGATCCATAATGTGTTTCATGTGTCAATGCTTCGACGGTACAGATCAGATCCGTCTCATGTGATTGTCCTTCTGAGGTTGAGATTCAGCCAGATTTGTCGTACAGTGAAGAACCGATCCAAATTTTGGCACGAGAGACCAAAGAGTTGAGAAATAAAAGAATTTCCTTAGTGAAGGTATTGTGGCACAAACACAGAATTGAAGAGGCTACGTGGGAGCCTGAGAACGTTATGAGAGAGCAACATCCACAACTTTTCACTGGTATGATTTTTGGGGACGAAAATCCCTAAGGGGGAAAGTTGTAACAGCCCGGTTTAGACCTTAGTCGGAACAATGGTTTGAGACCACAATTTCGAGGTCGTAAAAAATATTTTAATGATATTTTCTATGTGAATGATATGTGACATAGCCTGTGTGAAAATTCTGTGTGATGATTTGATCGTTTTAATGCCGAATTAAGAGAATGGACTTAATCGCGTAAAGATTAAAAGCTATGTGCTGATTTATAAGTATCTAAGTGTTGTTGTCTTTTAAATATGGAGGCTTTATGATGCAATTAAACCATTTTGTACTTAGTGGATGGTAGATGGACATTTTTAACCAACTAAAATGTATTATAATATGTTATTATTAAAGGCTAACATGGTAATTTATGCATTAAAATATTTTATAATAAAAACAAAATATGAAAGTGGGCATTTCTTATTCATCTTTGAACCGAAAATACTAAAGAAGATGAAAAGAGAAAGAAGCTAAGTTTGGCTAGCTGTTGGATTCAATTAAGGTATGATTTGGTTTCAATTTTTGATAATTTCTACGTTTTCGTAATCGTTGCTTTGTGCTCTACAAAACCCATGCTTGAATTTTGAGTATTGATGATGTTTGTGTGAGATGCCATTCATGCTATATTGAGCTTTGTGATGATTTTTGGTGTTAAATGAAAGATATGAGTTAGATGAACATACTTTGTTCTTTAAGTTTTGATAAATTTAGCTAATTAGGGCTAAATTGAGAAAATAGAAAGTTAAAGGACTAAATAACAAATTTGATGAAATATTTGGACTTATGTAATCCCTAGAGAGGTTCGGCCAAGCATGTGAATGTGTGGAATTTGTGAATTTGATGATCTTGTGAGATAGGGACTAAAGTGTCAAAATGTGAAAATGTGAGGGTTAATTTGTAAAATGCCCTAAATATGTATGTTTGGAGTAAATGATTGAATGGATTGAATTTGAATGTGTATAGACCAAGAGAGGAGAGGTTTGGATCGAGATCGAGGAAAAGATAAAATGCTCGATTAATCGACCGTATCGATAGTTCGACGTCCGAGGTAAGTTCGAATATAATACTAGTTGTAAACTTTATCTATGCGATATAAATTTAATGGATGTATATGTATCTATGAGATTTGAAATGCTATGTGCTGAATTGAGATAAAGGGGCACTAAGAGTGCAAAATTTGAAACGAGAAAAAGATGATTGGCACTGTGTGTGTGAAAAGATAGAAGCTTTTGACTTATTGTGCGATCTTGATATAAGTTCGGTTTAATGTATTGGCACTAAGTGTGCGGTGATAATTATGTTTCAGTTATGAAATTAGCACTAAGTGTGCGAATAAATCAAAGGAATAACAAGGGTTGAACTAGAAGTAATATCGAAAAATTGAGTAGCATAAATGGTAAGTAACTATGTGTTGATCAAGGTAAGTTTGAACCTATGTCGTTGATGATAGATTTAAGAGTTGAATGAATAGATAATTGGGCATGTGGTTGAGATTGATAATGCACCTAGTTGTGCCTTTATCTATGTGATGGTACATATATATATACATATTGATGTTGTAGTATTGAGTAATATGTATTATATTACGAACTTACTAAGCTTTAGAAAGCTTACTTTGTGATTTGTTTCTCTGCCTTGCAGTGTCAGTAAAGCTAGCTCGGATCTGGGATCGTCAGCTTCTCAATCACACTATCGGCATTCTATCTTGGTACTTTTGAAAAGATGTATATAGCTGGAATATGGCATGTATAGGCTAGTTAATTGAATTAAGTTTGAGATTTGTAATTAGACATGAGATGTGGCTAGATATGTGATAGGTTTGGCATGAATGAATGTGGTATATATATGATGCATATTTTGGCATGATTTATAGATTGATGAATTTGCTATTGAGTGGTAACTTTGTGTTGATAAATACTAGTAGGGGTAGTGAGATTGGGAATGAATTATGCTTGTGATAGAATAAGTATTGGTATTGAATTTGGTATAATTAGAGTTGGTATTGATTGCATGTTTTAAATTGCTAAATTGGTATGCTTTTAGATGGCAATATGTGCATGAGATGTTTGGTTGATTGGCTTGTAGGTTTGACCCTAAGTGGGTGGCATGTTGGCCTTGCAAAAATGGCCTATAATGTCACACAATTGGGACACACGGGCGTGCCTCGGGCAAGTGGGTAAATTAGCGAATGTGGCTTAAATCAGACACGGCCTCGACACGGGGTGTCATCTAAGCGTGGTGCACAAGTCATGGAGTCGGCTTTAATAGTACACGGCCATGGCACGGGTGTACCTACAGGTCGTGTGAGAAATGGCAGTATATGACCTTATAGGACACGGCCTTAGCACACGGGCGTGCTTGTTAGCCATGTTGACTTTGGCAGTATGTAACCACAGGGAGGTCACACGGGTATGTCATGTAGCCGTGGGAGAGGCATGGCCTCCCCCACAGGCGTGTCTCCCCTATATTCTAGAAAAGTTTCAATTTTTCATGAAATTTTATATGTGTTTCGGTTTAGTCCCGACTCGGTTTATAAGCATGCTTAGGGTCTTGATGACTCGTTTAAGGGACACTATGATTGTATATGAATGTGTTTGATGATGATTGACTTTGTGTCAACATTTAGAGGTTAAATGTTCTGATTGATCGGTAATACCCCTTCATCCTATTCCGGCGACGGTTTCGGGTTAAGGGTGTTACAGTCAAATTCTAAACCTCCAACTACATCGATAGCTAGTGTGGATTGGTGTGGTTTTGGGCCAAGCCCATATGTGGAAATCTGTGGACTAATTACACACTGAGTCTGTTGGCTCACCCAATTTTTACCAAACAATGCAGGTGATTCGTGATGTTGGACCGGGTTGGATGGGATTCGAGATGGCCATGCAAACGCAGTTTCTATATTTAAAGACTTTACTTTTAATTTCAGTTTATTTGGGATATTTTGATGTAATAAGGCCATTTAGCTATTTTGGGTTTTCATTGTGGGTTACATTAGACTAGACATGGATTCATAGTTGCAAACAAAGTTTCAGATTGTGACGCTCTTATCACTTAAAAACTTATTTATGGTTTTACTTGGATTTGCTTAAGAATTTCAAAAAAAAAAACACGTTTCTAATTAACTCCGAACTTCAAATCATTTTCAACCTAAAGTTTTCTTTTGTAGCATTCCGAATTCGTCCGTAGTGTTTTGGGTTAGGTTTGGGGCGTTACAAGACACACGGGCGTGTGACTGGCTGTCTGGTACAAGTCAGTGTTGACCACGGATGAAGCATACGGGCATGTCTCAGGCTGTAGGGACTAGTCAGTATGCATGTCCTGTTTTGACACAGTTAGACACACGGGCGTGTCTGAAGCAGTGGGAGGCACACGACCTGCCCACACGGCGTGTGACCTTTGTAAATTTGAAAAAATTTTAAATTTATGATAATTTTCGTATGTGTTCGGTTTAGTCCTGGCTCTATTCTAAAGTATGTTTAAGGTCTTGTAGACCTACTCAAGGGACATTTTGATTTGATTCGTTGAATAATATTATAAAATGTCCGTAAAAGATTTGAATCGTCTGGTAACGCCTTTAACCCTAAATCGGCGACGGTTACGGGTTAGGGGTGTTACAAAATTTATAACCTATCTATATTTCTAAACCCATTGTAAAAACTTTTGGTACCTTATTCAAAGTTAACCAATTTCGAAAACTCGAGCTTTCTCCTCGTCGACAATTGGGCAACACGTGAAACGACTCGACTAACCCGAGGTGAATCACATCAGTTATGCAATGATTGCCAATTGGGTTATGAAATGTTGTCATTTATGCTTGTAAATGCTTATGTGTATAGGGTGGAAAATGGCTTTACAAGTAGCCTATTTTTGTCCACAAGGGCAGGGACACGGGCGTGTGTCTTAGCCGTGTGTGACACATGGTCATGTTGCACGGCCGTGTGTCTCTTGGTGTTGAAATGGAATTGAAGTCAGTATGCTCTACACAGCCTCACACACAGGCGTGTGACCAGCCATGTGGTACAAGTCAGTATACGCTCCTAAATAGCACACAGCCTAATACACGGGCTTGTGACTTGGCCGTGTTGATAAGTCAGTATACCCTACAGTTTTGGCACGGCCTGATACACGGGCGTGTGTGGCCATTTTGAAGGGCACATGATCTAAACACACGGGCATGTGGTTGGCCGTGTGACCCAACTCAGTATACTCTCCAATTTTCACACGGCCTGGCACACGGGCGTGTCTACTAACTGTGTGAGGCACATGGCCTGTTCAAATGGGCGTGTGATACTTGAAATATTGAAATTTTTCTAAGTTTCAAAATTTTTCATATGTTATCGATTTAGTCCCGAATGCATGATTTAAGCTTTGTATGCTCGATTTAAGTACATATTGAATGTGAATGAATGATATTTATTGAAATGAGATGATATTTGATAAATGATTGTTCTGAACTAAGTTACAAGTCCGATAATGCCTCTTAACCTATTCCAGCGATAGTTTCGGGTTAGGGGTGTTACAGAGTGTTGGTTACATGATTAACCCTATCTGATGTTGGTTTGATTCCAGTTGAATTAAAAGCTAAAGTGATGTTTTCTTTGCGAGTTTGAGAAGCTCAGAAATGTGTTAGCGAATTGCAAGCTAAACGAGTACAGCGTGAAACGACTCTTGATTCTGAATTTCACTTTTGCCCCTTGGCTCGTAAAATGATTTTTATTCATCTTTCTTGCATTTCAAGCCTAGCCAAATCATATTCTAAACTATAACAACATTCAATTTCCACTATTTTACTCATGTATGACCATTTTCATAACTTTTACAATTTGGTCCTTACATGGATTTTTCATGAAAATCACTTAGGAAAAGATGTTTATCCTACATCAAAATTTCAAAATCTTCCATAAAACATCAAAATACATGTATGTCATACATGGATAATTTTTTTAACATAATCCTTAGCTCAAAATATAGCTAGAAATAGCTAAACCGAGCTACGAGGATCTCAAAAATACGAAAAACATTAAAAAGGGGGCTAGGATACACTTACTATCAAGCTTAGACGATAAGAAAACCCTAGCTATGTCTTCTTTGTGATTTTCGAGCAAGAGGGAGGAAGATGGACACAAATTTTGACTTCTTTTCCATTTTAATTCTTTAATTTACCAAATGACAAAAATGCCCTTAATGATTATTTCTTAAGATGTTTCCTTCCTATGTCCATTTTTGTCTATCTCAACATATGATGGTCTAATTGCTACATAAGGACTTTTAATAATTTTTATAATTCTATTTCATACTTAAACCTTCTAGAATCTCATATTTTCTAATCCTTTCAATTTAGTCCTAATGGACAATTTGTTCACTAATTAATAAAATTCCTTTATGAAATTTTCTCACAACCATGTAAATACCTCATGAGCCTTATAAAATCATTTAAAACATATTTCTTCTTCGAATTTGTGGTCTCACACCACTATTCTAACTAGGCCTTAAGTCGGGCTATTACAAGTGTGATGACTTCTGACATCTGAAAATGTGTTTTTGTATAGTAATGGATCCGATCGAGCCATAGCTAATGATGTCGAGAGTATAGAGCCTGCTTCACGAAAGGGACATCGCCAGTTGATTCTTGACCGACTTCGAGTAACTAGGAGGGATAGGCTAGACAAGCCTTTTACCAAATGATGAACCACTGGTTTACTCAATATATCCGGACTAATCTGGTTGCACAACAACCTCCACCCCCGACTAATCCATCTTCGATACCTGTTATGCCTCAAGTGAGTGATCCGCTAAGATTGCATAAATGTCCCGTGGATAAAATTAGAAAACACGAGGCTGAAGAATTCAGAGCTACTGATGATGATGATGATGTTGAGCAAGCTGAATTCTGGCTTGATAATATTATTCGAGTGTTTGATGAGTTATCTTGCACCCCTGACGAGTGCTTAAAATGTGCCAAAACTTTACTATGAGACACTGCATATCATTGGTGGAATACACTAGTATCATTGGTTCTAGAAGAACGAGTGACTTGGGAATTCTTTCAGACTGAGTTCCATAAGAAATAAATCAGCCAGAGATTTATCGACCAAAAATGCAAAGAATTTCTTTAATTGAAACCGGGTCAGATAACAGTGACAGAGTATGAGCAGAAATTTGTAAGACTCAATTGGTATGCCTGAGAGGTGTTTCGACCGAAGCTATAATGTGTAAAAGATTTAAAAATGGGCTGAACGAAGACATTAAATTGTTAGTTGGCATACTTGAGATAAAAAAATTCGTGGTATTTGTTGAGCGAGCTTGCAAAGCCGAAGAGCTTCGCAAAGAGAAAAGAAAAGCTGACTTTAAAGTTAGAGATTCACGTAAGAGACCATTTAATGAGTCATTCCAGTCGACATCAAAGAAGTTCTGAGATGATGCTAGCCATTCAAAGACTACTGCGGGTTATTCTAGACATGATCGGGATAGACCACCTGTGAGCTCGAGAGCTACCTTAGTAGCTAGTGTGGGTAATGTTAGATCAAATCAACCTGAGTGTGAAAATTGTGGCAAACGACATCTTGGTAGTTGCAGATTGCACGATCGAGCCTGTTTTAAATGTGGATCGATGGATCATTTCATTCGTGAGTGCCAAGAGTTAGCAGAGTAAAATTCGATACGAAATACGAGATCGGGTAACACTGCAGCTTGAGGTAGACCACCTAGGAATACGGGTAATGTGAGTGGTAGTTAAAGAGGGACCAAAGATACAGCTGTTAGATTTGAGGCTCGCGCTCGCCAGAGCCTATGTTATTCGCGCATGGGAGGAGGACTCATCCCCGGATGTTATTACTGGTATTTTAACTCTCAATGACACTAGTGTTGTTGCATTGATTGATCCTGGTTCGACTCATTCTTATGTGTGTGAGACTTTAGTATCTAGTAAAACTTTGCCTATAGAGTATACTGAGTTTGTGATTAAAGTATTGAACCCCTTAGGCCGGTGTGTTTCGGCTGATAAAGTGTATAAGAATTGTCCTTTGATGATTCGAGATTCATGTTTTTCGCTAATTTGATGTTGTTTCCATTCAACGAGTTTGATATAATTCTGGGTATTGATCGGTTAGCTCTGCATGATGATATTGTGAACTGCAAATAGAAGACTATTGATTTACGGTGTTAGAATGATGAGATTATTCGGATTGAATCTAATGATTTGAATGGTTTACTAGCAGTGATATCTTCAATGTTAGCTCAGAAATACGTAAGAAAATGTTGTAACACCCCAAACCCAGCCCATACGTCATTACCGGATCTAGTATGTTACGAGTTTAATTCTTGAAAACTTTGCTTTGTTGGGTTTTGAAAATTTCAGTTTATTTAGTCATTATTTGAAAAAAAAGAAACTTAAACTTTTATGTTGAGTGGATTTGAAAAGCCCATTTATCACTCCATTTTATTATTAAGACTTTGGGCACAAATAGGTTTATAAACATGTGACATATTAAAGTAAAATAAAGTAAAACAAGTAACAAATAAATTAGAAACCTAAGTTATGGGGCCTTATTACAAAAATATTCCCAAAAAAAAAACAATAATAATAATCCATAATGATAATGAAAGTCTTGATGGCCCCTCGAGTCAGCCTCGGCTCCCGTGTCCACGGTCTACTGCTCATCTGTAGAGTGGGAAAAATAAAAGGGTGAGTCACCAAGACTCAGTGTGAAAAACTTGAAAACACATAAAAGCCTAGGGCCCACAAACACATTATGGGCCTTGGCCCACATGTAATGGTAACAAAATATGCCATGCAACATGGCCCATCCCAAAACCTAAGAGTCCTTCCTCTACACACCCCCATACCAATCGTTACACCATGGGGATTTCTACAATCAACCCTCTATCCGCTACACACCACATCGGCAGCTATGTTGCCTATCATATAGACTGATCGCTTACGCAAACCATAGAAATACATTATAGTATTAAATGACTATCTGTCGTCATCATATAGAGGCCGCCGCTTACGAACCTCAAAATACATTATAGTATTCGAAATTTATCTTTGCTGTGGTGAAGCCACGATCGCCTCGCGACCGCTTCCCTACCATAAATCCATCAATCAATCCCATCCCATGCATGCATACATACAAGAAACAAGTCATCAAGTCATCTAACAGATCTCATACTTTCACATGCTACGATTCACATAGAAAAGTTTCTATGGTTACGTACCTAGCATCCGTGCCTACCCCTTCGAGGTAATACTACTGTTCATACAGCCTTTCTTTTCGGCTTTTAGCCCTTAGCATACATATAATATATCAATGCTTGTGTGTTAAGAATCTACACACCTTATTATGGTTACGACGACACCATCTATGTAAACCTTTGCCGAGGAAGTCGATACTACCGCTATCATCTAAGATGCTGTTCAGAAGCTGGTCTATAACCCGACGGCCAATCTTGAACAGCAGACACTGCTCGTTTCTTAAACTTAGGGATTGGGTTTACGGACCCAACCCTCTCCTTTGCCTGATCCATATTTAATTCCATCCAAAAAGTCCTTGTCAAAACTACTATAGCGAAATAGGGTTAAATCATATCATATGAGTTAATATCTCAATTATGATAGCGAATCTTAATAGGAATCTAAAGAAATCCCTTACCTTGAGATCTCGAAATCGATAGGATACTAGATATTAATGGTTTTGACTTTTTAAGATCTAAATGATTCGATCTACTATAATTTCTCGGAGTGCCGCCCAAAGGAACATGTGATAAACGAAAGAGTCAAACTAAAGATAGCCTATCAATCTACTAGCCATTCGGCTATAGTCTCAAAATCGAAAGAGAAAAGAATTTAGTTCTTACCTTTACAGAGAAATCAGCACTTCAAGAAAATCCCGGTTTATGGAGAAATCGGCACAAGAGGAAAAGAATGGAAAAAGAAAGTGAATTAAGAGGTTTCGACTTTTAGTAGAGAAATCGACAGAGAAAAATGAATAGACAAAGGTATTCGGTTATAGAGATGAGAAGAAAGTTGAGAGGTTTCGACTTTTGGAAAAGAAAAGAGAATAGAGAGTGTAGAGAAAGACTGAGAATTTCGGCACTTACCTATCAGATGCCAGAATTGCCCTCTTCTGAAAACCGAGACTAATTGACAAACATGGGGAATTTCAGCACCCCTTATGCCACGTCAAAAATGATTCTTCCTCCCCCGAATTGGAATTTTAGCCAACTCTACTTACAGCAGATAACTCCCATCTTTTCTCCTTAATCTACTCATAACTAATATTAGCACAATTATCTATATTATTCAACAGATAAATCTCCCTATTTTTAAGCCTTGTTCCCATCCAACCTTACCCACCTATATGCTGAAATTTAGCTAATTAAAATTAAAGGAATTGGGCTTTATGCCCCTTGAGTTTGGGCCTCTTCAGTTGACGCCACCTCCTTGCTCTCTAAGTGGCACCATTTTGCCACTGGGCCACAAGCCCACTTGTGTTTAAAACACAGATAACATCTTTTAAACCCTCTAGTGTCCAAATAGAAAATTTAACCAAGGCCTCGGGCCAATCTGAGCCCCTTAAATACTATAATTAACACATTGAACGTAATACACATCAAATACAAAGGACCATTAATTCAGGATGTTACAAATGTTGTAAACCTTACTTTGCATTTGAGCTTGATAGTAAAGTAACCAAAAGAAAGATTGAATTAGTACCTATTGTGTGCAAGTATTCAGATGTGTTTCCTGAAGAAGTACTGGGTTTGCCACCGATCCAAGAGGTAGAGTTTGGTATTGAATTAGTGCTGAGGACGACTCTGATATCGATAGCTCCGTACAGAATGGAACCTACAGAATTAAAAGAATTGAAAGCTCAATTTCAAGAGTTGACAGATAGAGGTTTTGTGCGAACGAGTTTCTCTCCCTATGGCGCACCAATTTTATTTGTGAAAAAGAAATATGGAAGTATTTTATGTGTATCGACTACAGATAGCTCAATAAAGTGACTATAAAGAATAAGTATCCATTGCCACGAATTGACGATAGGTTTGATCAGTTGAAAGGGGCTACTGTGTTTTCTAAGATAGATTTGAGATCAAGCTATTATCAGTTGCGAGTTAAAGACTTTGATGTGCCAAAGATAGCTTTTTGAACGAGATACGGACACTATGAGTTTCTGGCTATGCCTTTCAGACTTACTAATGCACCTATTATTTTCATGGATTTGATAAATTGGATCTTTTGACAATATCTAGATCTGTTTGTGGTAGTATTCATATATGACATTTTGATCTACTCTTGTGATTAAATCGAGCATGCCGAACATCTAAGACTTGTGTTACAGACTTTGTGAGATAAACAGTTGTACGTAAAGTTCAGTAAATGTGAGTTCGGGTTATGCAAAGTTAGTTTCCTGGGCCATGTTGTATCAGCATCGGGTAGTTGGGTTGATCCAAGTAAAATTACAATTATACTTGATTAGAAACCTCCGAGAAATGTCTTTGAAGTTTTGAGTTTTCTGGGACTTGCTAGTTACTATAGACGATTTGTGAAAGGTTTCTCTATGATCGCATCACCGATGAAGAAGTTGTTACAGAAAGATGTTAAGTTCGAGTGGTCAGAAAAGTGTTAGAAAAGTTTCGATCAGTTGAAAGCTCTTTTCACCGAAGCTCCAGTGTTAGTTCAGCCAAAATCGGGTAAAGAATTTTTCATTTATAGTGATGCATCTTTAAGTGGTCTGGGTTGTGTTTTGATGCAGGAATGCAAAGTCATAGGTTATGCCTTGAGACAGTTAAAGTCACATGAAAAGAACTATCCGACGCATGATTTGGAATTGGCAGCAATTGTGTTTGCATTGAAGATTTGGTGTCACTATATGTTCGGTTAGAAATGACATGTTTATTCTGAGCACAAAAGCCTGAAGTATTTGATGGCTCAGAAAGATCTTAATTTGAGACAACGTCGATGGTTAGAGTTGTTAAAAGACTACGAGCTTATGTGTAACAATCTGGTTTAGACCCTAGTCAGAATAGTGGTTTCGAGACCACAAATCCGAGTTAGAAAAATATTTTATTATTATTTTTTGTGTTTGCAGTACGTGATTAAGAATGTATGAAATATTTGTGAATTAATTTTTTCATTTGTGTGCTTAATTTGAGAAAAAAACTAGAGCGCATAAAATATAAAAGTAGCATTTTATTTGATTAAGTACTTAATTGATGTTTCTTCTTATATATGAGGCCTTATGTTGTAAATTGGCCATTTAGCAATGTAGTGGACATTTATGTCCATATTATACATGATTTTTATAAGGTTTAATAAAGGTTAAATTTGTAAAATGTTTAATAAGTTAATTAAAACATTAAATAAAACAATTGTTTCATTATTTGGTATCATCCACCACCGAAAACAAGAAAAGAAAAAAAATTTAAAGGGTTGAACATTCGGCTAGCTAGAAGCAAAAGTTAAGGTATGTTTCGGTTTCAATTTTTGATAATTTCTACGTTTCTGTAATCATTGCTTCATGTTCTTCAAAACCCATGTTTCAATTTTGTGAATTGATGAAGATTTTGAGAATTGGGCCTTAGGCATAGGAGCATTTAAAACTTCAGTGACCAAGAGAACGGCACAAATACAAGTTGGACCTATTAGGTGAGTGATTTTGGAAGGTTAGGGGGCTTTCATGAAGTCTTGGGTTCAAACTTGGGATTTAGGAAAAGTTTTGGTTTAGGTGAATAAAACCTTGGATGTAAGTGAGTAGGCTTTAAGAATATTGTTGGGGAAAACTTGACACAAGGATCTAGTTGGTAAGGTGGCTAACGACGTGGATTAAGTTACAGGGGAGCCTGAGTTCGGAACCCCTTGCATGCGAAATGTGACTATTTTTGCTAATTTGGGATAGTTTTGGAGGATTGATGAAGGGATCCCACATGGGGAAGCTAGCATGAGGACAGTAAGCATACCTTGGTTGGCGTTCAGGCATAGGAGTGTTCGGAGCGCGGATTAACTCCAAATTCCTATCAGGTGTGTATTTCGCACTACTCTAGTTGCAAAGCGGCAAATGTCGAAATGCCGGTCACACGACGATGGTAGCCACACAAGCGTGCGAGCGCACGTGTGGGAGCTTCGACGCGATAGTTGAGGCCATCATGAGTGTTCTTGTGGGTTTAGGCTATTTGGGCCACGATGGGCCGAAAGGGGCCATGTGGGACCAATAGGCCCGTGGGCCTAATCGGGTAAGTTGTATGATTGTGTAGTAAATATTGGACTAAACTATGTGAATCTCATATTTGTGGCTAGATTTTGGCTAAATGGGCCACACGAGCATGTAGGCCCATTCGCATCGTTATCTCTGTTTAGAATACCTCAGTTTACGAAATTATCGAAGTACCCCATTTTACAAAATTATCGAAATACCCTCAATTTGCAAAATTACCGAAATACCCTCAGGTTGCAAAATTACTGAAATACCCCTGATTTGTGAAATTATCAAAATACCCTCAATTTAAAAAATTATCGAAATAACCTTACTTTATGAAATTATCACAATACCCTCGATTTGTAAAATTATCGAAACACCCCAATTTACAAAATTATTGAAATACCCTCAATTTGTGAAATTATCGAAATACCCCTGTAGTTTAGAATTACTGAAATACCCCTGTAGGGTAGAGTTACTGAAATACCACTGAAGGGTAGGATTACCGAAATACCCTTATAAGGTAAAATGACTATTTTTCCCTTGCAGGTAACTGACTGATTAAGACTATGACTGATCTAACTGTGAATGTATGACTATGTTTTAACTGATTTAAATATGGTCGTGTGACTGATATGCTTTTAATATGTGTGTAAATGACTGTTACCGAGCATGACCATTTTGCAAACACGTGTAACGATTGAGCATGACATACATGATAAATTGCATGGGGTTAGACATTGATATGAAGGAAGTTCTGATAGGGTCGCACGGGTCGCATGACGACTATGGATCTAATATTAATCTGTTAAGGTCGCATGGGTCGCCCGAGACGACTGTGGACCGATGGACGGCTTAAACTCGCGTAATCTAATTATGGCTCTATGCCATCTTGATTATGGCTTTGTGCCAGTCGTATTTACCCCTGGCTATGTGCCTAACATATATACCAATGACTCTGTGTCGATCATATTTACCCAAGGCTGTATGCCGTTTATATCACCATCACTGATGGTTATGTGCCAAACATAATACAGCTATTGATGGCTTTGTGCCAATTATAATATCGCTACTGAAGGCTTAGAGCCATATATATATATAATACCGCTAACAATGGTGTGCTTGCTAGGTGGGTGGATATTATCCCCACATAAGTGTAGGGTTGGTACGGGTGGTGTGTTGGCTAGATCGGGGTGGGATGCATCCTCATACTATTGCATATCTGTTATGAGATCTGTCACTGTTCAGGGCTTAGGCTCACTTGTTCTGTTATTGGTTTGGGCTAGGGCCAATTGATTCTGTTATGGGCTGTGACCCAAATGATATTGTAGTGGGCTTTGGCCCACCTAAGCTCTGATCTGTACTGTACTGTTACTGTTAGAAAGGCTTGGGCCTAGACAATTTAGGTTTTTGTTTTTGTATATTGACTGTTACTCTAGCAAGGGGATTACAAACTGAGTTCTTGTAACTCACCCTATTTTTAACTGTGCAAGTATTCCCCAGCCTTAGACAGGTCGGCGCCGGGAAGGACTCAGAGAAGGCCACACACTGCTTGTGTTTTTTGTTTTGATTATTTACATTCAAGTAATTTGATTTGGGTTGTAATAAGGCAGCCTTTAATTCTTGGTTTTTATTTGGGATATTTATCAACGATGTTTTATAACTGTAAAAAGTAGATCGCGATTTTCCTAAACAAAACTATTTTCAAAACATTATGCTTTCGCAACTCAATTTTTAAACATCACATTTTCGTAAATCATCAATTTTAAATTAGCTTCCGCAAATGAAAAGATGTTTCTGGAATAAAACTAATAATTTTTCAATCTACCATGTTTTAAAAATAAACTAACGTAACTGGGATTTTACTTAAGCCTTAAACAATAAGGGTTTTCAATGAAAACATGGTTTTCGAAAAACATTTCAATATGACATGCCAGATTCGGGCCTAACTTCTAGGCCAAGTTTGGGTGTTACATAAAATGTTTAATAAGTTAATTAAAACATTAAATAACATAGTTGTTCCATTATTTGGTATCATCCACCACCAAAAAAAAAGAAAAGAAAAGAATGTTTAAAACTTTGAACATTCGGCTAGCTAGAAGCAAAAATTAAGGTATGTTTCGATTTTGGTTTTTGATAATTTCTACGTTTTTGTAATAGTTGCTTCGTGTTCTTCAAAACCCATGTTTCAATTTTATGAATTGATGAATATTTTGAGAAGTGCCATTGATGAATCCATGAGTTTTGTGAGGTTTAATGATGAAATATGAAATATATGTGTTAGATTAACATGTTTTGTCTTTGGAGTTTTGTTGATTTTGAGTATTTAGGACTTAATTGAGAAAATAAAATTATAAGGGACTAAATTGTGAAATAAATGAAATGTATGGACTTGTATGGACTACATGAGACTTGACTAAGCATGGGTTGTATTGAATTTTGGTGTATTTTATGATTTTGTGAAATAAGGACTAAAATGTCAAATTATGAAAATATGAGGGTCAATTTGTAAATGTCCATAAATATGTGTTATTGGATTGAATTGAATGATTTGGTAAATAAATGAGTTAAATTTGAATATGTATAGATCAAGAACCAAAGAAAATGAACTTAGATCGTGGGAAATCAAAAGTAATTTAGTAGCCTAGTTCGTTTCTGTTTATACGAATCTGAGGTAAGTCTATATACAAATAAATATATTTGTATTGATTTATGTATGCACATATGAAATTTCATTGTGATGAATGTGCATGAGATGATGAATACATGAAATCTGAGGATGTATCGACAATGAATCAGTATCAAATAAGTCCCGTACGAACCTAGGAATAGATAGGATTACATATGTCATGACATAGGTGTCCGATATGTGATATCGTGTAAGACCATGTCTAGCACGTTGGCATCGATTTGAGATTTACGTGTAAGACCATGTCCAGAACATTGGCATCGTATTGATTCGTATAAGACCCTGTATGGTACAGTGGATCAATATTTGGTTAAATTTTAGACCACGTCTAGGACGTTGGCATTGTACGACTATTCTGAGCATTTCGAGTATCCTATTTGATTTCGAACGGCTCAATAGGAAAATTCGAGAAATGAAAGTCTACGTGAAGTGTATAAATGAATCAGTTACACTTGACAGGTACACTATGTGTATGGATGAAAGGTAAGTGTATATATGAACTTACCAAGATAAATATGTGTATAGATTTGATACGGTAATAAGTGATATATGCTTGAAAGTTGATAAACCATAATATGAACATATTTTAATCCCACATTTAGCATATTTTTGGATGATTTATCCCTTTAATTATGGAAATAGGTGCTCCTAATCCTTTGTTTTCATGTTTTATACTCAGTAGAGCACCAGAGGATGAAAAGAATGAGAAATGGGCCGAAAATAGAGAAAATAGGCCAAAGTACGAAATCCACACGGCATGGGCCAAAAACCATATGGCCGTGCCCCGTAAGAAGAGTCGACCATGGCCTGGACCCCGAAATACATGGCCGTGCCTCATCAACAGACCTGACCACAGCCTTAAATTGATTTACACGGGCGTGTGCCATGGGCGTGTCCCTGCCGGAGGAAAGAAAAGTTTCATTTGGATTAGGGTACTTAGAGGTGAAGAAAGACATTCCAGAAGCCTATATAAAGGCCCCAGAGGCCAACCTTTAGGGAGGCAGTTCAGCTAGGCAAGGGGCCCAAGCCAAAAGGCCAGAATTGTGGGATTTACTCGAAGAAAGCCAGTTGATTCATCTCAATAAGCCAGGATCATACTCAAGACAGAGGAAATCTCTTTCAATTCCTTCAAGGGGTTTTAGGGTTTTCTTATGTTTTATTTTATATTTTCTCCTGAGATGTTTTCTTTTACTATTCTGAACTAAACCCTCAGATACTTGAGGGGGATGAAACCTAAGACGGATCTTGTTATTATTATCTGAGCTGTATGATAAATACTTGATTTGTTCTTAACTATGTGTTCTTAATTCTTGTTTTGGTATTTCTGGGATATTAAGTCAAGCATTTATGCTCTTAGTCAGTGGAGGAATAGACCTTGTTTAAGAGTAAATCTAGCATAGTTAAGTAGAGTTGAACATAACCCTAGAGATAGGATGACGTAAATCTACCGGATTAGGGTCAAACCTAATATGGGAGTCCATAGATCGAGTTAATGCAATTCTAAGGGTTTTAATTAGAAAGAGATTTCAATTAATCAAGCTAGGGTTAGACGTTAGTAGCCTCGAGAGAGGTATTTATATAAATTAGGGAATCCTATGGATCAAGTCAAGTGAATAAATTGTCTGGTTCAAAGTTAGATAACAAGTGAAGTCTAGGTGGATTCTTCCACGGGTATTGTCTAAATCAATCGGCTTTCTCTCAAGTTTTTCCTAAATTTCTTTTCTTTGTCTTCGTATCTTTATCTTAGTAGTTAGTTAATTTTAGATTAGATAAAAATTCCCTTAATTCTTAGGCTAAATAATAAAAAGAAAGTTAGTATTAGTACTTTTGGTTCCTTTGGGTTCGACAATCCGGTCTTGCCACTAAACTATACTAGGTGCGCTTGCCTCCATCGTTGTCTTATTTAGTTTCTAGGTTCGATCATTATTTTTTATAAATTTTTAAGACTCTGACATACGATCAAGTATTTGGCGCCGTTGCCGGGGAGCTAAAATATTAAGAACGCTTAATTTTTATTACTTTAGCCATTTTTTATTATAATTGCAATTTATTTTCATTATTATTATTATTATTATTATTTGTTTTTACTTTGCTAATTGTCCCTTATTTGCTTTTGGCAGATAATTTTATTTTATAGAGGAGATGGCATTGACTAATTATCGGTTGCAATTCATGAGGACAAAGCCTACTGAAGCAGCCAGTGTCTTCAACCTTGACGCGATCACCATGCTATCAAATTAGGTAGAGATGATGAATAAAAAGATTGATGGCGTGTGTAATTCTTTGCAGGTACATTCGGTAATATAGTACAATATGAATGGAAGAGGGGTGAATAACATAGAATATCTATCCTACAACCTTAGCATAAAGAATGAACAAATCCACTATATGGGTAATTATTTTAAACCTCAAAATAATTTTTATAGTGACACTTATAATGCAGGTTGGAGGTACCATCCCAATTTCTCGTGGGATGATCAAAGGAGTCAAAGACCTGAACTTCCTCCAGATTTTCAACAACCACCTCACCAACAGGAACATGAGTCGAACCTTGAGGAGATGCTGACAAAATTTATAGCGGTGTCAGAAACTCATTTCCAAAATATCGAAATAGCACTCAAAAATCAAGGAGCATCGATTCAAGGGAATGAGGATTAGTTAGGTTAGCTTGCCAAGCTGATCTTAGAACAACCACAAGAAAGCTTGCCAAGCAACACTAAAAAAACCCAAAAGAGCAAATTCAAGCCGTAATAGCTCATGACAGTGAAAGGTTAGTAGAATTTGACCCAAGGCAAGAGCCTTTGGTAAGTGAATGTAAGGTTGAAGTAAGCCATGATTTAGGAAAACCTGGTAATTACAGAGTACCAACCTCGTCTGCCACACCCCAATGTGATAGAGAAAGACCACACAGAGGAACAATTCGGTAAATCTCTTAAACCTCCAAAGAAATTACATATTAACTTGTCATTTCTTGAAGCTCTTTTACAGATGCCGGATCCTAGACCTCGTGTCGATAAATAAGAAATTCATGAGAAACGAAGGCTTTTGATCGATGAACTAGACGAGTGGAAGACACACTTCAATGAAAAGCTAAAAATACACAAAGCAAAAATGAGGAAACTCCATGACAAGCTTAACGATGGGACAACCCAGCTTAAGATAGGCAATCAGGTACTCAAAATCTTCCCAGATGGAATAGTCGAGGTAACTAATCCTAAATTCAGCACTTTTAAGGTAAACACTACTCGACTCAAACTATACATCTATAATCGAATTGATCGAATGAGAAAGGTTTTCCACCTTCTCAAACTACCATGATTGTGCGAATGAAGGGTAAGTCTAGCTTAAGACTTTAAACAAGCGCTTGCCTCCCAAGCACTAACCCTACTAATTAGTTTAGTTTTATTTATTACCATGTTTAGGCGTCGGTTTCCATACTCACACAATCTTGCACATAGCCGTGGCTATGTGGGTACCCCAATTAGGTAAAAGGGCATGGCCGTAGACGTGTAGCAGCAGGATAAAATTTTTCCCAAAACACAGGCTGCATCTTTATTTAAGCCCCCTTCTTTTTTTCCTTTTCCCGTTATCTTTTTTCTTTCATTGTCTATCTTTACTTTTACTTTTATTATTTTTATTTTTATTTTATTTTTTTATTTTCTTCTTATTCTTCATGGCATTTAGGTTTAGCCTACGATACAATAAAACCAGACCGGCTGTTTTGAGGACTCAAGTTCAAACGGTTCGAGGCACTCCCTCGTTTTTTTTTTCATAAACCCCATCCAAAATTCAGGAAGTTTCAATTCTCTCCCTCTCTTTTATTTTCTTCTTATATAATTACTATATATCTTTGTACATTGATGGAAATGTACATCCTAAGTGTGGGGGTGAAAATTATTTAGAAAAAAGTTCATAACTTTTTGCATTATTCTCAAATCCTTGAAGGATATCTTGTTTAAAGTAATTTTCTCATATTACTAATTAGAATGAAATTCCTGTTGATTCATGATTTTTATTGATATGTTTTAGATTAAGTCATTGATAATTATATAGTAATGATTTAAATTTTAAGATACTGGAGAATCAAGCGATGAGTGTATTTTCAAAAATAAAAATTTTGTTAGGTTGTCTACCTGAATCTAATTGTTACCTTGAAGTTTGAAATTTACAATGGTTGTCATCAAAAACCCATATTTTTTGTGAGATTTTGAGCCTTTTAGAGCATACATTCTTTTTGTGCTCACTTTTATTGATTATGAGTGTGTCAACATTGATTTGTTATTCTAGAATTTGCTTCGATTATACATGTCAAGACCACACTATTGATTTGATATACAGAGATGATTAAGGCACTTAGGATTTAACCCACTTACTCCACTAAAAGCCTACCTTCGTAATTAACCCCCAGTGAACCCCTTTGATCCTAACAACCGTTTTATTGACTCAACCCACTAATATTAACCCGAAACATATCTTGTATTTGTTATCACCATTCCTTTTGACTGCCCCTCTATCGAGACTTGATTTGATCAGTTGCTTAATTATATTATCTCAGTTGTTAAAGTTTTATCTTATGTTGATTTGTTCTTAAAAAAAAATCAAAGTATATTCATTATTAGTTTTATAATTAAGCGAGCCTATACATTTAATTTCAACATCTTGAAGAAGAAGCTTGTATTATTAGTATTACAAGTTTTCAATTGATGTAATTATTCGGTTTATTAGTTCATTTTTCTAGTTAGGTAATTTGTCAATCCAATCTCGATTTTAACCCTTTAATTCAGCCTTTATCCACACATTTAACCTAAACCCTATTACAACCCTTTAAAAGACCTTTTGATTTGTGTATCATCTCATATTATAGTGGTGGAGATTTGATTTTCATGCAAGCCTATGGGATTAAGTTTTCATGTTCAAATTTAGAGCGCTTAATTTTTTAACCTTAAACACCTTGAGTGATTTGAGTGAATCTTTAGTGAGGATGTCAACTTTTTTCAATTTTGAATTAAAGGTGATTAATTAGGTAAGGAGAAACACCTATCTTTTTCATATATCAAACTATGACTTTGATTGTTTGAATATTCAGGAATCTTTTAGTTAAATTCTCCATGTATAAATTATCTATGAATTATGATGAAACATTATTGATGAATACTATGAATAGAAGAAGTTAGTTTTAATTGTGAGTTGAGAATTTTGCTTGAGGACAAGCAAAAGCTTAAGTGTGGGGGTATTTGATAAACCGTAGTATGAACATATTTTAATCCCACATTTAGCATATTTTTGGATGATTTATCCCTTTAATTATGGAAATAGGTGCTCCTAATACTTTGTTTTCATGTTTTATACTCAGTAGAGCACTGGAGGATGAAAAGAACGAGAAACGGGCTGAAAACGGAGAAAATGGGCCAAAGTACGAAATCCACACGGCATGGGCCCAAGACCACACAGTCGTGCCCCGTAAGAAGAGTTGACCATGGCTTAGACCCTAAAATACATGACCGTGCCTCATCAGTAGACCAGACCACGGCCTTAAATCAATTTACATGGACATGTACCATGGACATGTCCCTGCCGTAGCAAAGAAGAGTTTAATTCGGATTAGGGTACTTAGAGGAGAAGAAAGACATTCCAAAATCCTATATAAAGACCCCAGAGGCCAACTTTTAGGGAGGCGGTTCAGCTAGGCCAAGGAGCCAAGCCAAAGGGCCAGAATTGTGGGATTTACTCAAATAAAGCCAGTTGATTCATCTCAAGAAGCTAGGATCATACTCAAGACGGAGGAACGCTCCTTAAATTCCTTTATGGGGTTTTAGGATTTTCTTATGTTTTGTTTTATATTTTATTCTGAGATGTTTTCTTTTACTATTATGAACTAAACCCTCAGATACCTAAGGGGGATGAAACCTAAGACGGATCTTGTTATTGTTATCTGAGCTGTATGATAAATACTTGATTTGTTCTTAACTATGTGTTCTTAATTCTTGTTTTGGTATTTTCGAGATATTAAGTCAAGCATTTATGCTCTTAGGCAGTGGAGAAATAGACCCTGTTTAAGAGTAGATCTAGCATAGTTAAGTGGAGTTGAATGCAACCCTAGAGATAAGATGATGTAAATCTGCTGGATTAGGGTCAAACCTAATATGGGAGTCCATAGATCGAGTTAATGCAATTCTAGAGGTTTTAATTAGAAAGAGATTTCAATTAATCAATCTAGGGTTAGACGTTAGTAGCCTCAAAAGAGGTATTAATATAAATTAGGAATCCTACCGGATTAAGTCAAGTGTTGAAGTCTACATCCGGCTACCCATGTCCGCGTCTAAGTGTCACCTAAAAAGTCAAAGGAGAGAGTGAGTCGCAAGACTCGGTGCATAATTCCTCTCCCAGATAACATGCCAACACATATATCATAACAGAATAATGCAAATCATGCACCTGCTCCTAACCAACCATATCGCTTTTCTACCCGTGTGGTACCAAACCACTGGTGGTGCCAAACCACTGGTGACCCAAAGTCACGATATCCATACTGTGGTACCAAACCACTGGTGACCCGAAGTCACAAATAATCCAATGATGGGGCCAACCCATCGTGTGATACCAAATCACTAGCGACGATCCCATATCTCATAAGTGGGGCCAACCCACGGTGGTGCCAAACCACAGGGACGAGTCGCAATGAGGTGCCAAACCTCTGGTGTCCCAAAGACACAATGTGATACAAAATCACTGGTGACCGTAGTCACAAATCCGATGATGGGGCCAACCCATCGTGTGATACCAAATCACTGGCGTCAATCCCAGATAATCAATCTGTGGGGCCAACCCATCGTGGTACTAAGCCAACTGGGACGAGACGCCGAGGTGCTAAACCTCCTGGTGACCCAAAGTCACAAAATACGTGGTACCAAACCACCGGAGGTGCCAAACCTCGGTGTCCCAAAGACACAGGTCCCAAAGACACGGATATCATACTTCCCCTCCTCTCATATCACCCAATCACATATCATACTAGATGCAAAATCATGCAATCATACTATCATGCTCACATGCTTAATATGGCATCTCAATGAACATGCACCCATAATCATAATATCATATATCATCACATAGCTCATATCGTAATGTACTTACGAATCCGTATCCATACCTCAATGGGTACCAAATCAATCACACTGTTTCATTTACACACAAAGTTATTACATTACTAAGTTAAGATAGTGTCTTTGGTTTACACACGAATTAGCGGAGGTTTTAACACTAAGAACCGGTCTAAGACGCCAACCACCTTGACAACTTTGATCCCAAAATTGACCAACCAAAGGGTTAGCACACATATCATTCGCCATAACCAAATAAATCAAAGGGTATATCGGTTTACCCTTACGTTAAACTGGATTTGGTTTCTACCCAATCCAACCCAACAATGGTTCTTCAAAGAATCGGCTTCACAATGGTTTCTCCTAACACAATCGGCACACTCGATAAAAGAGTAGTTAATCTCTTAACAACCGGTCTTAAAGAAAACTAAACGAAATCGAATACAAGACTCGTTCTTACACTACTACCACCGCTACCTACGAGAAAGAAAACTCCTTAAGAACGTTCCTTAGATCCGGATGTCCTATTATAAGAATTGGTTTACAAAAGATTAGTACCTTCCAACAAATAACACAATCGGCCAAAAACATATTAAGAATCGGCAAGGTACCGGAGAAGGAGAAAGGCCATTCGCCAACACTTACCCACTACCAATCGATTGGAAACCAAGCACCCAACACCACCAAATATTCTACCAATACCAAGGAAGGTTCGCTAACTCCTTGATCCCGAAAAGAAGAGTTTCTAAAAGAAAACAAGGAAGAAAGAGTATAACAAGATGAATGGAGAAGTGCTTGGTCAAGATGGTATTAAGAAAAGGAGATGAAAGTTAGGGAATAAATAAAATGGTTTGACTTAATGAAATGGTATGGACCAAATGGAGAAATCGGCACAAGGTTTATGAAAACGAAAAGAAAAAAGTGAGAAGGGAGGGTCTCTAGTTTCGGCTTTGCACAGTGAAAAGAAGAAGGAAGAAACAAGGTAGAATTTCGGCAATAAGGGTGCTAGAGGTTTCGGTTTAACTCAATTGAAAAAAGAAAAGGAGGTAGGAGAGGCATTCGGCTTCAACAAAAACAAAAAGAAAAAGATGGAAGCAACAGCAAATTCGGCAACACCAATGCTTCGGGTTTTCGGCTCCAAGAAAAGAGAATACGAGCAGAAAAGGTGAGTCAAAGGAGCTAGTTTCGGCTCAAGTTGAAATGAAACAAAAATGCTGGTTTCGGTTTCAAAAAATGCAACAACAAAATGGGTGAAATTCGGCTTAGGCTATTTGCAAGTGAAGAGATTTTTCTTGGCAAGCTTTTGACTAAACTAAAAAATCAGCCTAACCACTAAGAATTTGTGACCGAAAACACACATGCCAAAAGGCAATTTCTGCACCCTCCAAACACCAACCGGCCACACATCCCCTTTCCCCCAAACTCTCACCAAAACCGGCCAAATCTCCCCCATTTACTCTCACACCACCAATTCAAATGGCAAAGACCAAGTCTCCCTCCTACAATTGCTCTCCATCCACCGTTTGAATGTGTTGACCAAGTCCATAGTAGAGTTCAAATTGCCCACAACTCTTCCCCTCCATGCCGTCAAAATGGATGCAAAAGGGGTGGGATTCTCGCAACTTGAACTCAAGACCTCCCCCTTGCAATTGACGCCACACACACATGCTCCAAGTGGTGCATGCCTTGCCACTTTGCTAGCTAAGTTCTTGTGTTACAAATTCACTTAATTTAATTATAAGCCCCATCTCCTTCAGCTCCTATCCCCTAAAGCCCAAAAACAAAAACTTTTCCACCTACTCAGGCACACTCCTAGCCCACATCTAAGCCCTGAAATCACATAGACAACAACATAGCAAGCCATAAACATGCAACAATTGCCAAAAATAAAATCACCCTTAACCCGGATATTACAGGTTCTACCCCTTAAAATAATTTCGACTCGAAATTACAGTCGTCAAGAGTTGCGGTATTCTTTGTCTCATCATATCCTCGGGTTCCCACGCCGCTTCTTCCACGCCATGATTCCGTAAAGAACCTTAACCAGAGGCACAGACTTCCTGCGAGAACCTTCACATCCCGATCTAAAATCAGACAGGCTCTTCCTCCATGGACATATCTGGATTTACCTCGACCTCTTTCATCGTTACCACATGTGATGGATCGAACGATATCGCCAAGCATCAAAACGTGGAACACGTCGTGAATCGACTTAGCTCGGTGGCAACTCGAGTGATATGCAATCGTCCCACTCGCCTTAGTACCTTATACGCCCAATAAACCTCGGACTTAGCTTGCCTTTCTTCCTAACCTTAATACTTTCTTCCACGGTGAGACCTTCAAGAAAACCCGATCTCCTACAAAGAAACTCAATATCTCTCCGCTTAAGATCAAGATAGGACTTCGCCGATTCAAGCTTCCTTCAATCGAGCTCAATCAACTTAACCTTGTCTTGGTCTCAAGAACCAACTCGTCCCAATAATCGACGCTCACTTAACTCGTCCAACAAGTCGTTGAACGACACTTCCTACCGCATAACGCCTCATAAGGTGCCATCTTGATGCTCGCTGGTAATCGTTGTTGTAGGCGAATTCGCTAACGGTAGATACTCCTCCCAACTACCCCGCGGTCAATATACAACCTCGTAACATGTCCTCCAAGATCAGATAACCTTTCCGATCGCCCGTCGATCTGCGGATGAAATGTCAGGTGAAATCTAATCGTGTACCCGAGCTCGATGCAACGCCTTCGTAACCTTGACGTGAATCTGGGATCCCTATCCGAGATGATCGATCACCGCACCCGTGCGCCTCACTATCTCTCGACACATACGACTTTGCCAACCTCTCGCAGTGAGTAGTCCACCTCACCGGAATAAAGTGAGGTGATTTAGTCGGTAGATCCACGATTACCAGGTGAATCCTTCTTGCTCGGTAAGCGGTAATCCACCGACGAAATCCATAGTTATTCTTTCCCACTTCCATCGAGGATCTTCTTTGGTCAAGCAACCAGACGGCAATCGATGCTCGGCCTTGACTGCCGACAAGTCGACACTTACCTACAAACTTCGGCCACCTCCTTTTTCGCACCTTTACCACCAAAAGCTGTTCTCCGAGGTCCCTATACATTTTGCTACCTCCGGGATGCATAGCGTAGAAATTGCTATGTGCATCTTGAAGAATCTTTTGCCTTAACTCGTAATCTCTCTAAGATACAAGTCTTCCTCGAAACACAAGACCCCATCACGGACAAGTCAGAACCCTCCAAACCATCATTCTCGCACTTGTGTCCTCTGCAAGACTCGTAACCTCATCCAACAAGCTGCTTTCTCTCGATCCGCTCAACCCAAGTAGGCTTAACTCGCAGACTCTGCCTGAATACTCCGTCATCATACAAACTCAAGTGGGCAAACAACGCCTCAACCCGAAACAACCTTACGACTCAACAAATGTCGCCACAACGTTAGCCTTGTCCTGATGATACTCAATTGAGCAATCGTAGTCTTTCAAGAGCTCAATCCATCTGCCGCCCGATTCAGTCTTTCGAGTCAAGGTACTTCGACTCATGGTCCGTGATAGACTATCGATCTTTCTCCGTACAAGTAATGCCTCCATATCTTTAAGGCAAATACTACAGCTGCTAACTCCAGATCGTGCGTAGGATAATTGACCTCATGTGGTCTCAGCTGCCGAGATGCGTAAGCCACAACCTTCCCTTCTTGCATCAGCACACAACCCAAACCCGTGTGTGATGCATCGCAGTACACTGTAAATTCCTTACCAGCCTCAGGTTGAATTAGAACCGGAGCTTCAGTCAAAATCTTCTTTAACTTATCGAAGCTCTCCTGCTGCTTCTCAGTCCAAATAAACGGAACCCCTTTTCTCAATAATTTAGTCATTGGCGCTGCGATCAACGAGAAACCCTCTACAAATCTTCGGTAGTATCGCCAAGCCCGTGAAAACTCCAATCTCCGCCATCGACTTAGGCGGCTTCCACTCCAAAATCGCTTCTATCTTACGGGTCCACTCTAATCCCTCACCGATACTACATGACCCAAGAACGCCACCTCCACGAGCGAACTCGATTCATCGAACTTCACATAGAAATGTTTCTCCCTTAGAATCGCAATACCACCCATAAATGAGCATCATGCTCCTCCTCGATCCTTGAATATACCAAGATGTCGCCGATAAAACCACTACAAACCGATCTAGATACTGTTGAACACCCTATTTATCGATCCATGAAAACCATAAGCGTTAGTCAACCCGAACAAGATAACCAAGAACTCAAAGTGCCCATACCGAGTAACGAAATGCCGCCTTGCGATATCCTCTTTTACCTTCAACTGGTGATACCTGCACCTTAGGTCGATCTTCGAGAAAACCGACGCTTCTTCGGTGATCAAACAAGTCATCTATCCGAGGCAAAGGGATACTTGTTTTGATCGTCGACTATTCATTAGCGGTAGTCTATGCACATCCACATAGTACCGCTTTCTTCTTTACAAAGAGTACCTAAGGCGCCCCATGGCGTAAATACTTGGCCCGATAAAGCCTCGTCCAACAATTTTGTATCTCGAGCCTTAAGCTCCACTAACTCTTTAGGTGCCATCCTCAGATGGAGCAATGGATATCTGGCGTAGTTAAAGATGCAATGATCTATCCCGAACTCTACCTCCGATCCGGTGGCAAACCCTAAGCTTCTCAGAAACACATCCACAAATTCCTAACTTCCAACCGTCTCCACAAAGCAGACTCTTTAGCCTCCAAGGCATACACATGAACCACATACGCTTCACATTTCTTCCACCATTTTCTCGCTTTCAGAAAGCGGATACCACATTGGACGAGATAGTTTCTCCTATTACCGATCGTAACTACTTCATCACCCTTATTGTTTTTTAATCATGCGCTTAGTGGCGCAATCCAACTTCGCACGGTACTTAACCACCAGCCCATCCTCAGAATCGATCGAACTCCCCAAACGGAAGTTCCATCGATCGACCACAAATACTACCCCTTGGAGTTCTAGAGGTACGCCTCTATACGCTTTATCTACCACTACAGAGTGACCTAGAGGGCTTATTACTACTATCCGCCTAGAAGATATTTTTAGAGTCTAAATCCATGGTCTTCACTATGCTACTTGCAACATACGAGTGTGTTGAACCCACATCAATTAAAGTAGTAAATGGAGAACCAAAGATTAGAAACGTATCGGTAATGACGTCCGGTCGGCCGCCCTCCTCTCGGCGCCGCAAAGATACACCAACCCCTACCGCGGCCTCGAATTACTCAGACTCTCCATTTGCGGTTTCACGACCCGACCGTAATCGCATACCTCCTCCGCCATTACCTCGACCCTCCGCAGTGGTGGTCCGTTATTTCAGATCGACACGGCCCCGATTCTCCTGATCGAATCCTAGCTAACTTGCGCGGACAATCCCTCACTCGGTGGTCCAATGAGCCACACTCAAAACAACCTCTACCATCATCCAACATCCTCCCCCGGTGAGCCTTTCCACAACGGTTACATCATGCGGCGGTCCTCGCCTTAGCAAAGAACAAACCTACCCGATCGATTCGCCCACTCGGTCTAACTTGCGTTTTGCTGATTTCGATGACCCGTAAGACCCAAAACTCCTTTTGTGACGGTTTCTATCCATACCCCGCCTTACAGACTCTTTAATGCCCTCAACCTTCGCTTTTCAACTAGAACCAGAATTCACGCCTCCTACTGGGGCGCAATCAACAATCTTAACTCGCCTCGCAGCCATCCTCAAACGAACGCACCTCTCATGCTCAAGAGCCACCATACCCTCGCATACCGACCACTCGTAAACTCGCCAGACTACGACATAGATTTGCTCCCTCGACTAACCTCGTAAATGCTTTTCTCTCGCTTCATTTATGTAGTTAGCTCACGCATTTTTCCGATAAGTAGCTTAAATAGTCCCATGTCGATCTTCACCAGAAGGCCATTACGCGGACCGTGAGCCACCACTGGTATGACTCATCTCGGAGAAGTGATACAATCCCCTTTAATTTCTCTTCAGCCGTTAGGTCCAGATTGTCCATGATCCGTTCTGTCGCTTCCAGCCAATACTCAGCAGTGCTAGGAGCAACACTAGAGACACCCCAAAGAATTCAAATTTATTTGCTCAAGTCGCCAGCATGCATTTTCTAGCTCCTACGCCTCCACCTACTCCAGCTACCCGTTCTAAAACCCGCAGCATCGCCTGTGACACTGTGTCATCGCCAGTCTGCTCTTGGAACTCACCACCTCCATTGGTGGCATAACCTGACCTCATTCTCTCAACTCGACTGTAACCTACGGGCTCGAAGCAAATATCCTATCTGCGCCCACGCGACCACGCCCACCTCGGTACTCATGACTAAATCTCGTCCGATTAAAGAATTTTATGTATCACTATTATTCCATCGTGTTTAAAGCAAAGTCTTATGAATATTGCTTATTAAAGAAGTTTCGTCATGAGTCCACAATGTCCTATCGGTTTGGTCTCTAAAGTAGTCTTACTAGCCATCCAATCATATCAATTAATATCACAACCAATAGTACGGTACTTACAGGCGGATTGGTACCGTGACTCTGTCATGCCTTTCAAACCATACCTTTATAAAATAGAATACTTAAAACTATAGTTTTGAAACATTTTGGGCCTTGGGCCACAATGAGCCTTTGAACTTGGCTCGATACCATTAAATGTAACACCCCAAACCCGGTCAATACACCACTAATCGAACTGTATGCTACAGGAAAAGGTTTTGGGTGGTTTAGGTTGAAGTCTAGAAGTTTGGTGAAAACGCTTAGCGAAATTTTGTATTTGAGGAAAATTCAATAAGGTTTTGATTAAAAAAAAATCTGATGATGTATTTGAAAACCCAGAAAGTTTTGAAATTGAATCCGATGTATAGGTAAAACTAGTTTATTTCGCTTTGAAGCTTAAGTTATTTCCTATTGTTACTAAAACATTTTGACTTAGTAGCAGATCATATTTAAGTTAGAAAACAAGTTGAGTTCACTTTATCCCAAGTTATAGTATGATACCGATGGTATAGTTGAAAACATCGCTTTTGAAATTTTGAAAACGTTGTCTTTCCAAGTTTTAGCACATTTCACTTAATTAGTTTGTTAAATGATATTGGAAATCTACTTAAACATGACATATCAAAAACATAATTTAAGAGGCCATTTACAAACCCAAATATAACAAAATAGGAATAAATCACTAGTGTACCAAATTTTATAAAAGAAGTCCGAGCAAATCTTTATTTCAAGATGGCATGAGCACCTCGAGTCCATCCTGCCCATGTCCGCGTCTAAGTGTCACCGAAAAGTCAAAGGAGAGAGAGTGAGTCACAAGACTAGGTGCATAATTCCTCTCCCAGATAACATGCCAACACATATATCATAATGTAATAATGTAAATCATGCACCTGCTCCTAACCAACCATATCGCTTTTCTACCCGTGGTGGTACCAAACCTTTGGTGGTGCTAAACCACGGTGACCCAAAGTCACGATATCCATACTGTGGTACTAAACCTTTGGTGACCAAGTCACAAATAATCCAATGATGGGGCCAACCCATCGTGTGATACCAAATCACTAGCGACGATCCCATATCTCATAAGTGGGGCCAACCCACGGTGGTGCCAAACCACAGGACGAGTCGCAATGAGGTGCCAAACCTCCGTGTCCCAAAGACACAATGTGATACTAAATCACCGTGACCGTAGTCACAAATCGATGATGGGGCCAACCCATCGTGTGATACCAAATCACCGCGCCAATCCCAGATAATCAATTGTGGGGCCAACCCACCGTGGTACTAAGCCACTGGGACGAGACGCCGAGGTGCCAAACCTCCGTGACCCAAAGTCACAAAATACGTGGTACCAAACCAATCGGAGGTGCTAAACCTCCGTGTCCCAAAGACACAATGTCCCAAAGACACGGATATCATACTTCCCTCCTCTCATATCACCCAATCACATATCATACTAGATGCAAAAATCATGCAATCATACTATCATGCTCACATGCTTAATATGGCATCTCAATGAACATGCACCCATAATCATAATATCATATATCCTCACATAGCTCATATCGAATCGGACTTACCCGAATCCGTATCCATACCTCAATGGGTACCAAATCACCAATCACACTGCTTTCATTTACACAACAAAGTTATTACATTACTAAGTTAAGATAGTGTCTTTGGTTTACACACCGAATTAGCGGAGGTTTTAACACTAAGAACCTGGCCTAAGACGCCAACCACCTTGACAACTTTGATCCTAAAATTGACCAACCAAAGGGTTAGCACACATATCATTCGCCATAACCAAATAAATCAAAGGGTATATTTGCCACCCTTACGTTAAACTGGATTTGGTTTCCTACCCAATCCGAACCCAACAGTGGTTCTTCAGCAATCGGCTTCACAATGGTTTCTCCTAACACAATCGGCACACCCTGATAAAAGAGTAGTTAATCTCTTAACAACTGGTCTTAAAGAAAACTAAACGAAATCGAATACAGCACTCATTCTTACCACTACTCACCGCCTGCTTACCAGAGAAAGAAAACTCCTTAAGAACGTTCCTTAGATCCGGATGTCCTATTATAAGAATTGGTTTACAAAAGATTAGTACCTTCCAACAAATAACACAATCGCCAAAACATATTAAGAATCGGCAAGGTACCAGAGAAAGGAGAAAGGCCATTCTACCAACACTTACCCACTACCAATCGATTGGAAACCAAGCACCCAACACCACCAAATATTCGGCCAATACCAAGGAAGGTTCGGCTAACTCCCTTGATCCCGAAAAGAAGAGTTTCTAAAAAGAAAAACAAGGAAGAAAGAGTATAACAAGATGAATGGAGAAGTGCTTCGGTCAAGATGGTATTAAGAAAAGGAGATGAAAGTTAGGGAATAAAGAAAATGGTTTCGGCTTAATGAAATGGTATGGACCAAATGGAGAAATCGGCACAAGGTTTATGAAAACAAAAAGAAAAAAGTGAGAAGGGAGGGTCTCTAGTTTTGGCTTTGCACAGTGAAAAGAAGAAGGAAGAAACAAGGTAGAATTTCAATAAGGGTGCTAGAGGTTTCGGTTTAACTCAATTGAAAAAGAAAAGGAGGTAGGAGAGGCATTCTGGCTCAACAAAAACAAAAAGAAAAGATGGAAGCAACAAGCAAATTCGGCAACACCAATGCTTGGGTTTTACCCAAGAAAAGAGAATACTGAATGTAAAAGGTGAGTCAAAGGAGCTAGTTTCGGCTCAAGTTGAAATGAAACAAAATGCTAGTTTGGTTTCAAAAAATGCAACAACAAAATGGGTGAAATTCGGCTTAGGCTAATTGCAAGTGAAGAGAGTTTTCTTGGCAAGCTTTTGACTAAACTAAAAAAAATCAGCCTAACCACTAAGAATTTGTGACCGAAAAACACACATGCCAAAAGGCAATTTCGGCACCCTCCAAACACCAACTGGCCACACATCCCCTTTCCCCCAAACTCTCACCAAAACCGGCCAAATCTCCCCCATTTACTCTCACACCACCAATTCAAATGGCAAAGACCAAGTCTCCCTCCTACAATTGCTCTCCATCCATCGCTTGAATGTGTTGACCAAGTCCATAGTAGAGTTCAAATTGCCCACAACTCTTCCCTCCATGCCACAAAATGGATGCAAAGGGTGGGATTTCGCAACTTGAACTCAAGACAATAAATCGTCTGTTCGAGAGTTAGATAACAAGTAAAGTCTAGGTGGATTCGGGTATTGTCTAAATCAATCGATTTTCTCTCAAGTTTTTCCTCAATTTCTTTTTTTGTCTTCACATCTTTAGCTTAGTAGTTAGTTAATTTTAGATTAGATAAAAATTCCCTTAATTCTTAGGCTAAATAATAAAAAAAAAGTTAGTATTAGTACTTTTGGTTCCTTTGGGTTCGACAATCTGGTCTTGCCACTAAACTATACTACTGTTCGATAGGTGCACTTGCCTCCATTGTTGTCTTAGTTAGTTTCCAAGTTCGATCATTCTTTTTTATAAATTTTTAAGACACTGACACATGATCAAAAGTGCTATGAGCAAATGTGTTACAATTGAGCTATGAAATGTGCAAAGCAATAGTTAAACAAAAGAGCCAAAGATAAGTATATTAGTTTTACAATTGAGAAATATTAATGACATTGTATTGTTATGATTATGTGTATAATATGTTAATGTTTATTTGTATATGGCTTACTAAGCTTTTGAAAGCTTCCTTTGTGTGTGTTTGATCTGTTTATAGATCGTCAAAGCTATTGATGGCTCAGGAATCGTCGAGGATTGTCATCACACTACTCAAATCACATTTTAGTACCTTATAATCATGTATATATTAAGTATGGCATGTATAGTCTAGTTGAAATGGACTATGTTTATGATATGTAAATAGTCAAGTGATATGGCTAGTTAAATGTTGATGTTATATCTGAGTGATCAAGCTATATGATGTTTAGTTTAATATGGGTTGTTAGCAAATGAAATGGTCACATGAAGGATAAACTTATTGATGCAAAGTTATCATTTTATTGATGGTAAGTATGTGATGGTTTCCACTTTGAAATGCTTGTGGATATATTGAGTTAAATGACTCGTAAGTTGGAGTGTTTGTGATGTTTATGAATGGGTATAAATGATGCACAATTTGATATGTTTTTGGTTGTCAATTGTATATGGGATGATGCTTATATGTGCTTATAGGGATGACCCAAGTGTGGGTGGCATTTTGGCCTTGCAAATGGCCTATATTTTCCCACATGGTTGAGCACACGGGCGCGTGGCTCAACTGTGTTCTTAGAGGTTGCAATTCAAAATAAGTCAGACTCGACCACGGGCTAGACACACAGGCGTGTGACTAGCCGTGTAGTGTAAGTCAGTAGCGACCTCGGGTGTGTCCACGGCCGTGTGGACAAGTCAGTATGTATGCCCTATTTTGACATGGCTTAGACACAGGGGTGTGTTTGAAGCCGTGGGAGGCACACGGCCTGGCCACACGGGTGTGTGACCTCTATAACTTTGAAAAAATTTTAAATTTATGAGAATTTCTATATGTGTTCGGTTTAGTCCCGGCCCTATTCTAAAGTATGTTAAAGGTCTCAAAGACCTATTTAAGGGACATTTTGATGTGATTTGTCAAATTAAGATATAAAATGTCCGTAAAACTTTTTGATTGTCTGGTAATGCCTCTTAACCCTAAACTGGCGATGGTTACGGGTTAGGGGTGTTACATTGTGATTGACTATCATCCGAGAATAGCTAATGTTATTGTGGATGCTTTAAGTTGAAAATCATTATTTTCTTTGCGTGCAATGAATGCGCGTATGGTTATATCTGATGATGGTTCGATAATAGCTTAATTAAAAGCAAGACCATTGTTTGTTCAACAAATTTGTGATGCTCAAAAAGTTGATAATGATTTATTAGCAAAACGAGCTCAATGTGAATTGAATGTTGAATCTGAGTTTTGAGTAGATACAAATGATTGTTTGAGGTTTAAAAATCGAATATGTGTTCCGAGAAATTTAGAGTTGATCCAGATGATTTTGAATGAAGCTCATAGCAGTCGGTTATCTATTCACCCGGGTAGTACAAAAATGTATAATGATCTGAAACATCTTTAGTGGTGGCTTGGTATGAAACGAGACATATCTGACTTTGTTTCAAAATGTTTAGTCTGTCAACAAGTAAAAGCTGAGCATCAGGTACCTTCTGGGTTACTTCAGCCGATTATGATACCCGAGTGAAAGTGGGACAGAGTCACGATGGATTTTGTATCTAGTTTACCATTGACACCGATCAAGAAAGATGTAATCTAGGTTATTGTGGATAGATTGACTAAATCGACTCACTTTGTTCCAGTTCGTACAGATTATTTGATTGATAAGCTGGCTGGATTATATGTTTCTCAGATTGTGAGATTGCATGGAGTGCCCATTTCTATTGTATTGGACAGAGATCGAGGTTCACATCGCAGTTTTGGAAGAAACTGCAATGTGCTTTAGGTACGAAACTACACTTTAGCACTGCTTTCCATCCGCAAACAAATGGCCAGTCTGAACGAATTATTTAGATACTCGAGGATGTATTGAGATGTTGCAATCTCGAGTTTGAAGGTACGTGGGAATGATACTTACCTTTGATTGAATTTGCTTATAATAATGGCTGCCAATCTAGTATTAAAATGGCACCTTACGAGGCTTTGTACGATCATAAATGTCGTACACCATTGTATTAGACTGAGCTCAGTGAAAATAAGATACACGGGGTCAATTTGATCAAAAAGACTGAACATAACGTAAAAGTGATTCGCGACAATCTGAAAACATCATCAGATCGTCAGAAATCATATGCAGATTTGAAACGAAAGGATATAGAGTTCCAGATTGGAGACAAAGTCTTTTTGAAGGTATCACAGTGGAAGAAAATACTCAGATTCGGTCGTAAAGGAAAATTGGGTCCGAGATTTATTGGGTCGTATGAGATTATAGAGCGTGTCAGGCCTGTTGCTTATAGACTGCTGTTGTCACCTGAGTTAGAAAAGATTCAAAATGTATTCCATGTTTCGATGCTCCGTAATATCCCTCACATGTGATTAGTCTGATATAAATTGAGATTAAGTCCGATATGACATATGAAGAAGAACCGATTCGTATTCTGGCTTGTGAGATTAAAGAATTGCGAAATAAGAAAATTCCGTTAGTTAAGGTACTGTGGCATAAGCACGGAGTTGAGGAAGCAACTTGGGAGTCAGAGGATACAATGAAAGAGTGTTATCCGAACCTATTCACCGGTAAGATTTTCAGGGACGAAAATCCCTAAGGGGGAGAGTTGTAACAGCTCGATTTTGACCCTAATAAAAATAGTGATTTTGGGACCACAAATCTGAGTCTGAAGAATATTTAATATTATTTTATGTGTTAATTATGTGTGAATTTACATGTGTGAAAATTTCGTAAATTAATTTTATTGTTTGAGTGCTTAATTTGAGAAAAAGGCTTAATCGCATAAAATGAAAATTTGATTGTTAAATATGAAAGTGCCTAATTGTTTTTGTCTTTATAATATGGAGGTTTTATGTTGCAATTTAGCCAATAATAGAAGGTAGTGGACGACATATTGATTAATATATGGTTTTTATATATTAATTATAAAATTTAAAAAATAATAACATAATATAATGTTATAATAAAACAAATATAATTTAAAAGCCATGTTCATTTTTATTTTTTCTTATGACCAAAACTTAGGAAAAGAAAAAGAAATAAAGAGAGCTAGGGTATTCGGACATTGTTGAGTTTGATTAAGGTACGTATTTAGCTCGATTTTTTATAATTTTTACATTTTTGAGATCGTTGCTAAGTTATCTTCAAGACCCATGCTTGAATTTTTTATTTTAATGAAGATTTTGAAATGTGCCATTGATGAGTTATGAGTTTTATGATGTTAGTTGATGAATTATGAAATATATATGTTAGATTAATATGTTTTGTCTTTGAATTTTTGATGAATTTGAGTAATTTAGACTAAATTATGAAAATAAATTTTAAGGACTAAAATGTGAAATAGATGAAATGTATGGACTTGTAAGGGCATGGATGATATTCAGCCTAGCTATGGTGTCATGAAATTTTGTGTATTTTTGTTTTTTATGCGATAGGGACTAAATTGCAAAAAGTGTAAAATGTTAGGGAAATGGTAATTTTCCCATTTATGTGTTTTTGGATTAAATTGAATGAATGTGTGATTAAATTAGTTAAATTTGAATTTATTTAGATCAAGAACGAAAGAAAACGAAATTAGATCGGGCGAAGTCAAAAGTAGTCGAGTAGTCAATTTCGTCCGTCGATATCTGAGGTAAGTCTATAATCATTTAAATGTTGTTATATTCATGAAAATTTAAATGTTAAGTGATAAAATGAATTGTTTGAATATATATAAGCCTTGGCCGAATGTGATTGTGAGATAGGGAACAATATTTTGAGTTCGATTCGATCGAGATTCAACGTCCAAAAGTCCCGTACGAACCCTAGGAATAGATAGGATACATATGTCATGACATAGAATTCTGATATGTGTTATCATGTAAGACCACGTCTGGGATGTTGGCATCGACTTGTGTTTACGTGTAAGACCATGTCTGGGACATTGGCATCGTATTTGATTCGTGTAAGACCCTGTCTGGGATAGTGGCATCGATATGTACTTACATGTAAGACCATATCTGGAACGTTGGCATTGTACGAGCTTCCGATTATCCATGTATCCTTTTTAATTCTGAATAGTTCAACGGGCAATGTGAAGTTAAGACTAGTATGCGTTAGTTAAATGTTTATAAAAAGACAAGGTAGGTTGGTTACTTGTATTATTATTATGTTATGTGAATATGAATTATGTGTTAAAGTATTTGAACATATAAGTGATTCGGCCATATGATATACAAATGTGAGGTTTAAATGTGAAATAGTAGTATATGATAACTTGTATTTGATATTATGCAAATTTGGCCTTGTTTACAAATTGTTAATATGTAATTATTGTTATATATGTTCTTGATTATGACTTACTAAGCTCAAGTAGCTTACTGTGTGTGTTCTTGTTTACATCTATTTTTTAGATTTTGGAGTCACGTTACGAGCTCAGAGATCGTCAAAAAAGCCTATCACACTATTGACTATTTCTTTCGGTATTTTACTAAGTTAATTTTGGGCATATGGCATGTATAGCATAGATGGAATGTTTGATTTTGGAACATGTCTTTATATATATATATATATATATATATATATAGCCATCTAAAATGGCTAAATATGATGTTTAAATTTATTGAGACTTGGTCATGATATATATATATATGTGTGATATGCTTGGTATGATTTGCTATAGTGATTTGATATAATTTGATTCAAGAGAATTAGGTATGGATAAAGAATGAGTTTTATGTATAGGCTATTTTCTTTAAGTTATGTTTGAGATATGTATAATGCTATGTGATAAGGCTAGAAAAATGTTGTGAGATGGATGAATAGTCATGTTTTAGGATGCTTAGTTTTGGTGTGGGTTGATGGCTAGTGTAATGGTCAAAATTATGGTAAGCTTATTGATGTAAAGTAAGTATATATATTTGATGAATGGATGTTATTATGAGATATTAACTTTTGGATGAATTATGCTTTGATTTATATTGTGATTTAGTTAGGTTAAATGGTGTACAAGATGTTGATATGAAGTGTTCTTGGATGAGTAAAATAGATGGTCAATTTGGTATGTTTTTGGTTGCTAAAAGTGTTGGATTGATGCTTGTATGTGCTTGTAGGGTTGACCCAAAGTGTGGGTGGCATTTTGGCCTTGGAAATGGCCTATAATTGCCCACACGGTTGAGCACATGGGCGTGTGGTTCGATCGTGTCACTTGTGGTTGTATTTCAAAACAAGTCAGACTCGACCACGGGCTGGACACACCGACGTGTCATTGGCCGTGTGGTGCAAGTCAGTGTCGACCACGGGTGAGGCACACAAGCGTGTCTCAGGCCGTGTGGCCAAGTAAGTAAGTATGCCCTATTTTGACACGGCTTAGACATACGTGCATGTCTAAGGCCGTGGGAGGCACACGGCCTGCCCACACGGACGTATGGCCTCTGTAACTTTGAAATTTTTTTTAAATTTTTGAGAATTATCGTATGTGTTTCGTTTAGTCCCGGACCCTTTCTAAAGCATGTTTACGGTCTCGTAGACCTATTTAAGGGACGCTTTGATTAGATTTGTTGAATTATGATATGAAATGTCTGTGAATGTTTTTGTTTGTCCATTAATATCTCTTAACCCTATTCTTGCGACGGTTACGGGTTAGGGGTGTTACAAGATTTCATCTTATTTTATGTCATCTTCTTCACCAAAATAAACATGGAAACCTTAGGAGAGAGAGAATAGACTTTCATGGCCAAATTGGGTATGTTTCCTTGTCCCATTTTTAGTAATTTTGATATTTTTGGAATCGGGATAGCTTAGTCTCTTTATTTAGGGGATTATTTTGAAAAGTTATCAAAGTATGAAAATGGGTCATGTATGTATATGCTGGAAAATTGAAATTTATGATAGAAAATGAAATATTATTGATAGATAAACAACTTTTACAAAATGATTTTTGATGAAAACATGATTTAGGGACTAAAATGAAAAGTTGTAAAATTTGATAAAAAATTCTAAAATTTTATGAATACATGTGCTTTAAAATTTGTAATGGGGATTTGGCTAGGCTTGGAATAGGGAGAAATTTGCACAAGTTTTATTTTTCTAGCCTAGGGACAAAAATGGAACTTATGGAAAATTAGGACAAAATGGTAATTTTGCCTGGAATGTAAATTGAGTCGATATGTGAAATTGATGTAAAATTTACTCGTATAGATCTGGATAGACCAAATTCGGAGTTAGAATGAGGAAAAAGAGGAAAATGTTAGATTAGTAAATGTTTGAACACAACCTATGTCGAGGTAAGTTCGCGTAACTAAATTGTATATAGTTTTATGATTGAACTAAATTTTGTGTTGTGAATTGTATAAATGCCTTAATTTTGTGAAATGATCACATATTCGTCAAAGCCCGATAAATGAAATGTGCCCGATCAACAATAATGCTCGATAAATGATAAATGATAAAAATGTAAATTTTACACTTGAGTTGAATATGAACACTTGAATTGTATGAATGCATAAATTTATGAGATTGAACACATATCCGAAAATTGCTTGATAAATGTTAAATCTAGTTTGAATAAATGGAAGTCGACGTATAAATGTGATTTCCCTGATAAAATTGCATGTGTTGCAGAATGGATTTATCCCGGACGGGTAATCCGAAATTAGTCTCTCGAGTATATGTTTCAATTAGGATTTAGCCTGGACTGGTAATCCTAATTGACTGGATTTAGCCAGGATTGGTAATCCAGATCAGACTCTATAGGGGATTCTTTTTCATATAAAGGATTTAGCTTGGACTGGTAATTTTGCTTTATGATACGTGGCTCGAGAGTGTACCTACAAGGTACTACTGAATATGAATTTACAGATTCTGATTTGTACACCTCGAGTGTACTACCAGTGTATCCATTGATATTCCAAATTAATTCAACGGGTAAAAATCTTGGCATGAGATGAATATGAATAAGAAATGAGTTATTATTCGTATATGTCTGAAATACACGAAAATGATGATACGTGATGATTGATATAAGAAAATATGAGATGATGATACTTGTACATGAAATTCATTTGATGAATATGTCATCCTTGATTATAGACTTGTATACTTTGAGTGTACTATGACTTGTGTGACATTGATATTTCGAAAAATATGAATAAAGTTTTTATTTGAAATAATCTGAACTTGAGATGAACTATTATGAAATTATACTTGTAATATAAAGAGATGAATTATGCATGTTAAATGAACAAATGTTATGGAATGCAAATGTGCATGGAAACTTGATTGTTGTTGAGCCCAAATATGTTTTGAGGTTATTATGGAATATATGACTAACAAGGGCAATGAGGATATGTGTAGGGCTTGAAGTCAAATTGAATGAATGTGCCTTACATAGTTACCTCAAAATAGAAAGGTAAGTTAGTAAACATGTATGCATGCAACGATAGGCCATGTTAAATGATGATATTTGCTTATTCGAATGCTTGAAATGGTTGGATTGTACTTGGTATGTTTTGGGTGCAGGAAAATGGTAAATTTGGGTGACAAATGAGGCTAGTAAATGGCTTTAATTTGTCCACTTAGGAAGACACACGGGCGTGTGTCTAGACTGTGTGTGACACACGGCCTACCCCATGGGCATGTGGTCTGGCTGTGTGTCCCCTACACCTTAAAATTGAAAAAAAAATAGAATGCTCAAAATTGAGCACATGGGCAGAAACACAGGCATGCGTCTTAGCCGTGTGGGTGACACGGCCTTGAATACTGGGCGTGTGTCTTGGCCGTGTGAAACCTGTAGCTAATTCGAATTGAATTAAATAACCACACAACCTAGCACAGGGGCATGTGGTATGCCCGTGTGGAACAAGTCAGGGAGCAACCTAAATCAAACACGGCTTGAGGCATGGGCGTGTTTAAGGGTTGTGTCCCTTGGACCACACGGGCATGTGAGCCCTGAACCTTGGAAAATGTTTGAAATGTCACGAAAAATTCTTAGAGTTTTTGATTAAGTCCCAAATCAACTCTAATGCTCGTATTGGACCTCGAGGGTCCATCTAAGGGATGTTACGAATCATCTCAGTTAATGAATAGTGTTTGACATGATTTATCTGAAAATGTTTTGAATGTCCCGATAATACTCGATAATCTTGTTCCGACGACAGACACGGGTTAGGGGTATTACATTCTGGGCCTCGTAGGCTATTATTATGGAATTTATGATTGAATATGAATGGTTTTAATTTGGATGGAAACTTATGACTTAGAATTGTGTGAATGCTTGTGTTGTAAGTCCAGTAATGCCTTTAATAAATCGTAAAAGTAACATATTTTAATCCCACATTTAGTATGCTTTTGGATTATTTATCCCTGATTTATGTAAAAAGGTGCTCTTAATCCTTTCTTTTCATGTCTTATACTCAGGAAAGCACCTAAGGATAAAAAGAACGTAAAACGGGCTTAAAATGGACCAAATTGGGCCAACCCAAGAAATCGACACGGCCTGGACTTCAAGCCACACGGTCGTGCCTCGTCAAATTACTTCACACGGCCATGCCACGATTTACACGACCGTGCCCCAATCGAAAGAATCGAGACACGGCCTGAAGACGATTTACACGGGCATGTGCCATGGGCGTGCCCCTGCCATAGGAATGAGCAATTTTACTCAGATTTGGATGCTTGAAGTGAAAGAAACATACTTCTAAGTCTACTTAAAGACCTTAATAGTAATTCTACTTGAAGGAGGTACTTAGGAGCCAAGTAAAGCATCTAAGGAGCCTATATAAACAACCCAAGGCAGTCGTTCTAGAGGAGGAAGTTTTGCGTAGAGTTTTCTACCAGAGCTTTTATTCAGGGAATTACTCGAAGATAGCCAGTTGATCCATCTCAAGAAGCTGGAGTTCCAGTCAAGACAGAGGATCTCCTCTTTAATTCCTTCAGGGGGTTTTAGGGATTTCTTATGTTTTGTTTTATCATTTCTATTGAGATGTTTTCTTATTTTGTTATGAACTAAACCCTTCATATACCTGAAGGGGATGAAACTTATGATGGATTTTGTTATTTAATTTCTAAATTATATGATAAGTACTTAGTTTGTTCCTAATTATGTTGCTTAATTTAATTTGATGTGCTTAGGTGGAGGAGGAATAGACCCTGCCTAAAAGTAGATCTAGCATTATTAAGAGGAGTTGATCGCATGCCTAGAGATAGGGTGACGAGATTTTGCGGATTAGGGTGAAACCTAATATGGAAGTCCATTGATCAATTTACTGCTTCCTTAGGGGGTTATTATAAGAGAACGAAAGTTACACTAATTAACCTAAGGTTAGACATTATTCGCCTCGAGAGAGGGTTTAACATAGGTTAGGGAGTCTCACGAATCAAGCTAAGTAAAGAGGTCATATGAATTAAAAGTTAGATAACAAAAGAAGTCATAGGTGGATTCTTCCTAAGGGTATCGTCTAAAATCAACTGAGTTTTTCCACAGTCTTTTCCCAAAGTTTCATTCTTTTGTCTTTGCATCTAGTTTAGTTTTTCATTATTTTAATAAACAAATCACTTCATATTTTAGGCTAAATAATAGAAAGAAAGTGAGTAGTAGTACTTTTAGGTTCCTTTGGTTTCAATAAAATAATCTTGCATAAACTATAATATTGTTCGATAGGTGCACTTGCCTCAATCGTTGACATAGTTAGTCTACAGGTTTGATCATTCTTTATAAATATTAAAACCCGACTGTTTGACACGATCAGCCTCGTACCCTGTTCCGGCATTGCATACGGGTAAGGGGTGTTACATTAATGGAAAAAGGAAATTTAAGGGCAAAAAGTGTGAATTTAAAGACAAAATGGGTTAGCATGCAAACTATGGAAGAAATGGTACCAAAAATACAAAGTGTAGAAGACTTGGGGCAAAATTTAAAAGAAGATATTTATGAACATAAAACTTTATTTAAATTTGAATTTTATTTTAGAATTATTATTAGGATTATTATAATATTTTTAGATTTAATTTCAAATTATATCTTTTAAATATTATCATCTAGAGTTTAAATAGGAATAAACTAGGTTTTTCATGTACTATAAATAGGGTATAGAGCGACATGAATATTCACTGATCATTTCTATAAAAAAAGCGTAAGATCCCGATAATTAAGGGTTATGCATCTTTACTTAATTAAATGTTATTGCATGCCTAATTATGATTGAGTGTGTTTTGGAAGTTTATTTTTGAACTTCATTATGTAAGTGATTGCTTAGTGAAATATTAATTTTTAATAATTAAGATGGAGCTAAGCAAGATAGGCTTTAAGAAATAATGACAAGAGGTTTTAAGCATAAGATGAGTAATTGGCAAGGTGGTTAGGACGCATGGATGATTACTTGAAGGAGAGGTTCGAATCCCCTAGCTAGCAAATGGGAGGATTTTATTTTTTTGTTTCCTTCCTATAGTGTCACCAAGACTATTCTAGAAGGGATGGTCATCTTTTCTATTTTGGTGAGTAGACCATGTGAAAAGGTAAGCTAAAAGTTATGGCAAGGAATCAAGAAAGGATGGTAAGAAAAGGGGGACAAAAGGCTTGAAGTAAGGACAATGTTATGGAAGCTTTTTCATGGTCATTTGACCATGAACCTAGTTGACTTTAGGGGCTAAGGAAGAAGGCTTAATTGTGTTAGGAAACATAGGATTAATGGGAAAGAAATGTGGAGGAAAAAGGGGGATTATGTTGGCTTAGGTTGGCCGAAATTTTGCTTAGCCATTAGGGGTGATAGTTGGCCAAATTCTAACATTTTGTGTATCTTTCTCATTTTCTCCGAAACTCTCTTCCTAGTCGAATTTTGTTGATGATTTTAGGTAAAAGTTTTGCCTTGTTTTAACTTTCATTTTTGACCATTTTGTTAAAGTACCTATTCTCTCAAATTCTTGTCCTCTTTAGTCAAAAGCATCAAAAGTTTGGAAAAACATTTCTTCTTTTCTTTTCCTCATTCTCGAAAATACCAAAGATCATAAACCTATTTTCTTCACTTTTTCCCTCTTGGCGAATGCACCTAAGTCCCTAAACCTATCTCTTTTCTTTTGGAAATCATCATTATCATCATCTTTTCTTCTTTTCTCTTTCTTTCTCCTTCCATTTTTCATTTTCTTTCTTCTTTCTCTCAACCGAAACCATCATCTACCCTAAGCAAAACCACCATTCTTTTCCTCTCTTTTGTCAACCGAATCATCTTCCATTTTGATTTCATTCCTTTTTTTCTTTTATTGAAAATCGAAACCATTATAGCCAAAAATCACTATCTTTTTCTCTTCTCTTTTTGTGCAATTCAAAATCACAAATTCTCTTATTCTATATCATTAAGGCCGAATCTTCAAGTGGGCAAGTAAGACTTTTTTGTCAATTGTTTTCTTATCTCCTTTTATTATAACCGATTTAGAAACATAGTTCTCTTATTTTTTTCTTTTCTCTCCTAGGCCGAATCCTTGGAAGGGATTTTTAAGAATCTTTTTGGAACCAACGTTTTAAGGGAAACCTTTCAAAATCATCCAAGGTAAGAACATCACTTTTGGTTATATCAATCCTTTTAGATAGTTTATTTTAGGGGTGATTTTGAGACTAACAAGATAGGTTTGAAAAGAGCAGTACAAAGTGTTTGGAAGAGAGGAGGCACTGTTTTACCCTCGAACTTCAAACGAAGGGCTGTATCGGCGATAAGAGATTTTCCACCGGGTTGTGGACCCTCTACTAACGAAGATCGGTTATTTGAAGTAGTGCGTACAACCGAACCACTTTTCGTTGGTGGGTTATCAGCGGGTTTTGATCCATCTAGCGGAGAAAACCACAAATAACGGTTGTTCGAGAATCGAGGGTAAGGATGTAGATCTCTCATCAATAGTATAGTTTTATTAGTAATAGTGTATACTAATCTAGTGTGATAATTAACTAGGTGTTGACGAGCGGGAAGGTATCGTTCTCACGGTCATAAGGTGTGTAACCTTACAATAAAATCTCATAGATCTATATTAAATGGGATTATATGACAATATGTTTGATAATGATTGTGGATACCATTCAGTGGTATACTATATTTAGGTATGTTTACCCCAATATTTCGTTAATTTTGCTATATGCATAAATGTGAAATAAGTATGACTATATTATGATTTTGGGGTAAATGGCATGAAAATTTAATAATATGTATGTGCATGGGCATATGGGTAAAATTGATAAAAGGGAAGCATTCCGGTGGTTTTACCACATAATCCGGTGACTTCGGTCATATATTTGAATCCGGTGACTTTGGTCACATATGTGAATCTGGTGACTTGGTCACATATTTGAAATCCGTGACTTTGGTCACATTTATGCGGTGGCTTTGCCACAAAATTATAAGGGAGATGTGCATGTTGACTGCAGCAACTACCTTCGATGGTGTGTAGCGGATAGAGGGTCGATTTAGTAATTCCCACGGTGTGATTGGTTGGTACGGGTGGTGTGTAGCGGATGGATATTAGGTGGGCCGGGTTTGCATTTCATTATATGTATATATCCATGTGATTTTAAAATGATTATTATTTGATCTGTTATGAAAATGGGCTTATGGCTAATCATGACTTAAATGGGCCTATGATTATATATGTTATAAATGGGTATGTGTTACACATTGAGTTTATGACTCACCCCTTTTGTGGGATAACTTTTCGATGATTCAGTAGTGCGATGGATCGAATCGACCAAGGATTTCGAGTGTGCGCTCGAACAAAGTATCTTGAAATTTTCCTACTTAAACTTATTAAGTTAATTTTTATTACTTAGACTTTATTATGGGTTTTTACTATTTTTATGTAATAAGGCCACTATGAACTGCTTTTTAAATTTTTGTGTTTGGATTTATTTTTTATTACGCCATGAACAATTATTAATTAAATAACTAAATGGTTTTGATAAATAATTTAAACTGCTTTTGAAAACAAAATATATTTCCACAATATTAATAAATTTTTCATTAAATTTGGTTTTCGTTAACTTATTATTTCTCTTAAAATAATATTTTAAGAAGATCGAATTTATTTTTACAATTAAATTTCAACCCGATCTTTAAGTTAACTGTTTTATTCCAAATCATCAAGTTTTTCTTAAATAAGTGAGAGTTTGCTAAAGTTTTACTCGAGGAACATATCAAATCCGATTCGGGCTTTTTGGGTCGGGCTTGGGGTGTTTCAACTTGGTATCGAGCCAGTTTTAAACTCTCGGCCTTGGGTTTTGAAGCCCTAGCGTTTTCAAAAGTTGGCCCAAATGACTTTTTGAAAGTTTTCTTAAGTTAAAATGGTTTTATAAGAGCATGGCACTCGGAATTCTCGGCCCAGATCCATCAGGTAAGTACCCTTATTGATAAGTGATATGAATGTATGATAAGCCTAAGGAAACTATACTTTAGAGACATGGACCCTAGGTGTTTGTGTACTACTACGGAAAAACCACTAAATATCATTGCATAAAACTTTACATTAATAAGAAGTGAAAAGACTCTAATACATAAGACTTTTTCGTAAAAAGCAGATAAGACACGTAGTAGACATGAGTTCTAGGGGCGTGGTCATCGTGGGACGTGGAAGAGGAAGAATGGTCGTGTCGGAACCAGTTAGATCTGGTCAAGGTTCGAAAATGAAGCTCACCACCTACCGTGCCGTTGGGGTGGATTTTCAAGAGCAAAATGGAGGAGGTGATGCGATATCACAAGTCGTACTTGAGTATTGGAAGCAGTAGTAGAAGCTAATCTTGGAAATGGGTCTCGAAAGTCGATGGTGAGAGACTAAGATCAAATGGATTTGAGGTTTTAGGGAGTATCTAGAGTAGCTCGAATGTAGCGGAATCTTGGTTGGAGGCAGTCGAGAGGATCATGGACGATTTAGACTGCACTGCTGAAGAAAAATTGAAAGGTGCTATTTCACTACTCCGTGATGAGGCCTACCAGTGGTGGCTCACTATCAAGGAAAGTACCCCTGCGGATCGAGTGGATTGAGGGTATTTTAAAGTTAAGTTTGAAGGAAAATACGTTGGAGCTAGCTACATCGACTCCCAGAAGAAGGCATTTCTGAATTTGGTGTAAGAAAATAAGTCGATAGCTGAGTATGAAGCAGAGTTTTTGTGACTTAGCCGATATGCCAGAGGGATAGTAGCTACTGAATATGAACGGTGTGTCAGATTTGAAGATGGACTTAGAGATGAACTACGAGTGATGATTGCTCCGCACCAGGAAAGAGACTTTGCAATCTTAGTAGAAAGGGCAAGAATAGCTGAAGAGGTTAAGCGAAATGAAAGACAGAACCGGGACAGAGAACAGAATAAGAATAAGAGAAGCTTTGGGTCTTGAGGTCATCCAGAATTTTCGGAAGAAACCAAGAAATGATGGGTCACGAAGTCATTGATCACACGGTGGACAACATCGTGCTTGTGCTCAATGTGGGAAGATGCACCCGGGAGAATGTTGGAAAAAGACTGGGGGATGTTTCAAGTGCGGATCTAAAGACCATATGATCAAGGATTGCCCAAAGAATTTAGATAAGAACCGCCAAAGTCGAGCGTTAATCGGTGGCAGAGGTGAACAATGACCGATAAGGGCCGTGGTCAAAATGGAAGGGGTAATGGCTCTGGTAGAGGTCGCGAAACTTCATGCAGAGGTAGTGGTAGCTCTGAGGTGAGACTGACCAAGTCCGGTATATCGAGTTCATCACGAGAGAAGAGCGGTGGCCTTTTGATGTTATCAGCACGTTTTTGATTTCTGGGTTGCCATTTATTGCTTTGATAGATATAGGGTCAACTCACTCATATATCGCTAGTGAAGTATCTGGAACTTTGCATGTGACTTCTGAGACTGTACCTAAGAAGATGAGTGTACTTAGTCCTTTAGGATGACGGTAGTAATAGACAAATTTTTTTGGAAGTGCCTTTAGAAGTTCAAGGGATGCAATTTACGGTTAATTTAATGGAATTGCCATTCAGAGAGTTCGACCTGATCTTAGGCATGGACTGGCTTGTGAAGTATCGTGCAAATGTGGATTGTCTTTGCTAAACGAATGTCCTTAAGAACTGTTGATAACAAAGAAGTTGTAGTGATGGGCGAGAGACGGAACTACTTATCTAATGTAGTATCTGCTCTTAAGGCAGAAAAGATGGTTAGAAAGGGATGTGTAGCCTTCCTGATGTTGGTGAGTGTCTTGGAGGCTAAGGAAGCAAATGTTGAAAAAGTCAGGACTGTGAATGAATTTGTAGATATTTTTTCGGAAGAACTGCCAGGATTGCCTACGGATTGAGAGGTAGAATTTGGAATTGAATTATTGCCTGGAACGGCGCCAGTTTCTATTGCTCCATATAGAATGGCACCGAAGGAGTTAGTTGAGCTTAAGGCTCAGATTCAGGAGTTGCTTGATCATGGATTTATCCGACCTAGTGTGTCTCCATGGGGAGCACCGATTCTATTCGTGAAGAAGAAGGACGGAACGATGAGGATGTGTATGATTCTGGCGGTTGAATAAGTCGGCCATCAAGAACAAGTATCCTTTGCCGAGGATCGATGACTTGTTCGATCGACTTAAAGGAGCCGATATTCTCAAAGATTGACTTAAGGTCGGTATCATCGACTTAAGGTGAAAAAGCGAGATATCCATAAGATGACTTTTCGAACTAGATATGGGCATTATGAATTTACGGTAATGCCATTCGGATTGACGAACGCCCATTGCGTTCATGGATATGATGAATTGGATTTTCCAACACTATTTGGATCAATTCATCGTGGTGTTCATAAACGACATTACGGTGTATTCCAAGTGCGAAATGGAGCATGATAAGCATCTCCGGATTGTGTTGCAAGTTTTAAGGGAGAGGAAACTATATGCCAAATTCAGCAAGTGTGAATTTTGGCTGAAGGAAGTCACGTTTTTAGGCCATGTGGTGTCTGTAGAAGGAATAAGGGTGGATCCTCAGAAGATTGAGGCTGTACTAGATTGGAAACCACCTAAGTCCGTAACTGAGGTTCACAGTTTCTTGGGGTTAGTAGGCTACTACAGAAGATTCGTCGAAGGATTCTCATCGATAGCCGCACCTTTAACGAAATTGCTGAGAAAGGAAATACCTTTCGTGTGGGCTGATAAGTAACAAGAGAGTTTTGAGAAGCTCAAGAAGGTTTTGTGAAGCTCGGTTTGATTCAACTTTGAGGCAGGGAAGGATTTTGTCGTGTATTATGACGCTTCTCACACGGGATTAGGATGTGTTCTGATGCAAGATGGGATGGTAGTTGCGTATGCGTCTCAGCAGTTAAGACCTCATGAGGTTAATTACCCGACGCATGACTTGGAGTTAGCGCGGTAGTCTTTGCTCTTAAAGTTTGGAGACATTATTTATATGGGGAAAAGTCGGTGATATACACGGACCACAAAAGTTTGAAATATCTCTTGACTCGAAAGAACTGAATTTGAGGCGTGAAGGTGGATAGAGTTGTTGAAAGACTACGTCTGTTTTATAGAGTACCACCCGCAAGGCGAATGTGGTGGCAGACGCTCTAAGTCAGAAAGTGGTGTTAGATTTAAGGGCGATGTTTACACATCTTAGTCTTTACGATGATGGGAGCTTGTTGGCAGAATTACAAGTTAAACCGACATGGTTGAGTCAAGTGAAAGAGAGGCAGTTGATAGATGAAGATCTGAGTGTAAAGCTTGGCGGTGCGAGTGGGAAATTAGAAGATTATGGTATTAACCGTGATGGGGTATTATGTTTTAAAGGTAAAGTCGTATCTTGGGGATCGAGAGTTGAGGCAAAAGATTCTTCAAGAGTCGCATAGTGGCCCCTATGCTATGCATCCTGGAGGAAGTAAGTTATATCGAGATTTGCGAGATCAATTTTGGTGGCTTTGGTCTTAAGCGAGAATTCTGAAATTAGTGGGAAAGTGCTTAGCGTGTCAACAAGTCAAGGTGAACATCAAGTACCTTGAGGATTGCTTGATTGATAAAGATTCCGAATGGAAGTGGGAGAGAATCACCATGGACTTTGTTAGTGGGCTTCCTCTTACGCCTACTAAGAAAGACTCTGTATGGGTGATAGTGGACCGATTGACGAAATCTGCACATTTTATCCCAGTTCGGGTTGATTACTCTTTACAGAAGTTGGCGAAGTTATATGTGGCTGAAATTGTGAGATTGCATGGGGTGCCAGTGTCGATTATTTCGGATAGAGATCCGAGGTTTACATCTCGATTTTGGAAAGCATTGTATTAGGCATTGGGCACCAGATTAGACTTCAGTACGGCATTTCATCCACAATCTGACGGCCAATCTGAACGAGTAATCCAAACCTTAGAAGATATGTTAAGGGGATGTGTGATGGATTTCAGGGGAAGTTGGGAAGAATTCTTACCGTTAGCAGAATTTGCGTACAACAATAGTTACCAAGCCAGTATTCGGATGGCACCATATGAAGCACTATATGGACGGAAGTGTCGCACTCCTACGTGTTGGGAGAACTAGGGAGCGTCAAGTTCGGGTCCGAAATAGTGGTGAATCCGAAGAAAAGGTTAAGGTAATTGGGCTCGGTTAAAGGAAGCATCGGCGAGATAAAAGTCGTACGCAGATCTTAAGCGGAAAGAAATAGAGTTTGCTGTGGGGGATCAAGTATTCTTGAAGGTTTCACCTTGGAAAAAGGTGATGAGATTTGGTCGCAAAGGGAAATTAAGTCCCAGGTTCATTGGACCTTATCGGGTTTTGAAGTGGGTCGGACCTGTGGCATATCAATTAGATTTGCCTTCGGAGTTGAAGCAAATGCACGATGTGTTCCATGTTTCAATGTTACGCCGTTACCGGTCGGATCCATCACATGTAGTGCCAGTTGAAGAGGTGGAATTAAGACCAGATTTGTCATATGAAGAGGAGCCAATTCAAATTCTGGAGCGAGATATAAAGGTTTTACAGAGAAAATCAGTTCCTCTCGTCAAAGTATTATGGCGCAATCATGGATCAGAAGAAGCTTCGTGGGAACCGGAAGAAGCGATGCGACAGCAATACCCTCACTTGTTCCAACCAGGTAATTTCGAGGACGAAATTATTTTAAGGGGGTAAAACTGTAACATCCTGATAATTAGGGGTTATGCATCTTTACTTAATTAAATGTTATTGCATGCCTAATTATGATTGAGTGTGTTTTAGAAGTTTATTTTTGAACTTCATTATGTAAGTGATTGCTTAGTGAAATATTAATTTTTAATAATTAAGATGGAGCTAAGCAAGATAAACTTTAGAAATAATGACAAGAGGTTTTAAGCATAAGATGAGTAATTAGCAAGGTGGTTAGGACGCATGGATGATTACTTGAGGGAGAGGTTCGAATCCCTAGCTAGCAAATGGGAGGATTTTATTTTTTGTTTCCTTCCTATAGTGTCGGCCAAGACTATTCTAGAAGGGATGGTCATCTTTTCTATTTGTGGTGAGTAGACCATGTGAAAAGGTAAGCTAAAAGTTATGGCAAGGAATCAAGAAAGGATGGTAAGAAAGGGGGACAAAAGGCTTGAAGTAAGGACAATGTTATGGAAGCTTTTTCATGGTCATTTGACCATGAACCTAGTCGACTTTAGGGTCTAAGGGAGAAGGCTTAATTGTGTTAGGAAACATAGGATTAATGGGGAAGAAATGTGGAGGAAAAAGGGGGATTATGTTGGCTTAGGTTGGCCGAAATTTGGCTTAGCCATTAGGGGGTGATAGTTGGCCAAATTCTAACATTTTGTGTATCTTTCTCATTTTCTCCAAAAGCTCTCTTCCTAGCCGAATTTTGTTGATGATTTTAGGTAAAAGTTTTGCCTTGTTTTAACTGTAACATCCCAAAAACGGGGCTATTTGGAAATAAATTATTTTTCTTATGTATGAACTGCTGTGTGTCATTATTTATGGAATAATAATGATCAATTTAAGGCTTTGTGTTGGCTCGTTTTGGTAGGAAATTTTAGTTTTAACTTTTAAGGTAGGGAGCCTTAGCAGGAGGGTGTTATAAGAATAAATGGGGATAATTTGGACATAAAATGAGCCTAGACTAAGTGGCAAAGTAAGCCCACTTAAGAGCTACATGTGGCGCCACCAAGGAGCAAGGGAGAGCTTGTGTTCGAGTCATGGAAATCTGTCTTTTGTTCTTTATTTGGGATGGCACAAGGAGAGAGATTTTCTCTTCTTAATTCTTCTTATTATCTATTTAGATAATAGAGATAATAATGAGGATATTATTATTTATAAAGGGATTATTAATTAGATTTTTACTTGGATAACAAGATATTGTGAGCATTTTAATTGGTTTTAATTCCTTAATATTAAGAAGATAAATTAAGGATATTACTATCATTTTGATAATGTGATAAATGTAGGATAATTGAGGGATTATTAGATTAAAAGAATTATTGGATATTAGTTGGATTATCAAAGGATTATTGGGATTAATTCAAAATTTATTTGAATTAATTAGAAAGAATTGACTGACAAGGGTGCTTGGTGGCTATAAATACAAGAGTTGATCTCCTTGTTTTTCTTTTCTTCAAATTTTTGCTAAGTTAGAATTCCCTAGCCCTCTTTTGCTCTTGCGTTTTCACCATTCTCTCAAGCTCTTTAGCGAAACTTCTTTCCTTCCTATTAACTCTCTCGGCGAATATACCATTGGAAGTACCAATTTCTTCATTTGTCTTCCTTTCCTTTTTCCTTTCTGATAGCCGAATTTCCCCTCTTCATATTCCAAGACTTGGCCGAATAGCAAGCAGGAATAATCTCCTCTAGACTCTCCTTCAATCGGTTCATAAGGTGGTAAGTGATCTTGGCCGAATGTCCATCTTCCCTTTTCTTTCTTTTTACATCGATTTCTTTTACGGGGAGAGGTGCCGATTTGGCAATGGCTTTTAAACGGTTAGTAACCGATTTCTTATAGGTATTCAGGGAAGTAAAACAGTCGACTCACAGCCTGATCTCTAGTGTTCAATTTCGGTAAGTGGTGGTAAGATCAATCTCCTTATTCTAGCAATTCGATTAAAAGCCGAAGGTTATTGGTTTACTTGCTAATCAATGATGGCTGACGAGCAGATTCGAGTATCAAGTACGGTAGATAATAGCAAAGAGTGTTAAGGTAAGATCTCGGGTTCACAAGGAACCCCTCCCAAATAAGTTAATTAGGCCGAATAGGCCATAAGACTAATCCATGGATTTGGCCGAATATAGGACAAGTGGATCTGTGTGTGGTGACCAACGCTTTCTTTCGGGATTTAGGACTACCATCGATATTAGGTGTGTACATACACACTTATAGCAGTTAATATGTGTGATAAATATTTGTTGTTTGTAAATCTGCTTGATGTAGATATGGATTTGGTACCTTAAATGGTACAAGCGAGAACCTCGGTAAGTCTCTGTTTATATGAGATTATTATGATGCTTTTGGGAAGCATGTTTTATTTTAATACATATGATAAATGTATAAACTCTGTTATGGTTGTGATATGGGTTGATGAGTGGAGGCGGTGATAATGTGCCGGCGGGCACCAGTGTTTTGGTAACACTGCTTGTGACTACGGTCACGGAGGTTTGGTACCTCCGGAGGTTTGGTACCTCAATAGCGACTTATCCACGTGGTTAACACCACGTGGGTTGGCCCCACTTGAGATATGGGATAAATGCGCGTTGATTTGGTATCACACGATGGGTTGGCCCTATCACCCGATTTGTGTCTCGGACACCAGTGTTTTGGTAACACATTGTGACTATATGTCACAGTGGTTTGGCACCACCGGTGGTTTGGTACCACAACAGGGTGAACAATGGCGTATGGTTGGCTAGGTTGGGTACACATTATTCGCATATTAATTGTTATTTGATGTGTATGAAAATGCTTTAAAATGGGGAAGGGTTACATCTTTGAGTCTTGGTGACTCACCCTCTCCTTTATATTTTTCAGGTGACACTTAGATCGCGGATGTGGAGCCAGGGTTGACTCGAGGTGGCCATGCGGTGGAATTAAATTTAAATGACTTTAATTTCGGTTTAATAATTTTACTTTGGGTTTATTTTATTTGGATGTAATAAGGCCTCCGATACTTTATTTTTTTATTCTCTTATGTTGGATATTATTTTAAACTTGGATATTATTATTGTTGAATTTAGATTACACATTTTCCAATTAAACACGAAAATATTTTAAAATGCCATCAGACACAGTTGAAATTTGTTTCATAACTTGACTTAAATATTTTTTTAAAATAAACACTAAGTATGATTTTATCAAGATAATCCAATCGAAAAGTTTTTCAACAAAGCTTAATGGGTTTAGAAATGGTTTGAAAAGGTTTTCCTCGTAATGATCCAGATTCGACCATAGTGTTTGGGTCGGGTTTGGGTTGTTACAAAATTGGTATCGAGCCAGTTCAAAGCTCATTTGTGGGGCCCAAGGCCCAAAAATGTTTTAGTAGGCCTTTTGAATTGTTTTTGGGTTATAGCGGCATGGCCCGAGTCTCGACACCGATCGCCTGAGTAAGTACATCTAAACCTTCTTTGTGAATTATATTACGTAGAAGGGTAGGAAGAATGGAGCGTAGATAGACTTATAGGACTTGGACCCTAAGGTTAGATTACTCAAACACAAACGGAACATAAGACTTAAGGAACTAAACCAACCTATGGCTAAGCCATTGAGCTAGGGTGTGGTAATCCCTATACGCATGTCTAGGATTGGATCCGGAAGAGCTTGGTATTTAAGCAGTCCTCGTGACTCACCTCCTCTTCGCAGGTATCCTACCTAGTGCGTAGCTTCGGTTCACCCTAACTCAGAGGGCTCAGTGGTATGGCAACCTCTGTGCGCATGTCTAGAAAGGTTCAGTGGGAGCTTGGTATTTAAGCGGTCCGTGTGACTCACCTCCTCTTCACTCGAATCCTGCCTAGTGCGTAGCTTTGGTTCACCCTGACCAAGAAGGCTCGGTCATAGGCTAAACCTAATGACTAAAACTCGAAAGGGAATTAGCCATGTTTTGAAAGGAACGAAACAATAGGAACCCTAATGTTTTCAAAATTTCTGCAATAACTCTTTCAAATCGAGAACTTCATTTTTACAACGTTTTCCTCGAAAAACTTGATTTGTGGAAAATTACAAAAATGCCCTTAGGGGTAAAATTACTAAAATACCCTTGGTCCATAAAACATCAACTCAATGATTTGTCCAAAAAAATTTTTAACTACTTCTCAAATATTCAACTCAGCTTTGGAAATCCTCAATGAAACACTTTAGTTTTGGAAAAATTACGAAAACGCCCTCAACTCATAAAATTACCAAAACGCCCCTGAGTACAAAATTTTTGCAACATCACCGTTTTAAGAAAGAAAATTCTCAAAAGGGACCCTCAGAGTTTTACAATGGTTAAAACACCCTTGATTTACCAAAAATTACCAAATTACCCCTGATGGACAAAATTACCAAAATACCCCTGGTTTCCGAAATAATGCCATAACTTCAAACCTTATCAATTTTTAATAATACCTTCCAGTATTGGGAGTTGCAAAAACAACCTACTTTACTAAAGTTTTAAAAATTTCTTTTATTACGAAAATACCCTGTAGGAAAATGACGGAAATACCCCTAGGGTAGAAATGGTAAGAAATGTCAGGAGTGAATAGGTATGGAAAGCATTAAGGAATGGATGCATGAACTCCTTTGTATGAACTAGGATAGAAGATGAAAACTTGTTTGCTCGAAAGAATCTCGATTAAACCCTATCCATAAAATTTCTTCATGAGTAATAAAGTGGAACAAATGCTAAGCATAAAAATTTTCTTAATCAGTTAAAAGCGCAAGTAGATAGAATGAGTTCTAGAGGACGAGGACGCCGTGGGCGCGGTAGGGGTAGGATGACCGTGTCGAACACAGTTAGGTCGGGACGGGTTACGAAAATGAAGTACCACCGCCACCACCACCTCCTACTTTTAGAGTGAGGCGAGGATCGGGCCGGTGGTGGCCGGTGCCATGGCGGTATGCGAGTTCGAAGATTGTGGTGGGGCGGTGGAAATCTAGGAGCTCAATCTGTTCCGGCGAATCCGGCTAATGGAGTGAGGTATTTGGGCGTGTCGGGAGTGGCGCCAGTCTGTGAGTATTGGTGGAATCTCTGAGAAAGGATAATGGATGATCTTGACTGACCAGGAGGAAAAATTGAAAGGCGGTGTCGCTTCTAAAGGATGAAGCGTACCGGTGGTGGTGACGATTCGGGATGGAGCCACGGTGATGATCTCACGTGGGACTACTTTAAAACCGCTTTTGGAAGAAGTATGTGGGCACGGCTACATCGACGCTGCAGAGGAAGGCTTTTACGGGTCTAGTACAAGGAACTAAGTCCGTGGCCAAGTATGGCGGAGTTTTAAAGTGAGTAGGTATGCGGAGGAATCGTAGTACTTGAGCATGGTAGCTGCGTCCGCTTTGAGGACTGACCTTGAGATGATTTGAGGTTCTTGATTGCCCATGACAAGTTCGTGAGTTCTCATCTCGGTAGAAAAGGCTAAGGTAGCCGAAGGGATCAAGGAGGTGTGAGGCAAAGTTATAGTAGGAATAATCGAAGAGAGGATTTAAGCCAATTTGGGTCGGTGGTAATGTCGAGAAAAAGGCTAGGCCAAGTGGGCCGTCGAGTGACAAGGCCCATGACTACTAACCGAGGCCGACTCGATTAACAGTTGTGGAAAGACCCATTGGGGAAGTTGTTCGACCGGCGATAGAGGATGTTTTGAGTGTGGGTGGTGGAGCATCGTGTTAGAGATTGTCCGGAAACTAGCTAAAAATCAGCGGAGAGGGAGAATCGTCTGTGCAGGATAGAAATATGGGACCACGGAGGGTCGTGGTAATAGCAGAGGAAACAACGGTCCTAACCGAGGTCGTGGAACTCGAGGCGGAGGTTGGGCAACACGAGCTAAGCGACTGGCTTAGTCTATCTGACTAGGCGTCCGCGAGGAGGGTGACCTGCCGGATGTCATAACGGTATGTTTTAATCTGGTTTTCCTTATGTTGCATTGATTGATGTGGGTTCAACGTGCTCGTACATTGCTAGTAGTGTGGTAGGAACTATGGACCTAGACTCGAGATTACTTCTAGGAAGATGGCGGTATTAAGCCCTCTAGGACACTCTGTAGTCATAGACAAACTTTATAGAGACGTACCCCTAGAACTCCAAGGGGTAGTTTTCGTTGCTGATCTGATGGAACTACCATTTGGGGAGTTCGATTTGATCCTAGGAATGGATTGGCTGGTTAAGCATCAGGCGAAGTTGGATTGCGCGGCTAAGCGCATGGTTCTTAAGACGGCTGAAGGTGGTGAAGTGGTTATGATAGGTGATAGAAGGAATTACCTATCCAATGTGGTGTCTGCCTTGAAGGCGGAAAAGATGGTCAATAAGGGTTGTAAGGCGTATTTGGTTCGAATCGTGCTTTGGAAGCTAAGGAGTCGATGGTTGGAAGGGTTGACGGTTGGGGAATTTCTTGATGTGTTCCGGAAGAGCTTCCGGTGCGCCTCGGATCGGAAGTCGAATTCGATATAGACTTGCTACGGGCAGCACTTTTGTGTCTATAGCACCATACCGAATGGCACGAAGGAATTGGTGGGTGAAGGCTCAAATTCGAGAGCTCTTGGACGGAGGATTTATTCGACCAAGCATATCTCCGTGGGGAGCACCCGTGTTATTTGTCAAGAAGAAGGGCGGTTCGATGCGGATGTGCATCGACTACCGTCGGTGAACAAGTTAACAATCAAGAACAAGTACCGTTGCCTCGGATTGGCGACTTATTTGACCAATTAAAGGGTGCGTCGGTATTTTCAAAGATTGACCTTAGGTGGGTTATCATCAATTAAGGGTGAAGGAAGTGGATGTTCACAAGGCGGCATTCCAAACTCGGTATGGGCACTCTGAGTTCCTCGTAATGCCATTTGGTTGACCAATGCCGTGGCGTTCATGGATTTAATGAATAGAGTATTTGGCGAGTTGCTTGGATCGATTAATCGTGGTATTCATAGGCGACATATTGGTCTATTCTAAGGCGGAGGAGGAACATGACAAGCATTTATGGATAGTTACGCAAGTATTGAGGAGAAGCGGTTATATGCCAAATTGATGAAGTGCAATTTTGGTGAAGGAGGTGGCTTTCTTAGGTCATGTGGTATCGCGGAAGGAATTAGAGTAGATCCTCGCAAGATTGAAGCGATATTGGATTGGAAACCACCAAGAACAGTGGCTGAAATACGAAGTTTTCTGGGTTTAGCGGGGTACTATCGGAGATTCGTAGAAAGATTTTCTTTAATCGCAGCACCATTAACGAAGCTACTAAGAAAAGGTGTTCCATTTGTATGGACGGAGAAGCAGCAAGAAAGCTTTGATAAGCTAAGGAAAATTTTGATGGAAGCTCGGTTTTGAGTACGACTGAAGCGGGAAGGTTATTCTTGTCTATTGCGATGCATCCCATCTTGATGCAGGATGTGTGTTAATCAAGAAGGAAAGGTTGTAGCCTATCGTCCCGTCGATTAAGACCACACGAATTGAACTACCCAACTCACGACTTGGAGTTAGCGCGATCGTTTTCGCCTGAAGATATGGAGACACTACGTATGGGAGAAGTCGATAGTCTACACGGATCATAAGAGTTTGAGGTATCTTTTGACTCGAAGGATCCGAACACGAGACAACGTCGGTGGATTGAGCTGTTAAAGGATTACGATTGTTCAATCGAATACCATCGAGCAAGGCTAACGTAGTAGGCGACGCGTTGAGCGGAAGGTTGTGACGGACTTAAGGCGATGTTTGCTCGGTTGAGTCGTATGACGATGGGAGTCTCTTGGCGAACTTCAAGTTAAGCCGACATGGATCGACGAGATTAAGGAAGCGACTAGTGGATGAAGGGTTGAGCGCTAAGAGGATGCAAGTCCGGGATGGTGGTTTGGAAGAATGCAGATATGTCTAGTGATGGAGTGTTATGTTTTCAAGAAGGCGAGCTTGTATGCCAAAGGATATGGAGTTGAGCGAAAAATTCTCCATGATGCACATAGCGACCCATCGCTATGCATCCGGGAGGAAGCAAGATGTATGGAGATCTCTGAAGCAGATTACGGTGGCGGGTTGAAAGCGTGAAATGTGAATTTGTAGGGAAGTGTTTGACGTGTCGTGAGTTAAAGTGAACATCGGTTGCCATCGGGGCTACTTCAACCGGTAAAATCCTCAATGGAAGTGGAGCGGATCACTATGGATTTCGTCGTTGGGCTACCCTTACGCCGCCCAAGAAGGGCCTTGATTTGGGTGATTGTGGACCGGTTAACCAAGTCGACCCACTTTACTGTAAGAATGGATTATTCACTCGAAGCTAGCAAGGTTATATGTGGTGAGATAGTCGATTGCATGGTGTGCCAATGTCGATTATCTCGGATAGGGATCAAGGTTCACGTCGAGGTTTTGGAAGCGTTGCATCAAGCTTTGGGTACGGTTGGATTCGATCTGACCTTCCATCCACGATCGATGGACAATCGGAGAGAGGTAATCTGATTTTAGAGGATATCTTTGAGGGTTGTGTCTTAGAATTCGAGGTAGTTGGGAAGAATTTCTACCATTAGCGAAATTTGCCTACAACAATAGCTATCAGCGAGTATCCGGATGGCACCATCTGAAGCATTGTATGGGCGAAAATGCCGTACTCTACATGTTGGATGGAGTTAGGTGAAAGACAAGTCTTGGGTCGATTTGGTTGCAAAAGCGAGGACAAAGTTAGGCGATTCGGGATCGTCTTAAGGAAGCATCGGATAGACGAAGTCTTATCTTGACTTGAAGCGCAAGGAGATGGAGTATGAGGTAGGTGACAAGGTTTTTCTTAAGGTGTCGCCTTGGAAAAAGGTGTTGAGATTTGGCGAAAAGGAAGGCGAGCCCAAGGTTCATTGGCCCATATCTGATTTAAGCGAGTGGGACCGGTAGCTTATCGGCTAGAGTTGAAGCGAGAATCGAGTCGGATACATAACGTCTTTCACGTATCAATCTTTGAGACGGTATCGGTCGGACCCATCATACGTTGTGCCGATGGCGAGATCGAGGTGGATGCGGACTTATCTTCGAAGAAGAACCAGTTCAGATCTTGGATCGAGATGTGAAGGTTTTACGTAGGAAGTCAGTACCCTTAGTGAAAGTACTATGGCGGAACCACAGTATGGAAGAGGCCACGTGGGAGCTCGAGGATGTGATGCGGTGCAATACCCCACTGTTTTGATCAAGGAATTCGGAGATGAAATTTATTTTAAGGGGTAGTAAGCGTAACATCCCAAAAACGGGCTATTTGGAAATAAATTATTTTCTTATGTATGAGCTAGCTGTGTCATTATTTATGGAATAATAATGATCAATTTAAGGCTTTGTGTTGGCTCGTTTTGGTAGGAAATTTTAGTTTTAACTTTTAAGGTAGGGAGCCTTAGCGGGGAGGGTGTTATAAGAATAAATGGGGATAATTTGGACATAAAATGAGCCTAGACTAAGTGGCAAAGTAAGCCCACTTAAGAGCTACATGTGGCGCCACCAAGGAGCAAGGGAGAGCTTGTGTTCGAGTCGCGAAATCCTCTTTTGTTCTTTATTTGGGCGGCACAAGGGAGAGATTTTCTCTCCTTAATTCTTCTTATTATCTATTTAGATAATAGAGATAATAATGAGGATATTATTATTTATAAAGGGATTATTAATTAGATTTTTACTTGGATAACAAGATATTGTGAGCATTTTATTGGTTTTTAATTCCTTAATATTAAGAAGATAAATTAAGGATATTACTATCATTTTGATAATGTGATAAATGTAGGATAATTGAGGGATTATTAGATTAAAAGAATTATTAGATATTAGTTGGATTATCAAAGGATTATTGGGATTAATTCAAAATTTATTTGAATTAATTAGAAAGGTGGACGGCAAGGGTGCTTGGTGGCTATAAATACAAGAGTTGATCTCCTTGTTTTCTTTTCTTCAAATTTTGCTAAGTCGAATTCCTAGCCCTCTTTTGCTCTTGCGTTTTCACCATTCTCTCAAGCTCTTTAGCAAAACTTCTTTCCTTCCTATTAACTCTCTCTGGCGAATATACCATTGGAAGTACCAATTTCTTCATTTGTCTTCCTTTCCTTTTTCCTTCGATAGCGAATTTCCCTCTTCATATTCCAAGACTTGGTAGAATAGCAAGCGGAATAATCTCCTCTAGACTCTCCTTCAATCGGTTCATAAGGTGGTGAGTGATCTTGGCGAATGTCCATCTTCCCTTTTCTTTCTTTTTACATCGATTTCTTTTTACGAGGAGAGGTACCGATTTGACAATGGCTTCTAAGCGGTTAATGGCGATTTCTTATAGGTATTGGGGAAGTAAAGCAATCGACTCACGACTGATCTCTAGTGTTCAATTTGGTAAGTGGTGGTAAGATCAATCTCCTTATTCTAGCAATTCGATTAAAAGTCGAAGGTTATTGGTTTACTTGCTAATCAATGATGGTGTGGCGATTCGAGTATCAAATGCGGTGAGATAATAGCAAAGAGTGTTAAGGTAAGATCTCGGGTTCACAAGGAACCCCTCCCAAATAAGTTAATTAGGCGAATAGGCCATAAGACTAATCCATGGATTTGGTAGAATATAGGACAAGTGGATGCGTATTGTGGTGACCAGCGCTTTCTTTGGGATTTAGGACTACCATCGATGTCGGTGTGTACATACACACTTATAGCGATTAATATGTGTGATAAATATTTGTTGTTTGTAAATCGCTTGATGTAGATATGGATTTGGTACCTTAAATGGTACAAGCGAGAACCTCGGTAAGTCTCTGTTTATATGAGATTATTGTGATGCTTTTGGGAAGCATGTTTTATTTTAATACATATGATAAATGTATAAACTCTGTTATGGTTGTGATATGGGTTGATGAGTGGAGGCGGTGATAATGTGCCGGCGGGCACCGATGTTTTGGTAACACTGCTGTGACTACGGTCACCGGAGGTTTGGTACCTCAGGAGGTTTGGTACCTCAATAGCGACTTATCCACGTGGTTAACACCACCGTGGGTTGGCCCCACTTGAGATATGGGATCGTCGCGGTGATTTGGTATCACACGATGGGTTGGCCCCATCACCCGATTTGTGTCTCTGGACACGGTGTTTTGGTAACACATTGTGACTATATGTCACCGGTGGTTTGGCACCACCGGTGGTTTGGTACCACAGCAGGGTGAACAATGGCGTATGGTTGGCTAGGTTGGGTACACATTATTACGCATATTAATTGTTATTTGATGTGTATGAAAATGCTTTAAAATGGGGAAGGGTTACATCTTGAGTCTTGGTGACTCACCTCTCCTTTATATTTTTCGGTGACACTTAGATCGCGGATGTGGGCCGGGTTGACTCGAGTGGCCATGCGGTGGAATTAAATTTAAATGACTTTAATTTCAGTTTAATAATTTTACTTTGGGTTTATTTTATTTGGATGTAATAAGGCCTCCTGATACTTTATTTTTTTTTTATTCTCTTATGTTGGATATTATTTTAAACTCGGATATTATTATTGTTGAATTTAGATTACACATTTTCCAATTAAACACGAAAATATTTTAAAATGCCATCGGGCACAGTTGAAATTTGTTTCATAACTTGACTTAAATATTTTTTTTTAAAATAAACACTAAGTATGATTTTATCAAGATAATCCAATCCGAAAAGTTTTTCAACAAAGCTTAATGGGTTTAGAAATGGTTTCGAAAAGGTTTTTCCTCGTAACGATCCAGATTCGACCATAGTGTTTGGGCTGGGTTTGGGTTGTTACATTAACTTTCATTTTTGACCATTTTTGTTAAAGTTCCTATTCTCTCAAATTCTTGTCCTCTTTAGTCAAAAGCATCAAAAGTTTGGAAAAACATTTCTTTTTTTCTTTTCCTCATTGCCGAAAATACCAAAGATCATAAACCTATTTTCTTCACTTTTTCCCTCTTGGCGAATGCACCTAAGTCCCTAAACCTATCTCTTTTATTTTGGAAATCATCATTATCATCATCTTTTCTTCTTTTTCTCTTTCTTTCTCCTTCTATTTTTCATTTTCTTTCTTCTTTCTCTCAACCGAAACCATCATCTACCCTAAGCAAAACCACCATTCTTTTCCTCTCTTTTGTCAACCGAATCATCTTCCATTTTGATTTCATTCCTTCTTTTCTTTTATTGAAAATCAAACCATTATAGCCAAAAATCACTATCTTTTCTCTTCTCTTTTGTGCAATTCAAATCACAAATTCTCTTATTCTATATCATCAAGGCGAATCTTTAAGTGGGCAAGTAAGACTTTTTGTCAATTGTTTTCTTATCTCCTTTTATTATAACCGATTTAGAAACATAGTTCTCTTATTTTTTCTTTTCTCTCCTAGGCCGAATCCTTGGAAGGGATTTTTAAGAATCTTTTTGGAACCAACGTTTTAAGGGAAACCTTTCAAAATCATCCAAGGTAAGAACATCACTTTTGGTTATATCAATCCTTTTAGATAGTTTATTAACTAACTTTATTTTAGGGGTGATTTTGAGACTAACAAGATAGGTTTGAAAAGAGCGATGCGAGTGTTTGGAAGAGAGGAGGCACTGTTTTACCTCGAACTTCAAACGAAGAATCATGTCGGCTATAAGAGATTTTCCACGGGTTGTGGACCCTCTACTAACGAAGATCGGTTATTGAAGTAGTGCATAACCGAACCACTTTTCGTTGGTGGGTTATTAGCGGTTTTGATCCATCTAGCGGATAAAACCACAAATAACGGTTGTTCGAGAATCGAGGGTAAGGATGTAGATCTCTCATCAATAGTATAGTTTTATTAGTAATAGTGTATACTAATCTAGTGTGATAATTAACTAGGTGTTGACGAGGGAAGGTATCGTTCTCACGGTCATAAGGTGTGTAACCTTACAATAAAATCTCATAGATCTATATTAAATGTGATTATATGACAATATGTTTGATAATGATTGTGGATACCATTCGGTGGTATCGATATTCGTGTATGTTTACCCCAATAATTCGTTAATTTTGCTATATGCATAAATGTGAAATAAGTATGACTATATTATGATTTTGGGGTAAATGGCATGAAAATTTAATAATATGTATGTGCATGGGCATATGGGTAAAATTGATAAAGGGGAAGTATTCGGTGGTTTTACCACATAATCCGGTGACTTCGGTCATATATTTGAATCCGGTGACTTTGGTCACATATGTGAATCTGGTGACTTCGGTCACATATTTGAAATCCGGTGACTTCGGTCACATTTGTCTGGTGGCTTTGCCACAAAATTATAAGGGCGATGTGCATGTTGACTGCAGCAACTGCCTTCGATGGTGTGTAGCGGATGGAGGGTCGATTTAGTAATCCCCACGGTGTGATTGGTTGGTACGGGTGGTGTGTAGCGGATGGATATTAGGTGGGCCGGGTTTGCATTTCATTATATGTATATATCCATGTGATTTTAAAATGATTATTATTTGATCTGTTATGAAAATGGGCTTATGGCTAATCATGACTTAAATGGGCCTATGATTATATATGTTATAAATGGGCTTGAAAGGCTATGATCAAATGGGCTTTTTAATGTATGTGTTACACATTGAGTTTATAACTCACCCTTTTGTGGGATAACTTTTCAGATGATTCCGTAGTGCGATGGATCGGTCAGCAAGGATTTCGAGGTGGCCAATGCTCAAACAAAGTATCTTGGAAATTTTCCTACTTAAACTTATTAAGTTAATTTTATTACTTAGACTTTATTATGGGTTTTGCTATTTTTATGTAATAAGGCCACTATGAACTGCTTTTTAAATTTTGTGTTTGGATTTATTTTTTTATTACGCCATGAACAATTATTAATTAAATAACTAAATGGTTTTGATAAATAATTTAAACATTTTGAAAACAAAATATATTTCCACAATATTAATAAATTTTTCATTAAATTTGGTTTTCGTTAACTCATTATTTCTCTTAAAAATAATGTTTTAAGAAGAGCGAATTTATTTTTACAATTAAATTTCAACCCGATCTTTAAGTTAATCTGTTTTATTCAAAATCATCAAGTTTTTCTTAAATAAGTGAGAGTTTGCTAAAGTTTTACTCGAGGAACATATCAAATCTGGTCAGGCTTTTTGGGCCGGGTTTGGGGTGTTTCAAAAACTTTTTCCCCTTAAAAGCTCTTAGCCTCTTTGTTCCTTTTATTTTCCAATAAAATTCCATTCCATTAAACTTGTGTTTTTATTCCCGAAAAGCATGAGCCACTAAACTCATCTAGCCAAATGTTATCAAGACTCCTCCAAAAATATTCATGAGGCTTAGAACCTGCACTTAACCCTTCTTAACAAGTATTCATCATTTATCTGCATTACGGAACTGACGCTTCCGTCCATGTCCTTCCAAAAGTAATCTTTTCATCTTCTGCAAAGGCGGTCATTTTGTATGTTTTGGGAATGTTGCATAGTCAGTTTGCTAACTTACTGTGTTAGTGGTTTTGAGCCCAAGAGAAGAAATGGCATGGCTTCGCCATTGAAAAATGATCATCTAGTGTAAGACGGACCCATAAAAGTGAGAGTTGACTAGAGTCAGGTTCCTCTAAATCGTAGGGCTAAAACCTAAGTGGAGCTAGTGGTAGTAGGCGTCCTCTTTCACTATAACTAGCTTATTCAGTCATGAGAAGGATCACCTAAAAGCCTATGATTGAATCCAACGAGGATCGAGATAACTAGAGGCTGGGATCCCTCAAATCGAAAAACCCCTTCCCTTAACTCTATTTCTTTTTACAATTGCAATTTTGAATTTATTCAATTTCAACTCGTCCATATTTTTAATTCTGTGTTTTTTTTTATTTTTTCCCAGGTCAAACGTTTTTCTTGGGTACGACTATGCCCAGGATTTCGAGAAATAAGAAGCTGTAGCGATCTAGTCCCTGATGATTTGACCCTATTTCTCTTATACTAATTTTTTTTTATTTCTTATGGATAGATTATTTTTGGTGCTTTCAACGACATACCAATTAACTTGACTCAGACTCAATGGCTACACAGATCCAACCAACATACCAATTTGACACCCATTGCCTTATCAGACAATTTCGAACTAAATAGTTTGCTCCCAATGCTCATCAGTATAACCAAAGTAAAATTTGTGTCCAACACTCATCGACTAGTATTCAAAGTGACTCGTACCTTATATATCCTATGGCATGCCAACTATATTCGATTCTGCCCAAATAGTTAATAGGGTGACCAATAATCTAATTTCATTATAAGTTTGATTCTCATTATATCAATCTCAATATCATCAATTCATCAACCAAGATATCATTTCATACATAACATAGTATAATTCATCCCAATTCCAAGCCAATTTCACAATTTTACTAAGTTATACTAATTTCAATTATATTTAATTTAATCCTCTATCTCGATAATCAATCATATACAGACCAATATGATTCGACCAGTCATAATCAACTATCAGCTCATTAAATATCTTAGATTTCAATTCATTATATTCAATTTATTGGTCAAATTATCATTTCTTTATGATTTAGTCCATATCTCACATTTTGTACCAAATTGTAAATAATTCAAACTACTAGTAAACATAAAATCATAAATTAAATGTACAAAAAATTAAAAACAATCATACCATGTGAACTTAACTAGTCAAAACAAAAAATAACCAAATTTTCAAGGACTAATAAACTATTTCGCATTTTCCCCGATTATCCTCGGTTGGGTTCAATTCTCGATCTATACAATAATTCAGTTCAACTTATTAGTTCCAACCCTATTATTTCATCCCATTATAAGCATGTATCAGTTCAATTTCATCATTTGAATGCTCCCTCAAAGTTTTCATTTTATTCAAATTAGTTCCTAAAACCGAAATTGTGATATCTTTCAAATTTGATCCTCGATTTAGAAATCAATCTTAATTACATCCTTATATGAACCCATAATATCTATAATTATAGAATTTTCACATCAATTTTGAAATTTAAACACTTTAGTCCTTTTGTTCAAAGACTTGCAATTACATTTTAAAATCTAGCCCTTTTTCACATCTAAGCTTAAAATATAACCATTTAACACCAATTTCATCAAAAATTCATCAGTGGAAACTTTTACGAACTTAAATAGTTTTATAAATTGATACACGAGCCAGTTAAATCAAGCTCCAACGACCTCACAAACATAAAAATTGCAATAAAAAAAAACTTAATTGAGCTTACCTATTTAAGGATTGAAAATCAAAGGCTTCAAGGGTTTTCATGCTTCTAACATTTGGCCAACATGAAAAAGATGAAGAAGATATCATTTTTTTTTCTATTTTCAATTAACTTTAATTAATCAACATAAATTAATAAAACTTAACTAACTAATCTTAATTCTAATCAATTAAGAGTAGTGGATGACAACATTAAAATCCACTATCCATTAATAGAAATAGGTTCAATTGCTCTTTTGGTTCTTTGGCTAATTAAAAATCTATAATGATTAAATGTTATCACTTTTACAATTTAATCCTAGTACATTAATTAACTATCAATTTGACAAAATTAAGGGATTAAACTTTAACACTAACATCGTAAAATTAAATATTAATAATTACAAACTCAAAAATAAAAAATGAGGTTCTGAAACCATATTTTCCTGTACCACTAACTTTTGGGTTGTTACGGTAGAGACCCAAGTGTAGAGTCCCATTTTTTTTAGAGGCTCAATTGTAAAAAACCATTTGCTTTTAAAGACCCATGTATGGAGGTTCATGTTCTTTTTAGAGACCCGTAGAGGTCATTTTTTAAAAAAGACACAAGCGAGGAATTCATTTTCTTACCAAAGACCTAATTGTGGGGGGTCCATTTTATTTTCAAAGACCCAAGTGTAAAGGCCCATATTTTTTCAAAGATCCAGGTGGGGAGGATCATTTTCTTTTAAAAGACCTAGGTGTGTGGTCCATTTTCTTTTAAAAGACTTAATGTGGCGGTCAATTTTCTTTTCAGAGACTTGAGTGTGGAGGTTCATTTCAATCTTCAGGCCTAATTGTGAGGTCGATTTTCATTTCGTTTTCATTCATATTGCATTCATCTCGGTGAGGTTCATTTTCAATTAGTCAGGTTCATTTTTGTTCAATATCTAATTTGTGTGTTGCAATATCATCTCATTTTTAGTAGTGATTCTTTCAAACCTTGTTTCTTTTTGTAGACAGATGAACATATTTCAATTTTTGATGTATCACTACTTTTCTTACCTTCTGGCACCTATAGAGAATTATCAATGTCCAACTTACCTCTTTCCCACAAGTAAAATCATTTATCGATGGTAAAGTAATATAATTGAGAGCCCTTCAATGGATCATTGAAATCCTAAAACAAAAAAACAACACTAAACAAATTAAGTTAGAGTTAGTTAAAACATAATCATTCCTGACTTTTGTATGGGTATTTTCTTACTTTTCATTTTCTTTTTCCACTTGAGAACTCTTCAAATTTACCTCATATAGGTATTGACTCACCAAATTTGGACCATTAAGTAGACTTTTATCACTAAAGGTTTCTTTTCTCTCTATCTTTTCACATGATTTTTGCTCACTTGGCATATCCCCCTCACAAGTATTATGAATATTCAATTCAGTACAATCTATCTCAATAGGAGAACATGACGTTTCTATCTCATCTAACTCCATAGATTTGAGGAATAAATTCTCATTATCATCTTTTTCTGGTTCACAAAGTTTGTCATCTTCTTTGATCAACAAAAGTCTTGTGTTGGTACAATCACGACTATAGTGTCCTCGCCCTTCACACGTAAAACATTCAATGTCACGAGCTCTTTGTTGTTTTGTTGAAAAATTAGTAGAAATGAGCTACTTGAAAGATGTAGAAGAATGTTTTGTAGGAGCCCACTTTTCCACTCAAAAGGTTTAGTCTAAGCATGTTTTGGCAACAACTTATTAATAGCATAAGAAGGTTTCGAATTCTTGAAAGTAGAATTAGAAATTGTACCTCGATAATAGTGTGATGTGCCAAATGGATGAGATTGATGTTGTTGAAATTGTTACTCAATCTTAATTGCCTTCTGTACTATCTATAATAGCCTGTTTTAAGTGAAATCGAAACAGTGGTTCTAAGAGCACAAATCTAAAATCAAAAAATTTATTTTATTATTTTATGGTCTACCACATGATATTATTGCCGTGTAACGAAATTTTACCCTTTACATGTTCAATTTGATAAAAAGACTAAATCGCGTAAAGTGTAAAAGTTGAGTTCTAATAGCTAAAGGTATTAAATAGCTATAGAACTTTAAAGTGGAGGTTCTTATATGGTAATTATTCCATAAATGAGTTAGTGGAAGATATTGGCTTGATAATTTTGAAATTTGGTTTAATTTTAAAGGTTAATTAGGTAATTAAGTAATTATATGTTATAATAAATAAAACTAAACAAATTGTCATCTTATACACAAGTAGGGTATTCGACGCCCGTAACACCCCTTACCCATATTCGATGCCGAAACAGGGTACAAGGCGTTGCCAAACTTATACACAAACAATTAAGTAATACCGAGACATGAATTTCCACTTAAAAATTAGAACTTTTTGTAACATCTCTTAAACAAGCCTACGAGGCCTAAATCACACTTTAGGAACGGTTCGGGACCAAATCGAACTCTTTAAAAGATCCCTAAAAAGACTTAGAAAATTTTCATCAAACAGTCCACACGCCTGTGTGGAAAAAGGACACGCCCGTGTGGAACTTCACATGCCCGCGTAGATCTATTTCTCATATCGAACCTACAAAGGTTTTCACACGGCCAAACACATGCTCGTGTCCCTGGCCCGTGTCCCTCACACGACCACGACACGTCCGTGTCTTAGCCCGCGTGCAAAAACCTCGACATTCTATTTCTGACGTCATCACCCCATAAATGTCACACGGCCTGGGCACACGCCCATGTACTATGGCCGTGTCTTAAACACGATTGAGACATATATCCGTGTCTCCACCCATGTGGTTACTACTGAGCATACTGACTTGCAAACCTAGCATGCAGGAGGACACACGGCCTAACCACACACCCATGAGGCTGACCGTGTGTCACACATGGCCTAGACACATGCTCGTGTGTCTACCCGTGTGGACAAGAACAAGGCTATTTGCCAAGCTCTTTATACCACCCCAACTCATACAAACATAAATCATATCAAACCATCAACTCATTCATGCATAATTAAACCAAGTAAAACAACCATGAGACTTGCAAATTCATGAATAACTTCATCATTTCATAGATTAATAAGAAAGAGCCATCAACTATGGCCTTATACAAAAAAAATTCATCTTTGAATGAGCCATCACATTTGGCCAAAACAATATGACATTCAACTAAGTCTAGTCCTACACATGCCACACTCAAAATGCTAAATCCAACTATGCCAAGATGTGCTGATAGTGTGGGTGATCCTCTGATTATCTCCGTATCCCGAGCTGGCTCTTCGACACTATAAAACAAGGGAAAAGAGAAGGGAGTAAGCTTTAAGCTTAGTAAGTCTATATGTAAACAATAAGCATCATACCACATGCTAATCAATCAAAAACATTACATACTATGTAAAAACAATTCATATCCTCATAATCATGCTTACTCATTTCAACCCTTACCACATCCCAACCACATATCATAAACATTGCTCACATTTACTTGCACTCATACCCTGTACTTATCATCACAAAGCCACATGTAATTTCACTTAGACAAATTTCTCGATGAACACTTTAGAATATTGTTGGATACTAGATGGTTTCACACACAGCCCACCATTTAATAATTTACAAGGTGGTATCGCACACAGCCCACCCTTAATTACATGTTCACGGTGGTATCGCATAGAGCCCATCAATGATAATAAATACGATGGTATCGCACATAGCCTATCGTTAATAAACATAAATGTGGTATCGCACACAGCCCACCATTAATTTCATGTGCATAGATATTTATCCATACCCAATTTTTCTATTCCGAAGGTTCATACAAGAACTTTCTCACTCTCTATCATTTCAATAAATCTCACCAATAAGCATTTACATCCACATAATGCATCAATAGGTAAAAAAATATGTAGTAAGGATGTATCGTTTACACATAAACTTACCTCGATACAAAATATGTCAGTTTGCAATTTAGTCCATAACCTTGCCTTTTCCCTGTTCAAGGTTGATTCCACGTTATTATTGATCTATAATAATATTTACTCATTTAATCACTACATAAATCAAGACACTTCAAAATTTCTACTTTGGCAAAAGTTAACGGTTTGCCCTTATACTTTGGCAAATTTATGATTTTGCTCGTAAATCATTTTTCATCAAATTTCCTCATTTAACAGGCCTTGCTAAACATTTATTACTCATATAACAACTCATAATACCAATCATTTCATGCATTTACTATTCAATTTACAATCGTTACAAAAAGGTCCTTTTAGGTGTTTTCATGGAAATACCTTTCACAAAAGTTGTTTATTTAACCATAATTCATTTTCTTCCCTAAAAACTCGGAAAACAATAGAAGCACTCTCATGGAAAATCCCTAAACTTTCAACCAATTTGTAAAATAGTCCCCTAATTAGCTAGCTTAAGCTTTAGGGGTTCCAAAAGTACAAAAAAATCAAAAATAACCATCAAGAACACTTACTAGCAAGGATTGAAGATTGCTAAAATTTTCTGTAACACCCCTAGCCCAGAACGATCACCTGTCTAGGGTTAAAGGTATTACAGGACAAATCAAACCTTAAACAGGCATTTCATAATTTAATTCAAAGAATCCAATCCAAGTGTCCCTAAAATAGATCTATAAGACCTTAAACAAGCTTTAGAATAGGGTCGGGACAAAACCGAACACATACGAAAATTCTCTAAAATTTAAAAATTTTTCAAGTTACAGAGGTTACATGCCCATGTGGGCAGGCCGTGAGCCTCCCACGGCCTCAGACACACCCGTGTGTCTAAGCCGAATCAAAATAGGGCATCCATACTAACTTGTCCACAAGGACATGACACACCCGTCTGCCTCACCCGTGATTGCTACTGACTTACACCACACGGCCAGTCATACGCCCGGGTGTCCAGCCTGTGGTCGAGTCTGACTTGTTTTGAAATGCAACCACGAGGGACACGGTCGAGCCACACGCTCGTGTGCTCAACCGTGTGGGCAATTATAGGCCATTTGCAAGGCCAAATTGCCACCCACACTTTGGGTCATCCCTACAAGCACATACAAGCATTATTCCAAACACAATTGGCAACCAAAACATACCAAATGATCATCTTTCCAACCCATTCAAGTACATTTCAAACATACCAACATATATGCCATTTAGTTCAACTTATTCACAAGAATTTCTAATCATAAATCATCCACAACTTACCACTACAATATGAAATCTACTCATCAATAATATACCAACTTTGTATTAATAAGCTTACCGTTTGTTTGACCATTTCATTAGTCATTTAAAACATACCAAACATAGCATCATATAACATGACTACTCATCCATATCACAACTATTTATCTAGCCATATCACATGTCTATACACATATCACAAACATAATTAAAAGTGACTAGCCTATACATTCCATACTTTAGTATATACACTTTCTAAATGTACCAAAATAGGATTGAATAGTGTGTGACGATCCTCAACGATCCCCGAGCCATTCGTAGCTTTAACGATCTATAAAACAAAGCAAGCACACACAAAGTTAACTTTCAAAAGCTTAGTAAGCCATATACAAATAAACTTATCATATAACAATTTATAAACCTAGCAATTTCAATTCATAAACATATCTTCATTTCAAACATATAGATTTCTCTTTGACTCATTTGATTGCTATTTCTTACTAACATATCATATCACAAGCATTTCTTTTACTCATATCACATTCATGCATATATAATATATTTCTCATCAATTCTATACACATATTTCACCTTGGTAAGTTCATACATATACTTACCTTTCATACACATACTTAGTGTACAATTCAAACATACCTGAATTGAGTTCACATTTTACATTGTCTTTCATTTCTCGAAATTTCCCGTTGAACCATTCAAAATTAAATAGGATACTCGGAATACACAAAATAGTCAAACAATGACAATGTCCCAAATGTGGTCTTACAGGTACTCAAATATCGATTCCATTGTCCCAGACAGGGTCTTACACGAAATCAGATACAATGCTGATGTTCCAGACATGGTCTTACACGCAAATCTCAAATCGTCCCAGATGTGGTCTTACACGATATCACATATCGGACACCTATGTCATGACATATGTAATCCTATCTATTCCTAGGTTCGTACGAGACTTCTCGGACATTGATACCTTGTCGATACTTCCTCGGATTTCATATATTTATCATCTCGGACATATTCATCACAATGGTATTTCATATGAACATACATAAATCAATACAAATACATTTATTTGTATATAGACTTACCTCAGATTTAGAATATACGAGCAATTTTGACTACTCGATCACTTTAGATTTCCCTCGATCTAATTTTATTTTCTTCGGTTCTTGATCTATACATACTAAAATTTAACCCATTTATTCACCAAATGATTCAATTCCATCCAAATACACATATTTAGAGCAATGCACAAATTAGCCCTCATATTTTCACATTTTGACATTTTAGTCCTTATTTCACAAAATCACAAAGTACATAAAATTTGCACACACCATGCTTAGGCCATATATTACCCATGCTCATACAAGTCCACACATTTCATTTATTTCAAATTTTAGTCCCTCAAAATATTTTTTTCATAATTTAGTACAAATTACTCAAAATCAACAAAAACTCAAAGACAAACTATGTTAATATAACACATATATTTCATAATTCATCTTCAAACATCATAAAACTCATGTGTTCATCAATGGCATATTTCAAGATCATCATCAATTTACAAAATTGAAGCATGGGCTTTGAAGAACGAAGCAACGATTAAAAAGATGTAGAAATTATCAAAAATCGAGCAAAAACTAACCTTGGATCAAGCTAGATAGGTGCCAAAATGTTCGAAGTTTTTAATCCCTAATTTCCTTTCTCAAATTTGGTGATAAAGCATGGAAGATGATAACATTTTGGCTTTCATTTTATTTAATATAAAATTAATAATCCATTTACTTATTTACCCTTTTTAATTAACATATAAACTTATACTATACAAGCCCATAACCGTCCACTACTATTCTTAGTGGTCAAATTTCCACTTAAGGACTTCATCTTTACTAAGACATGTCAATTTAACACATTAACATATGAATTGCCACTTTTACCTTTTACGTGATTTAGTCCTTTTCTCTAATTAAGCACATAAATGACCAAATTAAATCATAAAACTTTCACACATGCTGAATCACATATCATAGGCACAAAAAATAATATTAAAATATTTTCTAACTCAGATTTATGGTCCTGAAACTACTATTCTGGCTAGGGTCTAAACCAGACTGTTACAATTCTCCCCCTAGGGATTTTTGTCCTCGATAATCTTACCGTTAAATAGATTCGGATATTGTTGTCTTATTGAATCTTCAGGCTCCCACGTAGTCTTTTCCACTCCATGTCGATGCCACAGTACTTTCACTAACGAAATTTTCTTATTTCTCAATTCTTTCAACTCCCGAGCTAAAATTTGTATCGGTTCTTCTTTGTAAGTCATATCAGATCGAATTTCAATCTCAGATAGAGAAATCACATGTGATGGATCAGATTGGTACATACGAAGCATTGAAACGTGAAACACACTATGAATCTTTTCTAACTCAGGTGGCAACAATAATCTGTTCACAACTGGCCCAATTCGTTCTATGATCTCATACGGTCCAATGAACCTCGGACTTAATTTTCCTTTTCTTCCAAATCAGAGTACTTTCTTCCATGGAGATACCTTCAAGAACACTTTATCACCGATATCAAATTCAATATCTTTTCATTTCAAGTCTACGTAAGATTTCTGACGATCTGTCACTGCTTTCAAACTATCTCGGATCACTTTCACTTTCTCTTCAGTGTCTTTTATCAAATCGACCTTGTGTATCTTATTTTCACTGAGCTCAGTCCAATACAAAGGTGTTTGACATTTACCTCCGTACAAAGCTTTGTAAGGTGCCATTATGATGCTCAACTGAAAGCTATTATTGTATGAAAACTCAATCAGTGGTAAATATTGTTCCCACGCACCGTTAAATCCAAGAATGCAACTTCTCAACATATCCTCGAGAATATGAATAATCTGTTCTGACTGACCATCAGTCTATGGGTGAAAAGCTGTACTGAAATGCAATTTAGTACCAAAAGCTTCTTACAATTTCTTCCATAACCGTGATGTAAAACTCGGATCTCTGTCAGACATAATAAACAGTGGCACCCTGTGCAATCTCACAATATCAGAAATAAATAGCTCAACTAATTTATCAAGTGAGTAATCAGATCGTACCGAAATAAAATGGGTGGATTTCGTCAATCAATCAACTACGACCCAATTTGCATCTTTCTTTCTCGGAGTCAAAGGCAAACATGAAAAAAATCCATTGTAACTTTGTCCCATTTCCATTCGGGAATCAAAATCGATTGTAGCAAACCAAATGGAACCTGATGTTCAGCTTTGACTTGCTGACAGACTAAACATTTCGACAGAAAATCAGAGATATCCCTTTCCATACCAGACCACCAATAGTGCTGCTTCAAATCATGACACATCTTTGTACTTCCCCAATAAACTGATAGGCGATTATTATGAGCTTCATTCAAAATTAATTGCAATAACTCTGAATTTCTCCGTACACAAATTCGATCTCAAAATCTCAAATAATCATCATCATCAACTCTAAATTAAGAATCGAGACTCGAATCACATTGAGCTCGTTCGCTAGTATATCATTTTCAACTTTTTGAGCATAACATATTTGTTGTATAAATAGTAGTTCCGCTTTTAATTCAGCCAAAACTAAACCATCATCAGACGAGGCTAAATGAGAATTCATAGCACGTAATGCAAATAGTGATTTTTAACTCAGTGCATTAGCAACAACATTTTCCTTACCCGGATGATTGTCTATCACAAGCTCGTAGTCTTTCAAAAGCTCTAACCATCTTTTCTGTCGCAGATTCAAATCTTTCTGAGTCATCAGGTACTTCAAACTTTTATGATCTGAAAACACGTGACATTTCTCACTGAAAAGATAATGACACCAAATCTTTAATGCAAACACAATTGCAGCTAGCTCAAGATCATGTGTCAGATAGTTCTTTTCATGCAGCTTCAATTGTCTCAAGCCATAAGCTATAACTTTGCCTTCTTGCATCAAAACACATCCCAAACCATTCAATGAAGCATCACTATAGATCACAAATTCTTTACCCGATTCTGGTTGTACCAAAACTAGAGCTTTAATCAACAGAGTTTTTAACAGATCCAAGCTTTTCTGACATTTATCAGACCATTCAAATCTCACATCTTTCTAAAGCAATCTAGTCAATGGAGTTGCTCTAATTTAAAAGCCTTTTACGAACCGTCGATAATAACCAGCAAGACATAGAAAACTGCCAACTTTAGACATATTCTTCGAAGGTTTCTATTCCAGAATAGCAGAAATCTTGCTCGAATCAACTCGTATTTTGGAGGCTGATACAATATGTCCCAGAAAACCAACTTCTCATAACTAGAATTCACATTTACTGAATTTGCATACAGTTTCTTATCTAGCAGAGTTTGCAACACAATTCTCAGATACTCAGCATGCTCAATCTCATCTCGTGAATAAATCAAAATATTGTCAATGAATGCGACAAGAAATTGATCTAAGTACGATCTGAATATTCTGTTTATCAGATCCATAAAAATAGCAGGAGCATTCATTAGTCCGAAAGGCATAATGCCCATACCTCATTTGAAAGCTATTTTCAGAATGTCTAAATCTTTTACTCGCAACTGCTAATATCTCAGTCTCAGATCAATCTTTGAAAACATAGTGGCTCCTTTAAGCTGATCAAATAAATCATCAATTCTGGGCAAAGGATATTTATTCTTTATAGTCACCTTGTTCAACTGACGGTAATCAATGCACATTCTCATCGTCCCATCTTTCTTTTTCACAAATAAAACAGGAGCACCCCAATGTGAGAAACTCATTCTTGTAAACCCTCTATCAGTCAACTCTTGCAACTGTGACTTTAACTCTTTCAACTCTATTGGTTGCATTCTATACGAAGCTATCGAAATAAGAGTCGTTCTCAGTAACAAATCAATACCAAATTCAACTTCACGTTTCGGAGGTAATCTTGGTAACTTTTCAGGAAATTCGTCAGGGAATTCATAAACCACTAGTACTGATTCAACTTTCTTTTTAGTTACTTTCGAGTTAATCACATAAGAAAAATAAGTTTCATAACCCTTTTTCACATAACTCTAAGCTTTCAACACTGGTATCATAGCAGGTAACCCATTCAAATCATTAGACTCTATCCAAATTATTTCATCATTCTAACATCTCAAATCAATAGTCTTTCTTTTGCAATTCACAATAGCATCATGCAATGTTAACCAATCCATACCCAAAATTATATCAAACTCATCAAATGGTAATAGAATCAAGTCAGCCGAAAAACAAACATCTTAAAATATCAACGAATAGTTCTTGCATACTTTATCAACCAGGACACTTTTACCTAAGGGGTTCGATACTCTAATCACAAATTCAGTAGACTCTATAGGCAAAGTCTTACTGGATACTAAATTCATGCATACATACGAATGAGTAGAACCTGGGTCTATCAATGAAATCACAGAAGTATCATATAGAGTAAATGTACCCGTAATAACATCTGAAGATGAAGCCTCCTTACGGGCTCGAATGGCATACGCTGTAGCAAGTGCTCTAGCTCCAGATCTCACAATTCTGTCTTTAGTAACTCTCTGACTACCACTAACATTCCTTGTATTTTGAGATGATGTAGCTCTAGTTGAAACATTATCATATCTCAGATTCTGAACAATCTCTTGCTCAACAGATTTTAGAAATTATCGGATAAAATGGTCTAATGATCCACATCTGAAACAGGCTAGCTCATTTAATCTACAACTTCCGGATGTCTTTTACCACAATGCTTACATTCAGGTCATTTAGTTTGGACATTTCCCACACTGTCATCGAAGTAGCTGGAGCTTTGGAATTCGTCTGTGATCTAGGTTGATCTCTATTCGAATGTCCCACATTAGCTTTGGAACGACTATGTTCATCTCTAAATTTCTTTGAGGCAAATTAAATGATTTACTTGAAAATTTCTTTCTCGCATCCCTGACTTCAGACTCAGCTTTTCTTTTATCTTTCCTAAGTGCCTTAGCTTTGCATGCTCGATCAAGAAGCACAACGAACTCTTTTATTTCTAAAATCCCAACTAATAAACAAATATCTTCATTTAGGCCATCTACAAACTGCTTACACGTTATTACCTCGGTTAAAACACATTCTCGAGTATATTGGTTTAGTCTCACGAACTCTCGTTCATATTCGCTGACAAACATGTGGCCTTGTTTCAACTCCAGAAATTTTTTTTGTTTCTGATCATTAAATCTCTGACTGATATATTTCTTTGGAAACTCAGACTGAAAGAAATCCCATGTAACCCGCTCTTTCGGAACAACGAAAATTAAAGTCTTCCACCATTGATAGACTGCGTCTCGTAACAAATAAATGACACACTTTATACATTCTTCAGGAGTCAATGACATTTCATCAAATACTCTGATAGTATTTTGAGCCAAAATTTTGCTATCTTAGCATCATCGTCACTAGTGGCCCTGAAATCTTTAGCTCCATACTTACGAATTTTATCGACAAGAGGTTGGTTCAACAGATTCCAATTTATAACCAGAGACACAACTAAAGTCTGAGGGGGATTAGGAGGGGGCGGAGGTTGTGAAATAGCCAGATTAGTTCTTACATACTGAATGAACCACTCATGCATCATTTGGAAGAAGGCATGTTTAGCCTCTTCCTCTTGACCGCTAGTAGCCAGTCTCGAATCAGATGGCGTTGTCCCTTGAGCGGGGCAGGTGTGTAACAGCACGATTTAAGGGCTAGTTGGAACAATGATCTCAGAATCACTAAACTGAGGATAGAGAAAAATATTTTCATGTTATTTTATGTGTTATAACATGTTTATAAGGGTGCATGAAAATTTTGGTGCCTTAATTTTAGCAATTTCTAGCTAAATTGTGAAAAAGGACTAAATTGCATAAAGTGTGAAAGTTCTATTATATTTCCTAGAGGTGCCAAATAGCTATGGATTATAAATTAGAGGTCCTAAAGGTACAAATTGGCCTTGTTAAGTGTGTTGACCGACCATAGAAAGTTAAGGGGATAAGGTCATTAAATGTTGGTCAAAAGTTGGTGATATTAGTTGACAAATGAATAAAATAAGATGAAATAAGTAAAAGCTATCATCATTTTTTTATTTTTCTCTTCTTCCACCAAAAATGAGCAGCAAGAATGGGGTTTTTGAAGCTCAAAATTTCAACAAGCATTCCTCCTCACAAGTAAGTGATTTTGATGATCTTTCTTGATAAATTTTGTACTTTTGGAGTCCCCAAAGCTTAAACTAGCTAATGAGGTGAAACACCCCACACCCGGCCCACGAGAATGGACCGGATCTGGTATGTTCCTCGAAGTAACCCAGTTTAAATTCATTCGAATACTTTGAAAACTGTGTGTTTTGAAAGATAATTTGTTGTGGGTTGGGCTCGAGTTGAAAACAAATTTATTTTATATCAAAAACCCATTTGTTTCAGGTGACAAAATGTTTAAACTTATTTTAAATTAAATGGGCTTATTCTTTATAAAGCCCTAAATTTATAACATAGTAATTAAAGCGAAATAAAATTAAATCACGATGGCCTTATTACATAAAAGCGAAACCCAAAATAAAATTGTACAAGACTTAAAATAAAATAAAGATTCAAATTAAATTAAACTTCAAGTGAACATGGCCACCACAAGTTTTGCCGTCTCGGTCCATTACTGCTCATCACCTGAAACATGTTCCCACAATGGGGTGAGTCGATAGACTCAATGTGTAACCAACACCAAAAACATAATAGAAATAGGCACACCAAACATATCATATTCATATAAAAAAATTCAAGATAATGATGCAAACCCGAACCCAAACCTATATGCCATCTGCTACACTCCACCCGTACCAACCTGCACACCGTGGGGACTACTAAGTCAACCCTCCATCCGCTACACACCATCGAAGGCAGTCGCTGCAGTCGATGTGCTCATCACCCACTTAAGATATTGTGGCATAGCCACCTGATATTTGTGTCATGAGACACCACATTTAGATAATGTAACCGAAGTTACCACATTCACTTAGTGAGACCGAAGTCGTCACATATTCTTAGTGAGACCGAAGTCATCATGTTTCACTTAGTGAGACCGAAGTCATCACATATTCTTAGTGAGACTGAAGTCATCACGTTTCACTTAGTGAGACCGAAGTCATCACATTCACTTCCCCTTTCTCAAATAACCCGAATGCCCCAAATTATACATATCATGCATATCATATTTAATTACTCTTTCACATCACTTTTCACATGTTAAATATAACATATTTCGAAATCCTAGTAGGAGTAGGAAAACGTACCTAAGTACTTTGTACCATAATATGGTACTTTAGCCACATTCTTACACTTTCATATTGACATATATATCATATTTAAGCCATAAATCTATTAAGATTAGTGTGGGGTACACACGGTACCTTAGCCATATTCTTACACTTTCATATTAACACATATAATGAATTAAAGCCGTAAATCTATCAAGATTTAGTGTAGGGTACACACCTGTTTCGCTTAGCGATTCTTTGAGATTCCGAAAAGCTAGATCTAATGTTTATATCCTTAGTCCCTACATTTGATTTATCACTTATTACTTAGCATAAATCCTATTTGGCTATAATATCCAAATCCTAGTAGGATTTGTAAAAAGACTTACCTTTGATGCCGATTTGATGATTATTCAAATCCCGAAAACTTGGTTTTCCTTCACCTGATATTCGGCCAACCCTAAATCTCAACATAGGTTAGTTTTCGGCTTTTTGATAATTAAACAACCAATCCATGTATTCATACAAGCCTTGGCCGAATGCTTTTAGGTGCTTACCTTGTGGATTTTAAATCCCGAAAACTTCACTTTTCTCTTCCTTGTATTCGGCCAAAACCTAAATCCTTAAATCGATTAATTTTTTGATCACTTTTGATCTAAATACTTAAGATTGGCCTTGGCCGAATATATGAACACACTTACCTTGGAGTTCTCAAATCCCGAAATTGATCTTTTAGTTTAGGTTCCTGCCAAAATCACATGTTAGATCTGATCTATCATTCAAGTATGAAAGAGACCTTTTTGGCCGAATGTACATAGATGTACTTACCTCGTTTTCAAATCCCGGGTGATCCTTTATACTATTCAGCTATGGCACTTTTATAGATCACAAAGTTTTGGCTTTTGTGAAGGGATAGTAGAAGAAAAGAAAAGAAAAGGAGAGAGTTTTGACAGAGAGAATTCAGCTAAAGAGAGAAGAAGAGATTGGTGCTATTTAGCTAGAGAATTTTCGGCAAGGGGTTCTCTTGAAGAGAAAAGAATGAAGAATGGCCCTTATTTTCCCCCTTTGGCGAAACTACTAGCCTTAGAATCCCTCAATCAGCCAACTTTTCTTATGTGATATAATTTTACTTAATTAAATTCCAACAATTATCTCCTAATTAGCCGAAATTCCAAAGAAAACAAAACTCCTCTTCCTAGATCCATTGTGCCGTCCAACTCTCTGCTTATGGAGGCAAAATAAAACTTCTTTTATTTACTTTCTAGGTGACTCGAACTCAGGCCCAACACCCCTTGCATGTGGACCATTTCCTGAGGCCCTAAGTGGCATCTTCAGGCCACTTTTCCAAGTCCGTTTTTGGGTCAAATTTCACGTGTGTTTTTTTTTATTTTAGGGTCACCTGGCCCTAAGTTCCCCTTTGAACTTTAAAATTTGACATTTCGGGGTCATTTTTAAGTTTCCAAAAATTTTCGTGCGGCTCTGTAACTTGACATTTCCTAGGTTTCCAAATTGTTTACTTTCCTCTTTTAGCTTAGTTTCCAAAATGTTTACTTTCCTCTTTTAGCTTAGTTTCCAAAATGTTTACTTTCCTCTTTTAGCTTAGTTTCCAAAATGTTCACTTTCCTAATTTACTTAGGTTTCCAAAATGTTCACTTTCCTAATTTGCTTAGGTTTCCAAAAATGGTCATTTTCCTATTTTCAACGTAACATTTCCATACATTCTCAGGTTTCCAAAATTATTCCAAATTTATTCCAAAACACATAAAACATGTCTTTTCGTACAATTAGGCCAAAATGCATAGGCCCTTTTTAGGATGTTACATGAGGGGACTAATTTGTAACATGGTTGAGAGTCTAGAGACTTGCCATGATAGAGTTTATGCTGGTTGCTGAATTTTTATGGATGAAAATGAATGATAGGATAATGAGAAACAGCTTTTGTGAAAGGTGTTGTCATGAAAACACCTAATTTGGGCTAAAATGTGAAAGGTGTTTTCATGAAAACACCTAATTTGGCATGAAATAGTTGGAATTGTGGATTGTTATAAGAGGATTAAAGGATCAGCTAGGCTTGTTTAATAAGAAAATGTGATAAAAATTTATTTACGAGTCTAAGGGCAAAATCATAATTTTGCCAAAGTGTAGGGGCAAAATAGTCATTTTTATCAAGAGTGTAGATTATGATATATTATGATTCATAAGTGATTAAATCAATAAATTCCATTGTTCTAGATCAAAGAAAACAAGTTTCGAACCTAGAACGGGTGAAAAGAGAAATATAGGTAAAAAGTCATTTTCAACCTTTTCGTTATTGAGGTAAGTTCATGTGCAAATGTTGCAATTACATATGAGACAATTTAATATTCCAATGTTGTATAGAATGTATAATTACTCTATGAATGCATGAATTATCTTTTGATGAGATGTCAAGAGAATTGAATCTAAGAGTAATGGGAAATGTAAATAGTATGAAATGATGATAGTTAAGGTTCCGTGTGAGACCATATTGGAATATGGCCTGGGTGAGAGATAATAAATAAGATAATGTCAGGGACATGGCGTCGATATGTTAATACGTGTAAGACTATATTGGAAGATGGCATCGGTGCAAGAATTCGTTTAAGACTATGTCAGGGACATGGCATCGTTATGTTAATGTAAGTATAACATCCTGGATTTTGGGGGTCTACATTTAATGTGTGTTGTGTGTGTATGCTACGCTTTATATGTTAATTTGGTGTGTTTAGGGGTCCAAGAAAGGCTCGGGGTTAAGCTTGAGCCTTGGTGAAAACTTTACTTTTAGGCACTTTAGGGAGAGCTGACTGGGGCAAGACTTAAAGGTTATTGCTTGTGTTTGTTGACACAAGAATTGAAGTAGTAAAGTGGCAAGGAGACGCCACTTAAGGTGCAGGTAAGTGACACCACAGGGGAGCAGTGAGGGAGCAAGTTCGAGTCGTATGGATTGCCTTTTTAGAGTTATTTTGACGTCAAGATGGGAGGTGGTGGAGTTCAGCTAGGACACTACAAGGGGGAGTGTTGAAAAGGTCAAACAATTCGAATATGTGGCCATGAGAGAAAGGGGGAGTTTGAAGCATTCAAATTGATTCAAATGTGGGATGGAGAGAAAAGGGTGGAGAAAATTATGGGATTTGGAGAGAGGGAGAGTGGTGGCTGAATTGTGGAAAGGTTGGAGGTTGGCTTGAACGGTTTCATCATAGTGCTAGGGGCTGAATCTTTTTTTCTTTTTGGTCCATAAATGTGGCATTTTCGGTCAACTAGAGGAGGTGCCGAAATTTTGTCTTCCAAATAGGTGCTTGAATTTACTTTCTCTCATTTTGGTTCTTCCATTTCGTTCTCTTTCACTCTTGGTCATTACTGAACCCCCTACCTAATTCTTTTTCTTTTCACATTGTTTCATTTGTGCCAAATAGGGTTTCCTTCTTTTCATCCTATTTGTTCTCTTGATCGAATCATCTCCTTCAATCATCCACTTTTGTTGACACCCTAATACCTTAGCCGAAACTTTCTTTTCCTGTTTCTCTTTTTCTTTCGTCACCTTATTACTATTATTCCTGTACCAGTATCCCTTGTGAGCCGAATCTCTCTTTCTCTCTACCTCACAATAGAAAGCACTACACCATTTCCTTGCAATCCATCTTTCTTCTCTACTCTTCTTCTTAACTGAAACATATTCTGCTTTTTTCTTTCTTGTTCTGTTGATCATAGCCGAATCACCCTAGGCTTTTCACTTCTTGTTTTCCATAACCTAAAGTTAAGCTGAATGTTCTTGTTACATCAAGAGTGGGCATCATTCTTATTAGTTTTGTATATAGCTGATGGTAGACTCTTCACTCATTAATTTTATGGTTCGGTACGGAGCTATTTCTTCTTTCTCTTCTCATTTATCGTTCTTCTTCTCTTGGTTTGATTTAACTAAAGTTTTGACTCACCTCTTTGGGCAAGGGCCGATTGTAGAAGGGGGTGTTTCATCATCTCTTTTTCGTGTGACCAGCCTTCAAGGGGGATTTTGGTAAGTAGCTATGGGCCATTTGGTGGTAAGAGACTCTTGTCAACTTCCTTTGCCAAAAGGCCACTCTTTTTAAGGTTTAAGGAAAATCATTTTTAACATAGTGATGGTTCAGGGACTCAAATGATTTCTTAGGCAAGTCAGTTGGCGTTCGGCTTTTGTAATCTAGGTAAGTGACTTCTTTGATACGAGTATCTATCCTTTCGTTATTTTCATTACTTTAACCTAGTTTTCTAATCAAGATATGCCATGGATTTGAATGCCAGTCAAGGGAAGGAAGGGATTGGACCCATAGTCCTAGCCCCTAAGTTCAAGAAGCATGTTGTTTCGGCAGTACGAGACTGGCCACCGGGTTATGGATCGGCTTCAGAGCAGGATAGATAGATAGCCATCGTCCCTGCTAGTGAGAGTGTCGACATAGAAATCATAGTATTGAGTGTTATCAGGTGTGTAAAATTTCACACTCTGTTATTAATGTGTGTTATTAATTGTTTGGGCTGAAAAGCCAAAGTGACTGGTTAGAAAGTCGTTATACCCTTGTGGGTAAAGCTGGGAGTACCAGGTAAGTGATTATAACTTTTTATTAATGGGTATGAAAATGTATCTTTCAGAATCATCACTTTGTTGAGAGCATGTTGTATTCATTTGATATGTATGTTTTGCATGGGTTTGGTATGTGATGCGAAAGGGGAAGTGTTGAGACTGTCACAGTGGTTTGGTACCACAAGTGGTTGGCCCCACATATATCTGATTCAGTGACCATGTCTTGGTGGCTTGGTGTCACGGTGGTTTAATACCACGTATATATATTTATATCTATGATTCAGTGACTTGTCCAAGTAGTTTGGTACCACAGTGGGTTGGCCCCACATACATTCATCAGGGATTGTCACGGTGGTTTGGTACCACGGTGGGTTGGCCCCACATATGTTAATAGTGACTCTGTCATGGTGATCTAGAATCACGGTGGTCTGGAACCACGAGTGGCTTGGTGCCACATATGAGGTGTGTAGCGGATGGAGGGTTGATTATAGAAATCCCCACGGTGTGATGGGCTGGTACGGGTGGTGTGTAGAGGATGAAAAATTAGGTTGGGCTGGGACACACTACATTATATTTATGTATGCTATGTTGAGTGGGCTAAGGCCAATGTGCAAATTTGGGCTTAAGGTCATTTAGGACATTACACACTCAGTCGTGGTGACTCACCCCACTACTTAATTTTGCAGGTAATCAGTAGATCATGGATCTAGGAGTTGAGGCAGACTCGTGGAGGCCATAAAATGTTTCTTTTCGTAAACTCGTTTCCTTTCTACAAATTATTTTAGTTAAGGATTTTGTTATGTAATAAGGCCTTCTCAAGTTAATATTTGGTTTTCCTTATTTATTACTCATTTAAGATATGATATTATTATATTTTAACATGAAAGTTAAGATGAAATTTTGAAAACATAAGTAACATAAAATAACTGTTTTCTCTCAAGTTCCAACAAAGAAAACAAATGATCGTTTTAACTCAATTCGAAATTTTTCTTAAATTGCAAACCACTTTTTTCAAAACATCACCCTAGATGAAACGTTTTCAAACTTAGGGTATTTTCTTAAGATTTTAAAATTCATTTTTACAACTTTTCCCTATGACATTCTAGATCTGGTTGTAACGTCTAGACCGGGTTTGAGGTGTTACAATTTTGGTATCAGAGCCTAGGTTACAAAACTCGTCTGTGAAATGGGTTCAATAATGTTTTATAAAGTCAATTTAAAATGTTATTTAAGGAAATGTTTTAGTTGGAGTATGGCACCTGAGTCTACCGGCACCCGATGTATGTGATAAGTGTTTTAATTATTGGATGTGTTTGTATGAAATGATTATGTTGTATTATGATTACTAGTATTAAGAGATCCAAACTTTAGAGAATGAAACCTCTAGGTATAGATATCGTCTGTGAGAATTACTTTCTAAAGCTATTTCTCATAAGATTGCTCGGTATTAATCAGTGAAAGAAAGTACTAACTCATAAAACTCTTAATATTAGTAGCCATAAGTACTAGGGGACGTGGGTGTATCATGCGCGGCCGTGGTAGAGGCCGGAGTGTTGGGTCTAAACCCTTGGAATCCAGACATGCGTCGAAAAGTGATGTACCAGCATCGCCAGTTGCAGAAGCGAAATTTCAGGATTAAACAAGCAGAGACGATGCTGTGTCCCAGGTGATGTTACATGTATTGAAAAGAGTTGCTGGAGCGAGCACAGGTTCAGGGGCTCAAAAATCTGTGTCTAAATGACTCTGAGCCAATGGAGTGGAAATGTTTAGGGGCATTTCTGGCATAGCTCCTAATGTAGCTGAGTATTGGCTAGAAGTAGTTGAGCGTATTATGGATGATCTTGACTTCACGGAGGAGGAAAAGTTGAAAGGAGTTGTGTCTCTTCTTCGGAACGAGGCATATCAGTGGTGGCTCACGGTCAGGGATGGTACAGTGGCTGACCGTATTACCTGAGAGCTCTTCAAGACAGTATTTCAGGGGAAGTACATTGGATCAAGTTATGTGGATGCGCAGCGTAGGGCATTTCTAAATTTAGTTCAGGAAATAAATCGGTGGCTGAGTATGAGGCAGAATTCTTGCGTCTTAGTCGTTATGCGGGGTATTGTTGCTACAGACCATGAGCATTGTGTGCGGTTTGAGGATGGCCTGAGGGATGAATTACAAGTGTTGATAGCTCCACAACGAGAAAGAGAATTTGATGTTTTAGTGGAAAAAGATAAGATAGCCGAGGAAGTGGTCCGAAAAGCAGAATCAGGATAGGGATAGAGGTAGAAATAAAAGGAATTTTGGATCATTAGGGTCAGTTGGCGGTTTTAGAAGAGGCCTAGGTTGGATGGGCCGAGTCGTGTTGCGAGACTTGTTGTTGACGGTGGGCCTCAAAAGTGTGCTAGATGCAATAGATCTCATTCAGGTGAGTGTTGGATGGGCAATATAGGATGTTTCAGGTGTGCGTCTACTAATCATCGGGTAAGAGACTATCCACAAGAGTTGGGGAGAGTGCAACCAGTAGGACAGAGTTATGTTCATCCAGGTAGAGGTGGCTAGCAACCACAAAGAGGCCGTGGTCGTGGTCCCGCTAGGGGAGGAAGTAGTTTTGGTAGGGAAGTGGAGCACCAGGCAGAGGTGCAGCACCGGGCAGACGTGCTGAGAGCTTAGATACAAGACAGCCTGGGTTGGTTTATGTAATTAGACGCCGAGAGGAGGGTGATGCACCGGACGTCATAATTGGTACATTTCTTATTTATGGATTGCCTTTTACTACACTGATGGATATTGGGTCAACATATTCTTATGTTGCTAGTACTATATTGGGAGCTCTGAACATAGACTCTGAGTTTGCCTCTAGGGGGATGACTGTACTCAGCCCTTTAAGACAATCGGTAATAGTGAATAAACTCTTTAAGAGGGTGCCTCTAGAAGTTCAAGGGGTAGTGTTTCCAGCTGATCTGATGGAACTACCATTCGGGGAGTTCGATTTAATCTTAGGTATGGACTGGCTAGTGAGGTATCGAGCAAACTTGGATTGTGCTGCTAAGTGCATGGTGTTAAGGACTCCCGAGGATGATGAGGTAGTGGTGATAGTTAAAAGGAGGAACTACTTGTCTAATGTAGTGTCCGCTTTAAAGTTTAAAAGAATGGTAAGGAAATGAGGTGAGGCATACATAACATTTATTTGTGCTCTAGAAGCCAAGGAATTAACTGTGGGGGATGTTAGAATAGTGAAGGAGTTTTCAAATGTTTTCCCAGAAAAGCTTCCAAGACTACCTCCGGATCGCGAGGTGGAATTTGGTATTGATCTTCTTCCGGGGACAACGCCCGTGTCTATTGCCCTATATAGAATGGTGCCAAAGGAGTTGGTGGAATTGAAAGTGCAAATTCAGGAACTGTTGGATCGGGGTTTTATCCAACCGAGTGTGTCACCTTGGGGAGCGCCGGTGCTATTCGTTAAGAAGAAGGGCAGATCAATGCGTATGTGCATTGACTACCATCAGTTGAATAAGTTGACCATCAAGAGTAAATACCCGCTGCCAAGGATTGATGATCTATTCGACCAACTGAAAGGGGCTTCAGTCTTTTCAAAGGTAGATTTGAGGTCAGGATATCATCAGCTTAAAGTCAAGGAAGCGGATATTCATAAGACGGATTTTTGGACTCGCTATAGCCACTACGAATTCCTGGTGATGCCGTTTGGGTTGACCAATGCACCAGCAGCGTTTATGGACATGATGAACCGGTATTCAACCCTATCTGGACCGATTTGTAGTGGTATTTATAGACAATATCTTGGTTTATTTAAGATCAGAGGAGGAGCATGATTCGCATCTTCGGGTGGTTTTACAAATTCTAAGGGAGCAATAGCTATACGCCAAATTTAGTAAGTGTGAACTTTGGCTAAGAGAAGTTACCTTTCTGGGCCATGCTGTGTCTGTTGAGGGGATTAGGGTTGATCCCCGAAAAATTGAAGCTATGTTGGATTGGAAGCCACCTAGGTCTATGGCAGAAATTTGGATTTTCTTGGTCTGGCTATGTATTATAGAAGGTTTTTTGAGAGGTTCTCATTGATTGCGGTGCCATTAACCAAGTCGTTGCAGAAAGGGGTACTGTTTGTCTGGTCTAATAGGCAACAGGAGAGTTTAGAAAAGCTGAAGAGGATCTTGACTGAGGCTCCAGTATTGGTACAACCTGAGGCTAGAAAAGAGTTTGTCATTTACTGCAATGCGTCGCACATAGGTTTGGGATGTGTGTTGATGCAGGAAGGGAAGGTGGTAGCATATGCGTCTCGGCAATTGAGACCGTATGTGGTGAATTATCCCACACATGATCTGGAATTGGCTGCAGTAGTATTTGCTTTGAAGATCTAATTGAAATCAACATTTCTTTATCTCCTCGTAACCTTATTTGGGTGCTTTGAGGAAGAAGTTGGGAATGATTCTAGTATAAGAAGTGAAATCACAAGTTTCATATTGTGCGATGGGCTTTCGGGCAAGCCGAATAGAGTTAATGAATTCAATTAAAATGTCCCTGCTGTCATGAGATATGATGATAGTGAAGGTTTTAGATTAGCATAGCAAGAGAAACTCGGATGAGAGTGTGCTTAAAATATGTTTTCAGTATGGAGAAAAGAGTAGATTAATGTATTGAGATATGATTCAAGTTCTATGTATATTTGTGCACGAATCAGGAAAGATAATAAAATTATGTGTGTATTTGAATAGGGAGCATGTTATAAAGATATGCTCATAAAAATGTTCAAACCATGATAGTTGAGTTGAAAGCTATGGAAGGAGTTATTAATTGAATGTTCTAGTACTGAGTTCAGTCTGAATAGAGAAAAAGAGTTGACAGGTTGGTGATCCCGAGACGATCACTTTTGTGTCAGTGTTGTGAGTTAGATGTTATGAAATGATTCATGGAAAAGTTAATGTGTATTTCCTAAAATTTTGTTGAGTGAGAGTATCTTATGCTGCAAAAGATTTTGAAAATGAAATAGTGGAAACGGCTTGAACTATTACAATGGTGGGTATAATTGGTGTAATACTTCTCAGATAGTGGACATAGTACAGATATGCGGATGAAAGGTCCATATTCGATAAGATTTCTGTTGATTGATGCTTCCACGAGATAGAAATTGAATGATGATGAAACTAGGACTTGTACAGAAGATTTGGTATGAGATTTAGTAGTAGCATAACTACTAATGCAAGAATCAGGAAGTATAGTTATGTGCATAAATGTTTTGACACTAGAATACATTTCACGATATGATTGAGTTTATGGTCAGAAGTAGCCGACCACTAAAAGCTGAGTTTCCATAGCACATAGGTCAAGACTATTACAGTCGGTGGATATCCTAGTGAGAAAGTGTGATAAAATACTATAGATTTCAAATTTGGTTTGACAAAATCCCCAAGGAGGGGGATGACATTCGAATTGTTGTGAAACAGTTAGAAAAGATCTGAACGATCGTTTGGACATGCACGGAGTTCCAAGTTGGTGGATTACTAGATATAGTATATGCCCTAGAGGAAGAAGAACCTGGGTCTCAAGTTACGTTTCGACCTTGTGTATTACGGCTTAAGAGTTATTGGCAAGAGTGGATGGAAACGTTTTAAGAATGTTGGTAGCAACTCCTCCTGGTAAGATTTTTGGGGACGAAAATCCCTAAGGGGGAAGAATTGTAACAGTGATTTAGGGGCTAGTTAGAATAGTGATCTTGGTATCACTAAACTGAGGATAGAGAAAATAATTTTCATGTTATTTTATGTGTTATAACATGTTTATAAGGGTGCATGAAAATTTTGGTGCCTTAATTTTAGTAATTTCTAGCTAAATTGTGAAAAGGGACTAAATCGCATAAAGTGCGCAAGTTCTATTTTATTTCCTAGAGGTTCCAAATAGCTATGGATTATAAATTAGAGGTCCCAAAGGTGCAAATTGGCCTCGTTAAGTGTGTTGGCCGGCCATAGAAAGTTAAAGGGACAAGGGCATTAAATGTTGGTCAAAAGTTGGTGATATTAGTTGATAAATGAATAAAATAAGATGAAATAAGTAAAAGCTATCATATTTTTTTATTTCTTCTCTTCTTCCACCGAAAATGAGCAGCAAGAATGGGGTTTTTGAAGCTTAAAATTTCAGCAACATTCCTCCTCACAAGTAAGTGATTTTGATTATCTTTCTTGATAATTTTTGTACTTTTAGAGTCCCCAAAGCTTAAGCTAGCTAATAAGGGGACTAATTTTTAACATGGTTGAGAGTCTAGGGACTTGCCATGAGAGAGGTTATTCTGGTTGCTGAATTTTATGGAATAAAACGAATGATAGGATAATGAGAAATAACTTTTGTGAAAGGTGTTGTCATGAAAACACCTAATTTGGGCTAAAATGCAAAAGTTATAAATTGTTCATTAAGGCATGAAATAGTTGGAATTGTGGATTGTTATAAGAGGATTAAAGGATCATCTAGGCTTGTTTAATAAGAAAATGTGGTAAAAATTTATTTACGAGCCTAGGGGCAAAATCATAATTTTGCCAAAGTGTAGGGGCAAAATAGTCATTTTTGCCAAGAGTGTAGATTATGATATATTATGATTCATAAGTGATTAAATCACTAAATTCCATTATTCTAGATTAAAGAAAATGAGCTTCGGACTTAGAACGGGTGAAAAGAGAAATGTAGGAAAAAAGTCCTTTTCGGCCTTTTTGTCATCGAGGTAAGTTCATATGCAAATGTTGCAATTACGTAAGACTTAATTCAATATTCCAATGCTGTATGGAATGTATAATTACTCTATGAATGCATGAATTATCTTTTGATGAGATGTCAATAGAATTGAATCTAAGTGTAATGAGAAATGTAAATAGTATGAAATGATGATAGTTAAGGTTCGTGTAAGACCATATTGGAATATGGCCTCGGTGAGAGATATTAATTCGTATAAGACCATGTCAAGGACATGGCGTCGATATGTTAATTCATATAAGACCATGTCAGGGACATGGAATCGATATGTTAATACGTGTAAAACCATATTGAAAGATGGCCTCGGTGCAAGAATTCGTATAAGACCATGTCAGGGACATGGCATTGTTATGTTAATGTAAGTAAGACCCTATTAGGGTATGATGTCAATGTGGCACTATCCGTATAAGACACAATAGTGTTATTTAACAATTCAAGATGAATTCAATATAAGATGAACCCTAGCGGGATATATGTAATTAATGCACCTTAGTTGTATGAGATAGATTTATTGATGCATTGTGTGAATGCAAACGAGAATCATAGAAAGTTAAGTAAGAATAGAAATGTGTGTGGATGTTCTCGATTGAACATTTGAAATAAAGATATGCATGTGGATTACCATCCATGAGGGTAAAATAACGGTGAGCTATGTGCAATATCACCCTATTGATGATAATGGTGAGCTAAGTATGAAATCACCATAAGTAGAAAGGATTGGTGGGTTGTGTGTGATACCACCCTATTAGAGATTCAATGGTGGGATAAGTGCGAAACCACTAAGAAATTAGTACTATGAGTGACTCATTAAAAATGCTTGATATGTTGTTTTATATGATCATGTAGTGATCAGTGCAGGAATGTATGATAATTAAATGAACAATTGGATTGTGGCATGGTAAGAATGTGGTAAGAGACAAAATGAGTGAGCTTCAAAAGTGGTTGAGTATGTAACCTTGAGTTTATGAGAAACTTCATTATAATACCTTGTAGTCATGGATAAGCAATGAATATCAATATTTTTTTTTATGATTATGTGTGTGAACTTACTAAGCATTATTGCTTACTCCTTTACTCTCCTTATCTCTTATAGGTTAGTTTTAACTAGCTCGAGTTGGAGGATGTCGGAGATGTTTTCACACTATTGCATAATCGCTTGGTAAGGTGTTTCAAGTTCTTATGAGTCATGGAATGTATAGGGATTCTTTTTAAAGTTGATTGAGTTCTAATTGATGTAGCCAAATTGTGTTGGCCTAAGAGAACTTAGAGTTTGGTTGTATATAGCCATAAATGATGGCTTAAGTTAGTTGTAATTATATGGGTATTAGTTCCCTTAGTGTATGGGTTGAAGACTTTATTTCCCTTATGAGTAAATGTCTTTAAATCAAGAATTTTATTGATATTACTAGAAGTTATGTGATGATGAATGAATGTATGCAAATTATAGTGATAATTGGCTTGGAAAATAGCCTTCATGCGACAACACGGGTAGACACACGGGCGTGTGTCTAGGCCATGCGTACCCTGCACCTTAGTGTTTTAAGTCAAGATAAACCACGGACTAATCCCACGGCTATTTGTTTAGGTCTTGCGTTATACTCGATCAGAACATGGGCGTGTGCCCCAAGCCTTGTGATTAAGTCAGTATATCAAGGAATAGCACACGGTCTAAGCCCACGAGAGTGTCAATGCCATGTGAATCTAGTCAGTGTCGACCACAGGTGGAAGACACGGGCATGCCTTAGGGGCACACGGGCATGTCCCTAGGCCTACACGGGCATGTGGCCCCTGCTTTGTTAAAAAGTTTCTCAAACTTGTGGAAGTTTTCAAAAAGATTCTGATATCCCTCAGAAGTATGTTTAAGGCTTTGTAGGCCGTGTTTGAGTAAGATATATGCTTAAATGAAATTTTATAGCCCGTTTTGAAGTATTGAGTAAGGTTAAGCATGGTAATGCCCCGTATCCAGTCTCGGTGTTAGACTCAGGTAAGAGGTGTTACAAGGCGCGTTACTTTCAACATCGTTAGCTACGACTTTTTTGGGATCCATTATTATATGAAAAACACATTTTACACATCAGGATTCATCACACTATCAAATTTCACATATATGGCATGTATAGCTAGACTCTCATACGCTATGTTAGTCCGAGATTCGACTAAACCTTAGCTCTGTTACCAATCAAATGTAACACCCCTAACCTGTAACCATCATCGGTCTAATGTTAAAGGTATTGCCGGACAAATCAAAACCTTAAACTAACATTTCATAATTTAATTCAAAGAATCCAATCCAAGTGTCCCTAAAATAGGTCTACAAGACAACATGCTTTAGAATAGGGTAGGGACTAAATCAAACACATACGAAAATTCTCAGAAATTTAAATTTTTTCAAAGTTATAGAGGTCACACGCCCGTGTGGGCAGGCCGTGTGCCTCCCACAGCCTCAAACACGCCGGTGTGTCTAAGCTGTGTCAAAATAGGGCATCCATACTAACTTGCCCACACGGCCGTGGACATGCTCATGTGCCTCACCCGTGGTCGCTATTGACTTGCACCACACGGCCAGTCACACGCCTGTGTGTCCTGCCCATGGTCGAGTCTAACTTGTTTTGAAATGCAACCATGAGGGACACGGTCGAGCCACACGCCCGTGTGCTCAACCGTGTGGGCAATTATAGGCCATTTGCAAGGCCAAATTGCCACCCACACTTTGGGTCATCCCTACAAACACATACAAGCATTATTCCTAACACAATCGGCAACCAAAAACATACCAAATGATCATCTTTTCAACCCATTCAAGTACATTTCAAACATGCCAATATATATGCCATTTAGCTCAACTTATTCACAAGCATTTCATATCTTAAATCATCCACAACTTACCACTACAATATGACATCTACTCATCAATAATATACCAACTTTGCATCAATAAGCTTACCATTTCTTTGACCATTTCATTAGTCATTTAAACCATACCAAACATAGCATCATATAACATGACTACTCATCCATATCACAACTATTTATCTAGCCATATCACATGGCTATACACATATCACAAACATAATTCAAAGTGACTAGCCTATACATGCCATACTTTAGTATATACACTTTCAAAAGGTACCAAAATAGGATTGAGTAGTGTGATGACGATCCTCGACAATCCTCGAGCCATTCGTAGCTTTAACTATCTATAAAACAAAGTAAACACACACAAAGTAAGCTTTCAAAAGCTTAGTAAGCCATATACAAATAAACTTATCATATAACCATTTATAAACCTAACAATTTAAATTCATAAACATATCTTCATTTCAAACTCATAGATTTCTTTTTGACTCATTTGATTGCCATTTCTTGCCAACATGTCATATCACAAGCATTTCTTTTGCTCATATCACAATCATGCATATATCATAAATTCCCCATCAATTCTATTCACATATTTCACCTTGGTAAGTTCATACATATACTTACCTTTCATACACATACTTAGTGTACGATTCAAACATACCTGAATTGAGTTCACATTTCACATGGTGTTTCATTTCTTGAAATTTCCCGTTGAACCATTCGGAATTAAATAGGATACTAGGAATACTCAGAATAGTTGTATAATGCCAACGTCCCAGTCGTGATCTTACAGGTTCTCAAATATCAATGCCACTATCCTAGACAGAGTCTTATACAAAATCAGATATAATTCTGATGTCCCAGACATGGTCTTACAAGTAAATCTCAAATCTATGCCAACGTCCCAGACATGGTCTTACACGATATCACATATCGGACACCTATGTCATGAGATATGTAATCCTATCTATTCCTAGGTTCATACGGGACTTCTCGAATATTGATACCTTGTCGATACTTCCTCGGATTTCATGTATTTATCATCTCGGACATATTCATCACAATGGAATTTCATATGAACATACATAAATCAACACAAATACATTTATTTGTATATAGACTTACCTCATATTCGAAATATACGAGTGATTTTGACTACTCGATCACTTTAGATTTCCCTCAATCTAATTTCGTTTTCTTAGGCCGAATATTACCCATGCTCATACAAGTCCACAAATTTTATTTATTTCACATTTTAGTCCCTCAAAATATTATTTTCACAATTTATTCCAAATTAATCAAAATCAACAAAAACTCAAAGACAAACTATGTTAATATAACACATATTTTTCATAATTCTTTTTCAAACATCATAAAAATCATGTGTTCATCAATGGAATATTTAAAAATCATCATCAATTTACAAAATTGAAGCATGGGTTTTGAAGAACACGAAGTAACGATTACAAAAATGTAGAAATTATCAAAAATCAAACAAAAATAACCTTGAATCAAGCTAGATAGATGTCAAAATGTTCAAAGCTTTTAATCCCTAATTTCCTTTCTCAGATTCGGTGATGAAGCATGGAAAATGATAACATTTTGGCTTTCATTTTATTTAATATAACATTAATAATCCATTTACTTATTTACCCTTTTTAATTAACATATAAACTTATATTATAGAAGCCCATAACCGTTCACTACTATGCTTAATGGTCAAATTTCCACTTAAGGACTTCATCTTTACTAAGCCATGTCAATTTAACAGATTAACATATGAATTGCCACTTTTACCTTTTATGCGATTTAGTATTTTTCTCTAATTAAGCAAATAAATCACAAAACTTTCACACATGCTGAATCACATATCATAGGCACGGAAAATAATATTAAAATATTTTTCTGACTTAGATTTGTGGTCCCGAAACCACTATTCTGACTAAGGTCTAAAGTGGAATTTTACATTTTCAAGCTTCCATGGCCCTTTCTTGAGTGTAAAAATTGGTGGAAGAAGAAAAGAAATGAAAAGATGATAGCCTTTTCTTTATTTTATCTTATTTTATTCATTTAAGTCACCAAAACTCACCTTACCATTGACCAATTTAATTTTCTTGTCCCTATGGCCGACCATCACTTCCCCAATGGCCTAATTGCACTTTAAGGACCTCCAATTTAATATTCTATAGCAATTAGACACCTCTAGCTTGTAAAATAAAAATTTCACACTTTATGTGATTTAGTCCTTTTTCACAATTAAGCATACAATCACCAAAATTAATGCACCAAAATTTTTATGCACACATATAATCATGACGTAACACGTAAAATAATATTAGAACTAATTTATCTGACCTCGAATTAGTGGTTCTAAAACCACTATTCTGACTAGCCCTAAAATCAGGTTGTTACATGGCCTTAAAGGCAAGTTGAGTCCACGTTTCATTGGGTCGTAAATATAAGTGTGCTTATGGTTTATATTATGATATTTGTGGAATTGGTGTTATGCATGTGAATTGGGAGAAAAATGATATAAGTTTAGTATATGTTGATTAGATATGTTAGTGCCATTTTATAATGTGTTTAATGATACTTGGAAATGGTTAATGAATAGATGGTGTTTATGATTGAGACTTAGGCTAAAAAAATGTTTAGATGAAACGGTAGGAATTATGGTTGATTTGGTTGTTTTGGTTGTTTTGGATTGCCTATTTTTCTTTGTTTTTGTGCCATATGTGTAGGTGAAGGTGTGTACCAAATAGGGTGGCAAAATGGCTTGGTAAAGAGCCAATTTTTGTCCACATGGGAAGAGACACGGGCGTGTGTCTCAGTCGTGTGTGACACACGGTCATGTTACATGGCCGTGTGTCCCTGGTGTTGAAATTAAATTGAAGTCAGTATGTTCCACACGGTCTCACACACGGTCGTGTAACTAGCCGTGTGGTACAAGTCAATATACCCCCTAATTGGCACACGGTCATGCACATGGGCGTGTCACTTGGCCGTGTTGAATAAGTAAGTATACCCTAAAGTTTTGGCATGACCTAGACCATGGCCTAGCACACAGCTGTGTGTGGCCACTTCGAAGGGTACATTGGCTAGACACACGAGTGTGTGGTGGGCCGTGTAACCCAAGTCAGTATGTATGCCCTGTTTTCACACGGCCTAAGACACGGGTGTGCCTACTAGCCATGTGAGGCACACGACCTGTTCATACGGGCATGTGACCCTTGCTTACATGAAAAATTTTTAAGTTTCCAAAATTTTCGTATGATACCGGTTTAGTCCCAAACCACTTCTAAAACATGTTTAAGGCCTCGTAGGCCCTTATAAGGGACAATGTGATTGTGTTGAATGATTTATGTGAATGAATGCTTATTGTTGCATAAATATATTCTATATGTGTTGTGAATGTAATAGCCCAATTTTGGGCTTAGTTGGAACAATGGTTTCACAAATCTAATGTTGAGAAATTTATTTTATTTATATTTTTATGGTTTACAATTTCACGGAATGATTTCGTGAAAATCTCATTTGAAAATTTTGACGTTTGGGCACTCAATTTAGTCAAAAGGACTAAATTGTAAAAAGTGCAAAAGTTGAGTTCTACATGTTAGAGGTATCCAATTGTTATGAAATTTTAAAATGGAGGTCCTTAAATGATAATTAGGCCATTGGTTAAGTTGGTGGACAAAAATGGACATGGATGGGTATGTTTCAAAAGATTTTTTAGGGGCATTTTGGTAATTTAGTGAATTGAATGAATTAAAAACAAAATTTAAATGCAAAATTTGTCCATCTTCAAGCTTAGGCCGAATTTAACATGTGGCAAGACATGGATAGGGTTTTCAAGCTTTCCAAGCTTCATGGTAAGTCCATTCTAGCCCCGTTTTTCATGTTCTTTACGTTTTTGAGTCCCGGTAACTTGATTTAGCTTATTCTAGCAATAATTTAACCTAGGGTTCATATTTTGAAAAATACCCATAGGTGAAATGTGTTTATTTTTATGTTTTATGGCAGAATATGAAGCTTAGAATTATGTTAAACAACTTTTACTAATCGATTTTAAGTGAAAACGAGTAAAACGACATAATCGGCAAAAATACCTAATGTACATAAGTGCTTGTTAAAGCAAGAATCTGATGTTGCCATAGAAGGGAAAATGATCACCATGTTATAAAACATATAATAAGGGATGAAGTTTAATTTTCGAGCCTAGGGGCAAAATCATAATTATGCAAAAGTTTAGGGGCAAAATTATAATTTTGCCAAAGTTTGAGTTAGGGACTGTTTTGAGTAGTACATTAATTAAATAAGTGAAATGTGATGTCTTAGACCCTGAAAAATGAGATTTGGACCTAGAACGGGAGGAAAATAAAAAATCGAGAAAGTTGGTAAAATGATCGTTTTGGTATCGAGGTAAGATCATATGTTTAATAAGCATTTAATTATGCATATTTGAATGATAAATTGATATTTTGGCCATAAATACTTTAGTATTGAGTTTTTATATAATGATTAATGTTTGGTAATAATTTGATATTGGAAAGAGAACTTGTATAATTTATATGTAAGACCATATTTTGTATTATGCCTTTGTATGATAACAAGAAAGTATTGACTAGCATAGTTTGATGAGAATAAATTAAGTTGATGATATGATGAGATTTAGAATGTAAGTATGTAAGTTGAGTAGCATTTTATTATTATGCAATTATTGTTATTAGTAATGTTATTATTGAGTTATGCAACAAACCTTGAGAATTTGAGCAACTATGTTTCAGCTATGACTTGACAAGGCATTGATATCTCAAAGTCCATGGCTATACCATGGCAATTAAGGAAGAATTGACGGAAAAGTCCATGTTCATAACATGGCATTTAAGGAGGAATTGACGATTACGGATACCATGTAAGACCATGTCAAGACATGGCATTGGTAAGGCAAGGATCCCATGTAAGACCATGTCAAGACATGTCATTGGCATTGATTAAGGACTCTATGTAAGACCACATCAAGATGTGGCATTGGCAATAAGATAAGGATACCATGTAAGACCATGTTTGGAGCATGGCATTTGGTAAGATAAAGATGTCATGTAAGACCATGCCAAGGCATGGCATTGATAAGTTCTATAAGGCAAGGAAATCATGTAAGACCATGTCAAGACATGGCATTGATGAGTTACTATAAGGCAAAGGTCCCATGTAAGACCATGCCAAGGCATGGCATTGGTGAGTTCATAAGGCAAGGATACCACGTAAGACCATATCAAGACATGGCAATGATAAGTTCAAAAAGGAAAAGGTTCCCAAGTAATCCAAAGAGTAAGTCAAAGAAATGACAAGGTGAGAACATGAAGAAAGAGTACAGGTATGCATTTAAGGCTTATTTAACATTGAGATTGTAAGTAATTGAAATTGTCAAATATTAAGTAAGTGATGAGTTTTCAGTTATGCTTATGACACTTTATGACATGATTGGCAATATGCCTATATTATGAAAGAGTACTCATGTGTTAAGTGAGATGTTGCAGGTATGTAAGCAAGCTATTAAGTAAGGTTCCCTTTGTATTCTAATCCTTTGGTAAGGTTACCGATGAGTTCACCGAGAAAATCGATTAAGTGAAATTATGTGTGGCTTGTAGTGATAAGTGTAGGTATATGCATGTGTAACGTATGAGCAATATGCACGATATGTAATCGGAAATTGGAAATATTGTTATAGGTAAGTAATGAATACAACTAAAGTGAGTGAGAGCCAAAAATTTACAAATAAAACTATTTTGGACAGCAGCAGTAGAGTAACTTCAAAAAATCACCAAAAATGGTAGAAATGGAATCAGTAGTTGAGTAAGATATGAAATTAAATATTATTGAGTCTATTTTCATATGAAAGAAATATAGAAAGCAAAGAAATTCTGTATTTTGAGATATTTAGATTTTTTGAGACTGGTATAGAATGATTACGTGATCCCTTGTTTTGTCTTGGAAAAATCATTAAAACTTGTAAAAAAATAATTATGTGATATAATTTATATTCTTGAAATTCCAAATGAGTCTAGCTTCAAATAAACTAAACAATAAGGTCATCTGAATTCTGTACGAGAAGATAATTGATTAGTAGTGAAGAGATGTCAGAACAGTCGAACAAGGAAAGAGGGAAATTTTAATGAATAAACTTTACTAATTGGAAAGACTAAAAATTCTAGAAATTTTATGGTATGAAGATATATGAGTCTAGTTTCAAGAAAAATTATCGGTTTGTAATTCAGAGTTCTGTAGTTCAAGAAATAAATAATTTAGTGACAGCGATTCAAGTAGATAAATTAATGTGAACATGATAAGGTATAAACATGTGATTTAATGATTGTATCAATTTGAGAACTTGTTGTGAGGATTTGTCTCGTTGAGGCTTTGGTAAGTCTACAAATGAGTAAGTTGAGAAAGTAAGAACTTAGCATTATTTATGCTAGTTATGATAGCTTAGTAGTAAGCTAAATTCATTGCTAATGCTTATTATATTTACATGTGAACTTACTAAGCTTTATAAGCTTACCCCCTTTTCTTTCCCATGTTTCAGAGTCCTATTAAACAAGCTCGGGCTGAAAGTCATCGGAGATCGCTTCACATTATCAAGCTATCTATGGGTATCTTTATTTATAAATGATTTAAGTTATGGCATGTATAGGGGCTTGACTAAGTCATTTTGTATATGTGTTAATTAATTTGATTAAATGTATTTCTTCATAACAGTAATAAGGATTATTCTGTATTTAGCCATGAGTTGTGGCTCATATTGGTCATGGAGTTATAATGCTTGTGTATGCATGTGTTTGTTAAAGTTTAAATTATAAGTGAAATTTTGTGGCTCGGGATTTGGTAGAATGTATTGTTAAGTATGGTAATGCCTCGTTGTAACACCCCAAACCCGGCCTAGAAGTTAGGCCCGAATCCGGTGTGTCACACTAAAAATTTTTTCGATAACGTATAAAGAAAACATGTCAAATGAGATAAAAAAAAATGTTAGATCCTTTTCTATTCATACAAAAATAGATGTTGATTTGTTAAAATCAAGAAAATCAAGTTTGACTTGAGATATTTAATAAAATACTACTAATTTCGAAGAGTGATCGATTAAATTTGAAGTAATAATTTTATCAAACTGTGACTTTTGGAAATATCGTTGATAGTTCGAGGGAAATTTCCGCATTAAAAATATTTGTAAAAGTTTATTTTGAAATTCATTTGTTAATCGATTTTGGAAAACCTTTATTATGATTTTAGAAAATCCCATTTAAAATAATTTGAGTAAAATATAAACACGTCAAACATAAAGCAAAATAAAATAATCCAGAGGCCTTATTACAACACATAACTCAAAATAGTAAAGTAATAAAGTAAACGAAGTAAGAAACTAAAGTCCAAATAAAACCATTTCTGGAGTATGGCCTACACCAAGTCATCCATGGCCCCAAGTCCTCGTCACTAAACATTACCTACAAGGGTTAAGAGAAAAGGGGGGTGAGTTACAAGAACTCAGTGTGAAATCCCCTTACCATCATCCACTGGGTCGGAACACACATAGCCAATATTTTGGGCCTAAGCCCATTTACAATAACAATAATGTATCAAATATAACATGTGTATCAAATGCAATTTCCCAAACCAAACCTAAATTTCCATCCGCTACACACCACCCGTACTAACCAGCACACCTGTGGGGATCAAGTCAACCCACCCCGCCAACACACCGATCGTAGGCATAAAGCCATTTAAAATGTTTGTGGCTGAGCCACCCGAACTAGATTGTGGTATAGCCACCAGAACTTCTCTTTAATTTTATCCCAACCCATGCAATCATGTGTACATATACAAAACATAATAATATTCATATAATAATTTCAACATAAGGCCCATATTACAAGTTGGCTCATTTCTCATTTTGGTCTATATGGTAATTTATCAAATCGGCTCCTTAAGCAATTTAGCAATTCGGCCCATTAAGCAATCTAGCAATTCGGCCAATTAATCAATCTAGCAAATTGGCCCATTAAGCACATGAGGCGCATATAACAAATATCACATTTTCCTATTAATCAATATGTCCATTCGGCCCATAAGGCAATATGTCAATTCAATCTATTAAGCAATTTCGTATTTCGGCCCATTAACACTTTACAAATCGGCCCAATAGGGGCATTTCCATAATTCGGCCTATAAGTGACTTTTTGTAATTTGGCAATCATACCCACTAAGGGTATTTCAGTAATTTACACTCAAAGGGTATTTCGATAATTTCATAACCAAGGCTTAACTACTAATTTGGGGCATAAAAGTTTGAAACTGTCCAACTGCATCATACCGACTAAATTGACTATAACTCGAGTTAGGAACCTCAAAATCTAAATCCGTAAATTTTCTTTGAAACTAAACTTGTATATATTTCTCCTATAAGTTTTCCAGAATTTTTAGCTTAACCATTTAGTACAGTTTATTCTTTAAAGTTTCCCCTGTTTCACTGTCTAATGATTCTAACCTCTCTTTCCTTAATCACAAATATCTTACTGTACGCTTTTCATCTACTACTCCCACTTGTTTCCATTGAAAATAGGTTCACTAAGGAATCCATACATATAAATTATGTCCCATAATTCACTTTGTACAATTTTATACGATTTTTCCAAGACAAGATGAGAATACCCCAAAGTCATTCGAACCGGTCTCACTAAAATTAACATATCTCGAATATAATATTCCTTTTCCTTCTCTGTTTCTTCCATATTAAAGTAGACACAGTAAGATTTAATCTGATATATTACTCACTTGTAATTTTTTTATCTAATTTTTCGTGATTTTTCAAATACACATCACTGTTTCTGACCGAAACTGTTTTATTACAAAACATGATTACCACTACAATCATACGCACGTCAAAGTGATCACGGATGCCGATTATCGATTTTCTTCGGTATTTCTACCAAATCACAGAATATTTCATGTAAACTTTCAAAGAGATGTGAGACTTACTCACCATTTCAAACATATATTCGGAAGGGTACGAGATTACACACCTTGATTATGAGTTGTGCTTTCTACTGATTTTAACACCTATATTGATAATTGATAGAAGATTAGTCTCAACTTTGATAATCGTAACTAGAAACACTTTATTAGGCTAACTCCACTTACCACAACTATGATCTCCCTCGATGCACCAAAAATTAATCCTACCAATAATATCAATTAGGCAACCTTCAATCCGATTAACTCAATAACCAAATGGAGATATCGAATGGACTATGAAAGATCTTCCTTACCTTAATCGATTATAAATTCGTTTCTCACGATCGTCCTATGACTAGAGATGATTAGGCGATGTTGTGGTATTTGGCCTCCCTCTATATCACATTGCTTAAGGAATGAGAAAGAAAGAAAGAACGATGGAAAGGTTTCGGTTATGGAGGAGAATGAACAATGATATTCGGCTATCAAGGTGATTAGACAAAAGATGAATATGTGACCAATTCAAGAGAAGAGAAAATGCACTATTGTGCTAGAAAATTTCGGCAAAGAAAGCAGCAAAAAGAGAGAAGATGACACAAAGGTTGCAATAGGATTTTTGGCCAAAACAAAACCAAGACCTTACCAAATGCCAAGATAAAATTTTCAGCCACCTATCTACCTCAAAATCGTCCACATGCATCCCCCCTTAGGATAAGAGTTTGGCCACCCAAGCTTTCCAAAACACCATCCACAAAATAAGCCTCTTGTCCCCCTTACTTACCTATTTCTCTTGATTCCTTTCCCCAAATTCAACCTTGCCTTATTCTTATAGCCACCTTACCAAAAATAATGAAGTCCACCCTTGCCATAAATAGTCCTTGGCCGACACTTAAGGAAAGAGTGCAAAAATATTAGCCAAACATTGCGCACAAAGGGATTTGAACCTCTTCCCTCAAGGTACTTCACTTAATGCCATAACCTCTTTACTAACTGCTCACTTGTGCTAACCATTTATTCATTTATTTCAATAAGCATTGAAGTTACTTACCATCTCTCCTTAAAGTGCTAAAATACCAAATTTTTCCTAAGGCCCAATTAAACCTGAGACTTCATAGAAACCCCATAAACTCTAAATTCACTTAACTAACAAGTCCAACTTGTAATAATGCCATTCTCTTGTTCTCAAAATTTTAAACATTCCTACGCCCAAGGCCTATTGGGCCCAATGCTACTAAGCCCAATTTTGGGATGTTACAATTCTACCCTCCTTAAAGAAATTTCGTCCTCGAAATTTCCAACTATAGGAACAATCGCAAATCCTAACCTAGCACCTTACACCTCCGCCGCGCACTCTGATCTTAATAACACTAATTCGCTTTCTATCTCTAACCTTGGAAACTCTTCATATCATCAAATATTTAATCCCCAGTAGCAAACAGGTATTTATCACCCATTCATAAAATTTTCTACCTTCAAACATCACGTCCAACCAAAACATACCTGACTTGATAGTGATGGAACAATCCCGAGCCTTATGCTCCTTAGACCCACATCTCAAACATGCTCCTGACCTCCTCCAGCACTCACCCGGATGGCGTCTTCCGCAATAATCACAAGCTAGAAAGTTTGGACGTGCCTTAACACGCTTTATGGAACGAGACTGCAATCCACAAGAACCACGATCTCCTTTCTTTTTACAGTCCACAGACCCAACTCGAAGTGCTTCACTGATTTCCTTAATTTTCTTCAATACCTTCTTAACTATCTGAGTCAGCTCATCAACCCCAACTCGATCATGAGATCTCGTCTCAGCCACTAACGATGTCTGCGCCTCTCTTTTGGGCACATGCATTGGTGCCAAAGATCTAGCCCTAGCACCTCGGCCTCTACCACGTCTATGTCTACGGCGTCCACGTCTTCTAGTGCTCATGTTTACTAAGTCGATATAATCTGATTAAGAGTTTTATGAATCTTTATGCTATTTCGATATTTATTAAACAATGTTTTATGAAACATAAGAAGCAAAGTTGTTTTTGCAAATGCATCCTAGAGTCTCAGTCTCTATAGTTTCAACTCCTAAAGCTAACAGTTCTAGAGTATTCTACTTTGTAGAATTTTCATATCACAAAAATTATAAAATGAAAACAAATACTTACTTAACTTGGTGCCGGATACTCGTGGTGCCATACTTCCTTTAGAACATATATTTATAAATCAAAATTCTAAACAGCTTTGGAAAACGTTTTTGAACCCAAACCACGGCCGAGTTTTGTAACTGGGCTCTGATACCATAAAATGTAACACCCCAAACCCGGCCGAGAAGTTAGGCCCGAATCCGGTGTGTCACACTAAAAAGTTTTTCGATAACGTATAAAGAAAACATGTCAAATGAGATAAAAAATGTTAGATCCTTTTCTATTTGTACAAAAATAGATGTTAATTTGTTAAAATCAAGAAAATCAACTTTTACTTGAGATATTTAATAAAATACTACTAATTTCGAAGAGTGATCGATTAAATTTGAAGTAATAATTTTATCAAACTGTGACTTTTGGAAATATCGTTGATAGTTCGAGGAAATTTTCATATTAAAAATATTTGTAAAAGTTTATTTTGAAATTTATTTGTTAATCGATTTTGGAAAACCTTTATTATGATTTTAGAAAATCCCATTTAAAATAATTTGAGTAAAATATAAACACGTCAAACATAAAGCAAAATAAAATAATCCAGAGGCCTTATTACAACACATAACTCAAAATAGTAAAGTAATAAAGTAAACGAAGTAAGAAACTAAAGTCCAAATAAAACCATTTCTGGAGTATGGCCTACACCGAGTCATCCATGGCCTCAAGTCCTCATCACTGAGCATTACCTACAAGGGTTAAGAGAAAATGGGGGTTACAAGAACTCAGTGTGAAATCCCCTTACCATCATCCACTGGGTCGGAACACACATAGCCAATATTTTGGGCCTAAGCACATTTACAATAACAATAATGTATCAAATATAACATGTGTATCAAATGCAATTTCCAAAACCAAACCTAAATTTTCATCCGCTACACACCACCCGTACCAACCAGCACACCTATGGGGATCAAGTCAACCCACCCCGCCAACATACCGATCGCATGCATAAAGCCATTTAAAATGTTTGTGGTTGAGCCACCCGAACTAGATTGTGGCAGAGCCACCAGAACTTCTCTTTAATTTTATCCCAACCCATGCAATCATGTGTACATATACAAAACATAACAATATTCATATAATAATTTCAACATATGGCCCATACTACAAGTTGGCCCATTTTTCATTTTGGCCCATATGGTAATTTATCAAAACGACTCCTTAGGCAATTTAGCAATTCAGCCCATTAAGCAATCTAGCAATTCGGCCAATTAATCAATCTAGCAAATTAGCCCATTAAGCACATGAGGCCTATATAACAAATATCACATTTGCCTATTAATCAATATGTCCATTCGGCCCATAAGGTAATATGTCAATTTAGCCTATTAAGCAATTTCGTATTTCGGCCCATTAACACTTTACAAATCAGCCCAATACGGGCATTAAGGGCATTTTCGTAATTTGGAAATCATACCCGCTAAGGGTATTTCGGTAATTTATCCTCTAAGGGTATTTCGGTAATTTCATAACTAAGGCTTAACTACTAATTTGGGGCATAAAAGTTTGAAACTGTCCAACTACGTCATACCGACTAAATTGACTATAACTCGAGTTACGAAACTTTAAATCTAAATCCGTTAATTTTCTTTGAAACTAGACTCGTATATCTTTCTCCTATAAATTTTCCAGAATTTTTCCAGAATTTTTAGCTTAACCATTTAGTACAGTTTATTCCTTAAAGTTTCCCTTGTTTCACTGTCCAATGATTCTGACCTCTCTTTCCTTAATCACAAATATCTTACTGTACGCTTTTCATCTACTACTCCCACTTATTTCCATTGAAAATAGGTTCACTAAGGAATCCATAATTCACTTTGTACAATTTTATACAATTTTTCCAAGACAGAACAAAAATACCCCGAAGTCGTTCAGAACCAGTCTCACTAAAAGAACATATCTCAGAATATAATATTCCTTTTCCTTCTCCATTTCTTCCATATTAAAGTAGACACAGTAAGCTTTAATCGGATATCTTACTCACTTTGTAATTCCTTTTATCCAATTTTTTCGTGATTTTTCAAATACACGTCACTGTTTCTGACTGAAACTGTTTTATTACAAAACATGATTACCACTACGATCATACGCACGTCAGAGTGATCACGGATGTCGGTTATCAATTTTCTTTGGTATTTCTACCGAATCACAGATTATTTCATGTAAAATTTCAAAGAGATGTGAGACTTACTCACCATTTCAAACATATATTCGGAAGGGTACGGGATTACACACCTTGACTACGAGTTGTGCTTTCTGTCGATTTCAACATCTATATTGATAGTTGATAGAAGATTAGTTTCAACTTTGATAATCATAACTAGAAACACTTTATTAGGCTAACTCCACTTACCACGACTGTGATCTCCCTCGATGCACCAAAGATCGATCCTACCAACAATATCAATTAGCTAACCTTCAATCTGATTAACTCAATAACCAAATGGAGATATCGAATGGACTATGAAAGTTCTTCCTTACCTTAATCAATTATCATCCCGTTTCTCACAATCTTCCTATGACTAGAGATGATTAGGTGATGTTGTGGTATTCGGCCTCCCTCTATATCACGATTGCTGAAGGAATGAGAAAGAAAGAAAGAATGATGGAAATGTTTCGGTTATGGAGGAGAATGAACAATGATATTCACTATAAAGGAGATTGGACAAAAGATGAATATGTAACCAATTCAAGAGAAGAGAAAATGCACTATTGTGCTAGAAAATTTTGGCAAATAAAGTAGCAAAAAGAAAGAAGATGACACAAAGGTTGCAATAGGATTTTTGGCCAAAACAAAACCAAGACCTTACCAAATGCCAAGATAAAATTTTCAGCCACCTATCTACCTTAAAACTGTCCACATGCATCCCCCCTTAGGATAAGAGTTTGGCCACCTAAGCTTTCCAACACACCATCCACAAAATAAGCCTCTTGTCCCCTATACTTACCTATTTCTCTTGATTCATTTCCCCAACTTCAACCTTACCTTATTCTTATAGCCACCTTACCAAAAATAATGAAGTCCCCCCTTACCATAAATAGTCCTTGGCCGACACTTAAGGAAAGAGTGCAAAAATATTAGCCAAACATTGCACACAAAGGGATTTGAACCTCTTCCCTCAAGGTACTTCACTTAATGCCATAACCTCTTTACTAATTGCTCACTTGTGCTAACCATTTATTCATTTATTTCAATAAGCATTAAAGTTACTTACCATCTCTCCTTAAAGTGATAAAATACCAAATTTTTCCTAAGGCCCAATTAAACCTGAGACTTCATAGAAACCCCGTAAACTCCAAATTCACTTAACTAACAAGTCCAATTTGTAATAATGCCATTCTCTTGTTCTTAAAATTTTAAACATTCCTACGCCCAAGGCCCATTAGGCCCAATCTTACTAAGCCCAATTTTGGGATGTTACACTCGTACCCAGTTTCGGCGTAGTATACGGGTAAGGGGTGTTACAGTGAATTATCGGTAATGCCTCAAAACCCTATTTCGGCGTTGAATATGGGTGAAGGGTGTTACACGGGAGCTTAACTCACTTCAGTGATCCTAATTAACTTAAGAAATCGGGTTTTATCAAGTTAGCTATTAATTAACTAGTTATTACCTCTCAGCCTCTAACTAATTAACTAATCGATCAATACACGCTTACCTCTCTGTCTCACTTTCTTGATCGGGATAAATGATGAGGTGCCCAGTAAACTTATCTCTTGATATCCTAAATTACTTCCTAGTAGTGTCACTCCCTAGGGTTTAATCACACATAATTTAAACTAGCTAACTCGAATTTCAACCCTTATTCATTTGTTAATTATTCACACATCATTTCATTAAACTTCCCAAGGAAATTAGCTACCCATGGATCAAAATATAATAATTTCTAAAGTCATATTTAACATGCAAAACAACAAATTAAATAGAAGTAAGGAGTAGAGAAAGAAGTATATTTTTCAATATCAATTGAAGCTCGGAATAAAAATCTCCATTAACAGTCGCGAAGATCTCCTTGATTGCAATTGGATTCAACAAAAAAATAATGAAGAACTAATATATTAAAGCCTTGGATCGAAAACGAATCCAAGTTAAAAGAATAAAAAAGTATAAAAAAGGACTAAACTAGAAGGAAAATAGAACTAATTAAAAACCTAAAACCTAAAAATATTAAAACGACTAACTTGGTGAAGCCTCCTCAAATTAGACTTAACATGCCTATTTATAGGGTTTATACTCAAACCTCATTAGGATTACTAAAAATCTGATTAAGGTACATTGTGAGGATTAAAATACCCCTAATTAAATTTTCCTATTTGTTACTCAGTGTTGCAACACCCATGAAAGGTGTCGCGACATTGCCTTCATTCTTTGGGTATTTTGGCTTCAAAGCCTGGTCTGCGACACCACTTTTGAGTGTTGTTACGTTGTAGTCATCCCTTTCCTTCTAAGCCCGAAAACAGTGTCCTACATACTTGATAGAGCAGTTAGATCATCACTAGGCACATAGTGGCCCATTAGATCATTACATAACTCAAAGTTGCATAAAAACACTTATTTTTCATAATTTAAACACAAAATAATAAAAAAAACCAAAATCAAAATAAAAACATAAATAAATGTTATAAAATAATCTCGCTAAGTGCAGGTAAGACCTTAATTTTTCCACAAAAAATTGTGGCAGATCATCTAGCCCTAAAATAAACCACAGTTATACCTATTGTTCTCGAGTTTTATGTAAATTTAAAAGTTTCAGTGGAAATCATGTAACGATTTAGGGACTATAAATTAAAATTTCTCCAAGTGTTATTAGTGAGCACTATGGCATTCCATGGCATCAACATAATGATATTGAATAGATGGATTTAGAATTCTATAAAAATGTTGACGTGGATGTCATTCTTACCTACCTAACAAAAGGTAGAGGGGAATGTAAGTGGGAACTGTTGAATCTGGTGCCCTAAGTATTGTTTATTCATTTGTAAACTGGTAATTTTTTGAACAAATTGATTAATAAAACAAATTCATTGATTACATTAATATAATTTATATAATTTTCCTCCCATGGTTTTTGCACGGAAAGCAAAATGGATGCAAATGTTGCTAATTATTTGTCTAAATGTTTAACAAATACTAAGAGGTATTACGTGATCAGGTTGTAGTATTAAAAGACAACTTGTCTTATTAGACGAGCCTAAACATGTCTTTAGTCTAATTGAAATTGAGCAAATTGATTAAAACACTAATATATCGTATATCAAGTCCAATTGAGGAGATGCCTTATCTTGGACATCGGAATGGATGACTTCCACAAGATAGAGATATAGATGTGACTGACTAGATTGACAGTACATCAGACAGAACCAAAGTAGAATAGATCCTGAATCCGTTTATGGATTTATTCACTTGTGATGTTCATAGTGTGGTATACCTAAATCATGTGTGGATGATGGACTATGTATGCGTGACTCGTACACTTTGATGTAAGTAAAAGCTTGAGTTCAAATAGGTAAGGATCAAAAGCTGTTGCGTTGGGTGTATGAATTCTATAATATGTAGCATCATTCACAACAGTGAAATTTATATCACAAAACATAGGTAAGTGTAACATCCTTAAAATGGGGTCTCTACATTTTGTGTGTTTGCATGGGACGATATGCTTATTGTGCTAGTTTAGCATGTTTTGGGGCCTAGGCATGACCTCGGGTTAGGCCTGAGTCATGGTTAAAATTTTCGTTTTGGCACTTAGGAATAGGGAGCTAAGGGAGTTAGCGGTTAAAAGAATATATTGGAAGGTTGTGATACAAACAACCTAGTGGCAAAATGGCAAAGGAGGCGCCACTAAGGTGCTTGGATGGTGACGCCACATGCAGGGAAGGGGAGCTCAGGTTCGAGCAGCAGAAATCTCATTTTCTACTTATTATTTTGACGCCAAGCTGAGGAAGTGGTGTGCTCAGGGTGGACTCTGGAGGATAAGGATAGAAGGAGTCAAATAGATGAAGGTGAGGAAATTTAGGAGCTTGAATCTTATCAGCCTCATTTCAAGGTGTTGGCCAAAAGTTGGACTGTGGGGAGGAGGAGGATCGATTTTGGGTACTTGGGAAGGGGTGTGACGAATGTCTATGATGGTTTAGGGAATATTTCGACAAGTGGGGATAGTTCTTTTTGTTTTCTCTTGAGTTAGAGTCATAAGCCGAAACCCCTCTTGCTCTCTTTCTCATTTTTGTTTTTCTCTTTTCAACATTCTTGGTGCTTGGCCGAACCATCCTTGCCATTTCCTTGAGAAAGGCCAAAACCAAATATTCATCATCTTCTCTTCTTTGCCGAATCTTGGGACTATTTTCTTCTCCATCTCTTCCCTCTTCAAAAGCCAAAATCTTTGTCGCTTCTCTTTCATTTTCATCAAGTATTGTGGCCGAATACCCTTAGCCTCCTTTCTTTCTCTTCTCAGTGTTCTAATCCTCATTGAAGTGTCGAATCTATCTCCTTCTTGTAGGGTTATAGCCGAATCTCCTTGTAAGTAACTTCTTCTTCTTCTTTTCTTGATTGATTTGGGTAATGCCAAAATCCCACTTCTCTTCTATCTCCTCATTTGTTGTAGATCCAAACTTAAACTCTTCTTGTTCTATATTGGTGGCCGAATCTACCAGTAAGGTAAAGGGGTAAGTGTTTTACGGTTTCAGTATTTCTTGTTGTGGTTGATAACGAAGGCTTAGGCCGATGAAAGTGGTACTTGATCGATTGTAGGGAGGAGTGTAGCCGAATACAGTGGATCTTCGGGATTTAGTGGCCGATCTAGGTAAGGGTTTTTACATTTCAAATCTGGTTCTTATTCTTTCAAAAGCTGAAGGCTAATTATGTTTATGATAGGGCTTAGCCGATTGTAAAGGGAAGGTCATCGCGTAGCTTCGGGATTTGGTTGGAAACCAAATCAGTATTAAGGTAAGTGCTACCTTTGTGTGATACATCTTCGGGATTTTGGTGATTTAGCCGAATGGCTATAATCTTAAAAGTATGTGTTGGCCGATTGTAGGGTAGAATGAAGACTAACATTTTGGGATTTCGCTTGGATCTATAAATAGTCAGGTGTGTAACGCTTACACACTTTGTTAGTATGATATAATTATTGTGTAACAGTTGTAGCCATTAAAACCGATAGTTATGCCTTGTGGGCATGAGCATGGACTCTGGGTAAGTCCTCTGATTATAGATCTCGTTATATGCTATCATGTCATTGTTTAATGCTATGCCATGTGTTACTTGCATCATCATGTGTTATTATGCCACGATTGTTATGGACATGATGGTGGGATTGTTGAGAGGAGGGGGAAGAATTATTTGGACTGTCACCAGTGGTTTTGACCATACGACGGGTTGGCCCCGTCTTTGATATTATAATTTCTGACTAAGTCCCAGTGGTTTTGACCACCAGTGGTTTTGACCACATATGAATATTGTGACTCATCCCAGTGGTTTGGTACCACAGTGGGTTGGCCCCACATGATTAATTACGGGATTGTCATCAGTGGTTTTGACCACGCGATGGGTTGGCCCCATCACTTGATTTGTGACTACGGTCACCAGTGGTTTTGACCACACCGATATATATTTGTGGCTACGGTCACCAGTGGTTTTGACCACCAGTGGTTTTGACCACACGGGGTAGATAAATGATTGGATGGTTAGGTTATGGGTTGCAGGATTTGCATGTTATACTGATGATTTGTGTAAGTGCTTGTACTATCGGGTTGGGGATTTATACACTGATCGGGTTGGGAATTTATACACTAAGTCTCGATGACTCACCCCTTCCCTTATATTTTGCAGATGAGGCGTAGATTGCGGATATGGAGCCGGGGAGGACTCGTGGCGGCCATGCATGCTAGTTACGAGTTTTTATTTAAAATTTCTATTTTTGGTTTTATTTATTTACATCAATTTGGTTTTGGTTTTGTAATAAGGCCGCTAAGTATTAATTTGGGTTTTTATTTCTAGATTATAATTTAATTATTTTATGCATATGTTTTATAACTTGATTTGCTTTATTAACCGGTATTAAATCGAAGTTTACAAAATTATACTCTATATCGGGTTTTTCAACGTTACCATCGGGTGACATTATTCACAAGGTAATGACAAAGTTAACAAAGATGATTTCAAACCTAAACTTTCAAACAAACTAGTAACAACAACCGAATTTTCGAAGCAAGAGTTTCTTTGAATTCTAAAGCAACCTAAAAACGTTTTCAACATCACTTTTTATAGGGTTTGCTAAACCCTTAGAATGATAAAAGAGTTTTCTGTAAAAATAAATCGGAAACTTGTTTATTCAACCATTTTCACCCGTAACATGCCAGATTCGGCCGTGGTATGTTGACCGGGTTTAGGGTGTTACAGTAAGTGATATCCTCTTATTGGCATTACATGGTTGATGAAAAGTAATATAGCCACGAGTCATCCGTCTTTGAGATGGATGACTTGATCACTATTTGATAGTGATTGACTTTTCATGAAGGAAGATGTAGTGGTTACCATGAGATAAAATAGGATCATATTGGGAGAACGAATATTATCCAAAAGAGATCAAGGATATCCTATGAGGCTAACACACTTATGACAAGGTCAATGGATGAGCATTGAGTAATTACTTTCATAATGGTATGTCGTTAGGGAAAGCTCAGCCATGATACTATAGTGAAATATATTTATGACTAAATGAGTTTATAATTAACAAGAAAAAAGCTTAAACTTAATTATAAATCATTTGAGCTTCAATTGTATATATCCAATCGATTCCTCCGCTAGCTTGTTGAAACTAGAAATAAATTGCATGTTTGAATATAAATGAATGGAATGAATAGGAAAAGAGAAATGGGAAAATTTGAAGAATGACTATGGTTTTCAAAAAATAGAGAAATGAATGTAGGTTTCTAAAAATAGAAATGGAAATGATCCATTTCCATTCCTATATGGACTACTTAAAAAATGATTAGAAGAATAAGTTTATGTTTTTGGACTATTTTGAAGCGTAAAAATGAAAATAAACAATTTGGTCATAGTGAACATGGTGAATTTTGAAATATTGAACATATTTTCTCAAAATTTTAACAAAGGCAAAATTGTCAAATTTTCATTAGGGTTAAAATCGTCTTATGTTGGGTGTAACAGTCCGATTTTGGGGCTAGTCAGAATGGTGGTTTTAGGTTGGATAAATTTTTTTAATATTATTTTATGTGTTATGGCATAATTATATGAGTGAATGAAAATTTTCGTGGATTAGAATGTATGCTAAATTGTGAAAAAGACTAAATTGCATAAAGTGCAAAAGTTTCATTTTACAAGCTAGAGTTGTCATATAGCTATAGAATTTTAATTGGAGGTTTTAAATGTGCAATTAGGGCTTTTTAAAGGCAATAGCCGACCATAGGAGGGACAAGAAGCTTAATTTAGTCCAAGTTTGGTAGTGTTAGGTGATTGATGAATAAAATAATATAAAAATAAAGAAGAAAAAAGATATCATCTTTTTCTCATTATCCCTACCATCGAAAATTTTAGCAAGAGAAAGGGTTTAGAAGCTTGAAAATTTTTATCCACTTCAATCTTTACAAATAAAGAAGAACGTGGAATTAACCTTGATCTGGGAAAAGGCAAGGTTTCAAACTAAATTGCAAACTGACATATTTTGTATCGAGGTAAGTTTATGTGTAAACGATACATCCGTATTAAATATGTTTTTACCTATTAGTGCATTGTGTGGATGTAAATGCTTATTGGTGAGATTTATTGAGAATGGTAGAAATGGGAAATTCTCGGATGAACCTTCGAAATAGAAATATGGATATGGATAAATATCCGTAAATGCATAATTATTATTGTTGGTGGGCTGTGTGCGATACGACCTTGTTATTTATTAACGATGGGTTGTGTACGATACCATCGTATTTATTTTCATTTTGGTGGGCTGTGTGCGATACCGTCGTAATTATCATTGTTGATGGGTTGTGTGCGATACCACCCTATTATTAATTAATGGTAGGCTGTGTGCGAAACCACCGGGTATCTTGTATCATTCTGAAGTGTTGATCGAGAAACTTATCTAAGTGAAATTACATGTGGCTTTGTGGTGATAAGTGTATGGTATAAGTGCAAGTAAATGTGAGCAATGTTATATGATACATGTATGGGATATGGTGAGGTTTGAAATAAGTAAGTATGGTTATGAGGACTTGAATGGTTCTTATTTAGCATGTAATATTCTTGATTGATAAAGACGCGTTATGACGTATATTATTTACATATAGACTTACTAAGCTTAAAGCTTCTCCCTTCTCTTTTTCCTTATTTTATAGTGTCAAAAAGCCAGCTCGGGATACGGAGATATTAGAGGACCACCCACACTATCAGCACTTCTTGGTATAGTTAGATTTATCATTTTGAGCATGGCATGAATAGGGACTAGACTTAGTTGAATGTCATATTGTTTTGGCCAAATGTGTTGGCTCATTCAAAGATGGATTCCTTTGTATAAGGCCATAGTTGATGGCTTTTTCTTATTAATCTATGAAATGATGAGGTTATTCATGAATGTGCAAGATGCATGGTTGATTTCTTGGTTTAATTATGCATGAATGAGTTGATGGTTTGATGTGGTTTATGTTTGTATGAGTTGGGGTGGTAGAAAGAGCTTGGCAAATAGCCTTATTCTTTTCCATACGGGTAGGCACACGAGCGTGTGTCTACGCTATGTGTGACACACGGTTAGCTTTATGGGCGTGTGGTTAGTCCGTGTGTCCCCCTGCATGCTAGGTTTGTAAGTCAATGTGCTCAGTAGTAACCACACAGGTGAGACACGGCCGTGTGGCTCAACCATGTGGAGGACACGACCATAGGAATGGGCATGTGCCCAGGCTGTGTGAAGTCTGCACCTAAATTACAAATTTAATTCGCTACACAGTCAAAGGACAGGAGCGCGTGCCTTAGCCGTGTGACATTTATGGGGTGATGACGTCAGAAATAGAATGCCAAGGTTTTTGCATATGGTCTAAGACATGGGCGTGTCGTAGTCGTGTGAGGGAAACGGGCGTGTGTCCGGCCATGTGAAAACCCCTATAGGATTGAATTGAGAAATAAATCCACACGGGTGTGGAGCACGGGCATGTGATATGCCACACGGGCGTGTCCCTTCCTCCATACGAGCGTGTGGATTGTTTGATGAAAATTTTCTAAGTTTTTCTAGAGATCTTTAAAGGAGTTTGATTTAATCCCGAACCAGTCCTAGTGTGTGATTTAGGCTTCATAGGCTTATTTAGGAGGTGTTACGAAAAATTTCTAATTTTTAGTGGAAAAACATGTCTCGGTATTGCATAATGTTGTGTATAAGTCTCGTAACGCCTAGTACCATGTTTTGGCATCGAATACGGGTAAAGGGTGTTATATTTAGTGGTATTAGAGCTATGGTTTAGTCGGTCCTTAGACTACCGTAGCGTGTGTGAGAGTCTAGCTATACATGCCATAAATATATATTGATAGTGTGGTGACTCCTGACAATTTTAAAATGTGTTTTTGTATAGTAAATGGATCCCAACCGAGCTGCTGATGATGATGCAGCTAGTAATGCGTCGGCTCCTACGTAAGGGACCACGCCTGTAGAAAGTAGACCCGAGACTTTAGTTCAAGGAAAAGAGGCTCGAGAAGCTTTTCTCCATATGATGTGTAATTGGTACACTGAGTTTGTACGAGCAAACCCTAATGCTCAACCTCCTCCACCCCCACCTATACCTCAGCCAATCCCCGTGGATCCTCAAGGTATAGATTTGGTATGAATGACCAAACCTCTGGTCGATAAGATTTAAAAATAAGGGGCCGAGGAATTTAGAGCCAACATAGATGATGACCCTGAGAAAGCAAAGTTCTGGCTCGAAAATTCAATGAGGGTGTTTGATGAACTTTCTTGCACACCCAAGGAAAGCTTAAAATGTGTTGTGTCGTTACTGAGGGACTCGGCATACCAATGGTGGAAAACACTAACATCTGTAGTTCCAAGGGAGAGAGTGACATGGGACTTCTTCTTAAGAGTTCTAAAAGAAGTATATAAGTCATCGATTTATTAATCAGTAACAAAAAGAGTTTCTTGAATTGAAGCAAGGCAAGATAGCTGTGGCAGAGTATGAACACGAATCTGTTAGGCTCAGTAAGTATGCTCAAGAGTGTGTGTCTATGGAAGCTATTATGTACAAAAGGTTCGAAGATGGGCTGAATGATGATATCAGATTGCTAGTTGGAATCCTGGAATTGAAAGAATTCTTAGTGTTGGTCGATAGAGATTGCAAGGCTGAAGAGTTGAACAAGGATGATAAACCTCAATTTATACATATTTTAACCCCATGCTTGGCTTATTTTTTTATGAATTTTCATTAGATTTGATGAATTCGATGCTCCTAATCCTTTAAATTCACGTTTTACACTCAGGAGAGCTTAGGGAGTCGAAAAGAATGAGAAATAAGCCAAAACGGGACAAAATGGGCCTACCCTAAGAATCAACACGGCCGTGTGTCACGAGCAGGATCAAACACGACCTGGATCAACATACACTGGCAGACCACACAGCCGTGTGTGGCGTGCAGAAGTGAGCACGGTCTAAGGAATCGAACACAGGCGTGTCACACGAGTGTGTTCCTGCTGTATCAAAGTTAAATTCTATTTGCAATAAGCCACTTGTGGGCCAAAAGAGGTGTTCCAAAGCTTATATAAACACCCTAGGGGGCAATCTAAAGGGGGAGGCTGAATAAAAGGTAGAAATTACTTGAAGACAGCCATTGGGAGCAGCTCAGAAGAAGGATCTCCATCAAGACTGAAGATCTCCCATCAAGTTCTTTAGAAGTTTTTAGGTTTTCTTATGTTTTGTTCTTTTCCTTATTTTAAGATGTTTCCCCCCATTAGTATGAACTAAATCCCTTAGATATCTAAACGGATAAAACCTATGATGGATCTTATTATTATTTGATTTATAAGATAAATACTTGTTCTTATTCTTAATTGTGGGTTCTTATTCTTGTTTTGATAATTCAGGTTATTGATTCAAGTCGAATGTGCTTATTCAGAGGAGCAAATGTCTCTGTTTAAGAGTAGATCAACACAATTGAGCGGAGTTGATTGCAAGCCTAGAAATAAGGCGACAAAAATCTATCGAATAGAGTCAAATCTAATAAGGGAATCCATAGATCGAGCTAATGCGACAATAGGGGTTTTAATTAGAAAGCAATCTCAATTAGTCAACCTAGAGTTAGTTGTTTTTAGTCTTGAAAGAGATATTAACATAAATCATGGATTTTTGTGGATTAAGTCAAGTGAATTAATCATATGAATCAAAAGTAATAAGTGAAGTCTAGGTGGATTCTTCCTTAGGTATTGCCTATCTCATATAAGTTGTCTAAAAGTATTTTCCTAAATCTTTCATTGTCGTGTTTAATTAGTTTTTAGTTTAAAAGAAATCACTTCAATCCTTAGGCTAGATAATAAAAAGATAGTAATTTCTAGTACTCTTGGTACTTGTGGATACGATATTACCGGTCTTACCATAACTATACTATTGAACGATAGGTGCACTTGCCTTTATTGTGATCGTAGTTAGTTAGAGACACATCAAGTTTTCGGCGCCGTTGCCGGGGACTAAGATATTAGGAACACTAAATTTTTATTACTTTAGCCATTTTTACTTTATTTGCAATTTATTTATATTTTTTAATTTATTTTACTAATTTTTCCTTTTATTTGCTTCTGGTAGGTAACTCTAGTTTATGACTAGAAGAAACCCGTCAGGACCATTACTTTATGATAGTGATATAGAAGGTATCGCTTGCAGAAACCGAAAAGAAATAAGGCGAAGTATACAATACATAGAAGAAGAGCAAGAAGACGAAACCAATATTACCGAAGAGATGGTCGATAATAATCCACTACCTCTGGTGGTTACTGCAAACCCAGTGAATCAAAATCCTTCTCCTCGTACTATGTATGATTATGATAAACCTAATTTAATAGGAACTGAATCAAGTATTGTTAGACCTGCTGTTGCTACAAATAATTTTTAATTGAAACCTAACATCATTCAGATGATTTAGCAATTTGTTCAGTTTGATGATCTGCATGATGAGGATCCAAACAATCACTTGGCAATTTTACAACACTTTTAAAATAAATGGTGTTTCTGACGATGCCATTGCCTTCGGTTGTTTCCCTTCTCTTTGAGGAATAAAGCCAACCAGTGGTTGAACTCATTACCATGAGAATCAATCACTACATGGGAACAAATGACTGAAAAATTTTTACTTAAATATTTTTCGCCGGCCAAAACAGCTAAGTTAAGGAATGATATCTCTTCTTTTGTGAAGATGGATCTAGAAACACTTTACGATGCATGGGAGAGATACAAGGATCTACTGAGAAGATGCTCTCACCATGGGTTACCTTTGTGGCTACATGTTCAAACCTTTTACAATGGCGTGAACCCCTCAACTAGGCAGTTGATTGATTCAGCCGTCGGTGGAACCCTAAATAACAAGACCTTTAAAGCGGCTTATGAGTTTATAGAGGAGTTGGCACTAAATAACTATCAGTGGAAAGTTATGAGGATAAAGCCAACAAAAGTCGCCAGTGTTTTCAACCTCGAAGCAGTGACCATGCTATCAAACCAGGTAGAATTGTTAAATAAAAAGATTGATGGTTTGTGTGGTTCTTCACAGGTACATCCAGTGATGCAGTGCGATACAAATGGAGGAGGAACGAATAATACAGAATACCCACCCTACAACCCCGGCATAGAAAATGAATAGATTAACTATATGGGTAACAATTCTAGACCTCAAAATAACCCTTATAGTAACAATTACAATCCAGGTTAGAGGAACCACCCAAACTTTTCATGGGGTGGCCAAGGAAATCAGAGACAACAACTCCCTCCAGGCTTTCAACAGCAACCCTACCCACAAGAGAAAAAAGCCGAACCTTGAGGAGATGCTAACAAAATTTATCACGATGTTAGAAACCCATTTCCAAAACACCGAAATAGCACTTAAAAATCAAAAAGCATCGATTCAAGGGCTTGAAAACCAATCAGGACAACTTGCTAAGCTCATATCTGAATGACCACAAGGTAGCTTGCCAAGCAACACTGAAACTAACCCAAAGGAGCAACTTCATGCCATTACTGCTCATGATAGTGAAGGGTTAGATGAACCAAAATTGAGGCAAGAGAACGTGGTAGAGGAAGGAAAGTTTGAGATAAGACATGCTAAACCAAAACTGGTAAGTATAGAATACCAGCGTCGTGAGCCATATCCCAATGCGACAAAGAAAACAGATGATTAATTTAGTAAATTTCTTAAACTCTTAAAAAAATACATATTAACTTACTGTTTATTGAAGCTCTTCCGCAGATGCCCAATTCAAAAAAATTTTAAAAGAGCTTTTGAGAAACAAAAGGAAGTTAGATGAGGCGTCGCATGTGGAGTTAAATGCAATATGCTTAGCAATCTTACAAAATAGACTACCGCAAAAGTTAAAAGATCTAGGGAGTTTTACTATTCCTTGCTTAATTGGTAGTTTATCTGTTAATAATGCTTTAGCAGATTTAGGGGCAAGCATCAATGTTATGCCTTATAAAATGTTTAAACAACTAGGCCTCGGGAAACCCAAACAAACTAGGATGAGCATTCAATTGGCTAATAAAACTATCAGAGTTCCTAGGGGTATAATTGAGGATGTACTAGTGAAAATTTGATAAATTCATATTCCTAGTAGATTTTGTTGTTTTAGACATGGATGAGGACAATAATGTTCCTTTAATTTTAGGAAAACCCTTTTTAGCAACTGCTAAAACTAGAATTGATGTTGGTACAGGTGAACTCACACTTCGTGAAGGTGACTAAACGATCACTCTTTAGGCTCGAGACTTGGCTAGGACATCGAGTAATAAAGGTGAGAACATAAATTCTATTAATGACCATTTGGGTCAACCTTCTTTTTTAGGAAGCACCACGAAATTACACAACTGAGCCATATCCTAGACCTCATGCCAACAAAGATATAACTGATGAGGAGCGAAGGCTTCAGATCAATGACCTAGATGAGTGGAAGACACATGTTAAGGAGAAACCAACAACACACGAAGCAGAACCAAGGCAACTCCATAACGAACTTAAAGATGAAGCAAATTACTACAAGGTTGGAGACCGAGTTCTAATGGATAATACAAATCCTCGTGTTGCCACTTCTGAACCTAATGGAATAACTCCTTTCACAATACTTAATACTTTCCCATACGGTACAGTCGAGGTAACTCATTCTCAATTTGGCACCTTCAAGGTAAATGGTACTCATCTAAAACTTTATTTTAATACAATTGATAGCAAAAATGAGGAGTTTCAACTCCTCAAACCACCATGATTATACGAATGAAAGGTAAGTCTAGCTTAAGACATTAAACGAGCACTTCTCGGGAGGCAACCCGAGCACTAACCCCATTAATTTTTATATTTTTTATTTTTAGCACCTAACCAAAAACTACCCAAACCAATAAAGCGCAGGTTTCCCTACCACATGGCATTGCACACGGGCCGTGGCCGTGTGGACACCACGAATAGGCACATCGGCGTAGCAAAGACCGTGCGAACCAATGACGAAAAATTTTCCCAATACAAGGGCTGCAAAAAAGCCACGGCCGTGCGAGACAACTGTGGTCGACACTGAAAAAGTAACACAGGAGTGAGACACGCACGTGCGGTTAGGCCGTGGTCGACACTAATTAAGAAACATGGGAGTGGGAACCTCTACACAGGCGTGGGAAAAATGAACGAGATACCATACGGCCATACGATACGATTGTGTGACTTAACATGCCCATGGGACACAGGCATGGGCAACAACCAGGTGCCCTGATTTCTATTTAAACCCCCTTCTTCTCACCTTCTTCCCTAATTCTTCTTCTCCCCAACCATACCTAACACACCCCTTTCTTTTTTCCATTATCTTTCTCCCTTCATTTTCCTTTCCTCCTTTCCCTCATTCTTTCTTTACACCACCACCATAGCAACCACCATCCTTGCCACCATACACAATGAATAATACTAGAGGAAAGACCAGACCACTATCCCCCATTTTGAAAAAGTAAAAGGATCCTAGCACGGTTTCCCCGTGTGCGACCACTCTACATAAGTTCATGACGGCCGCTTCATTCCCTCGACAAGACAAGGACCTTTGAGTCTATTTATTTTCATTTTTAAATTCTTTCCCTTTATCTTTCCTATCCTTAATTTATATTAGTATATTTTTATTTCTTTAATTTAGGTTCAAGGGGCTGTTAAGGAATGACCACACCACCACCGGAGTATCCACCACCCCTGCCCAATTTTACACTGTTTCTTTTCTTTGACTCCATCCAAAATTTAGGAAGTTTCAATTCTCTCCCTATCTTATGATTTTCTTATTATATTGTCATTATATATCTTTGTACATTGAGGACAATGTACATCTTAAGTGTGGGGAGGTGTCAACAATACTGAATTATGCCTTGTTCTTAAGTAACTTTCTCATATTACTATTAGAATGAAACTTCTTTTGATTTATGATTTTTGTTAATATGTTTTGAAGTAAGCCATATATAATTGTGCATTGATGGTTTAAACTTAACGATATTAGAGAATCAAGCATGATAAGTCTATTTTTAGAATTAAAAAAAATTGGTTAGGTTGTTTCCCTAAATTTGAATATTACTTTGAAATTTGAAATTTGCATGATTGACATCAAAAACCATAATTTTTGTGAGATTTTGAGCCTTTAGAGCATATACTTTTCTTGCTCACTTTATTGATTATGAGTGTGTCAACATTGATTTGTTATTCTAGAACTTTCTTCGGTTATGCATGTTAAGACCACACTTTTGATTTGATATATTGAGATGATAAAGGCACCTAGGATTTATCCCACTCAATCCACAAAAAGCATACCTTCATAACTAACCCCTAGTGAACCCCTTTGAATCCTAATAAACCGTTTCTTGACACACCCATTAATATTAACTCAAAACCAAATTTTTACTTCCCCTACTTTATTGACTCCCTTTTGTCAAGATTTGATTTGATCAGTTGCCTATCGTGAACTTGTTTTTATTCTTAAAAAAAACTTGGAAATTCATTCATTATTAGTTCTATGTTATTTGAGCTTAAAACGGTTAAATTCATATCTTTAGAAAAAGCTCATGTTATTATGATAAGTTCTCAATTGATGTAATTATTCAGTATTAATTATTTTTCTAGTTATCTAAATTGTTAATTCAAACTTGATTTTAACCCTTTAATTCAGCTTTTATCCACACCTTTAACCCGAGCCCCATTAAAACCCTTTCAAAAGACCTTTTTCTTTGTGTATCATCTCATTTTATAATGGTGGAGATTTGATTTTCATGCAAGCCTATGGTAATAACTCTTCATGTTTGACATTTAAGTGCTTTATCTTGAACCTTAAACACTTTGAGTGATTTGAGTGAATCTTTTGTGAGGATGTCAATAATTGTTGATTTTGGATCAAAGGTAATTATGTAAATAAGGGGGAACACCTATGTTTTCGTGCTACAAAAATTTGTGACTTAGATTGTTTGAATATTTAGGACTCTTTAAGTTAAATTATCCATGTATGAATTATTTATGAATTATGATGAGACATTATTGATGAAAATTATGATTTGATGAAGTTAACTTTAATTGTGACTTGAGGATTTTGCTTGAGGACAAGCAAAGGCTTAAGTGTGGGGATATTTGATAAACCTCAATTTATACATATTTTAACCCTATTATTGGCTTATTTTGGATGAATTTTCATTAGATTTGATGAATTTGATACTCCTAATCCCTTAATTTCATGTTTTACACTCAGGATAGCTTAGGGAGTAAAAAAGAATGAGAAACATGCTAAAATAGGACAAAATGGGCCTACCCTAGGAATCAACACTGTCGTGTGTCACGAGTAGGATCAAACACGACCTGGATCAATGTACACGGGCAGACCACACGACAATGTGTGGCGAGCAAAAGCTAGCACGGTCGAAGGAATCAAACACGGACGTGTTCTTACCGTATCAAAGTTAAATTCTATTCAGAATAAGCCACTTGTGGGCCAAGAGAGGTGTTCTAAAGCCTATATAAACACCCTAGGGGGCAACCTAAAGGGGGAGATTGGATAGAAAGAAAAAAATACTCAAAGACAGCCATCGGGAACAGCTCGGAAGAAGGATCTCTATCAAGACTAATGATCTCCCATCAAGTTCTTTAGAAGTTTTTGGGTTTTCTTATGTTTTGTTGTTTTCCTTATTTTTAGATGTTTACCCCCATTAATATGAACTAAATCCCTTAGATATCTAAGGGGATGAAACCTATGATGGATCTTATTATTATTTGATTTATAAGATAAATACTTGTTCTTATTCTTAATTGTGGGTTCTTATTCTTGTTTTCATAATTTAGGCTATTGATTCAAGTCGAATGTACTTATTCAGAGGATCAAAAGTCCCCGTTTAAGAGTAGATCAACACAATTGAGCGGAGTTGATTGCAACCTTAGAAATAGGGTGATGAAAATCTGCCGGATTAGAGTTAAATCTAATAAGGGATCCATAGATCGAGTTAATGCGAAAATAGAGGTTTTAATTAGAAAGAAATTTCAATTAATCAACCTAGAGTTAGTTGTTTTTAGTCTTGAAAGATATATTAACATAAATCAGGGATTTCTACGGATTAATCCAAGTGAATAAATCATATGAATCAAAAGTAATAAGTGAAGTCTAGGTGGATTTTTCCTTAGGTATTGCCTATCTCATATAAGTTGTCTAAAAGTATTTTCCTAAATCTTTCGTTGTCTTGTTTAATTAGTCTTTAGTTTAAAAGAAATCACTTCAATCCTTAGGATATATAATAAAAAGATAGTAATTACTAGTACTCTTGGTCCTTGTGGATACGATATTACCGGTCTTACCATAACTATACTATTGAACAATAGGTGCACTTGCCTTTATTGTGATCGTAATTAGTTAGAGACACATCAAAGGAAAAGAGAAAAGCTATGATTGAGGCCTGAGATGTAAGGAAGAGGCCAATGAGTAAGTTGTTCCAAACCCAATCAAAGAGGTCTAAAGAAATGAACCCTCGGACAACTGCTTTAGATGGGTATTCACACCGAGATCGCGGTAATACATATTTAGGCTCAAGAGTTCAAGCCACCTCGATGGAAAGCGTGGGCAATGCAAAGCTAAATAAACTGGAGTGTCCAAATTGTGGTAGACAACATACTGGGGAGTGTTGGGGAAACAATCAAACTTGCTATAAGTGTAGTTCACCAGACTACTTCATTCAAAATTGCCCGAAAAGGATGAGAAAGACAGAAAATAAAAAGTAAGAGTGAGAAATGTACCTTCGAGGGTAGACCACAAAGGAACCCAGGAAGTGGGATTAGCAGTAGAGGTGCGCCTAGAGAGTCTGCTATGAGATCAGAGGGTAGTGCACCTACAAGGACTTATGCCATTCGCGCTCGCAAAGAGGCATCATCTCTAGATGTCATAACGGGTACTTCTTCTCTTCATGATATCTCTATTGCTACTTTGATTAATCCGGGGTCTACCCATTCCTATATTTACATAAAGTTGGTATCTAGCATGAATATGATTGTTTAGTCTATAGAATTTGTGATAAAATTGTCAAACCCGTTAGGCAAGCGTGTGCTAGTTGATAAAGTGTGTAGATTAGACGTTATTATTTTTCGGATAATCTCATGCTGTTGCCGTTTGAAGAATTTGACCTAGATCTTGGCATGGATTGGTTGACTGCTCATAATGTTTTAGTAAAATATAGTAGTAAGTTTATTGAACTGAGATGTATAAATGGAGATATCATTCGGGTTGAATTAGGTAGATCGAATAGTTTGCCTGTATAGATTTCGTCTATGGTAGCTGAGAAATACATAAGAAAAGGGTATGAGTCCTATCTCAAATTTGTGTTAAAAGCCGAAGAGTCAGAAGTAAATATTGAATCGGTGCCTGTGGTATGTGAATATTCAGACATGTTTTCAGAAGAGTTACCCGGATTGCCTCTAGTTAGAGAAATCGAGTTTGGCATTGAGTTAGTTCCAGGTACAGCACCTATTTTAGTTGCCCTGTATAGGATGGCACCGATAGAGTTAAAAGAGTTGAAGGTTCAGTTGCAAGAGTTAACGGATAAGGGTTTTGCAAGACTGAGCTATTCACTATGGAGTGCTCTGGTACTTTTTGTGAAGAAGAAAGATGGGTTGATGAGATTGTGCATAGATTACAAATAGCTCAACAAGGTGACAGTGAAGAATAAGTATCATTTGCCAAGGATCGATGATTTGTTCGACCAATTGAAGGGAGCTACGGTGTTCTCTAAGATAGACCTGAGATCTGGCTATTACCAGTTGAGAGTTAAGGAGAAAGATGTGCCAAAAACTGCATTACGGACAAGGTACGGCCATTACAAGTTCCTTGTCATGCCCTTTGGCTTAACAAATGCTCCTACGGTATTTATGGATTTAAAGAACCATATTTTTGACCGTTCTTGGATAAATATGTAGTTGTTTTTATCAATGACATATTGATTTATTCTTGGGATGAGAGTGAGTACGCGGAGCACCTGAGAACTAATATGCAGACTCTAAGAGACAGGTAATTGTATGCTAAGTTTAGCAAGAGTGAGTTTTGGCTCCGAAAGGTCAGATTCTTAGGACACATTGTGTCGAGTGAAGGAATTAGAGTTGATTCAAGTAAGATCTCGGCTATTGTTGAGTGGAAACCGCCAAGGAATGTGTCAGAGATTAGAAGCTTTTTAGTTCTAGAGGGTTATTACAAACAGTTCGTTAAAGGGTTCTCCATGATTGCTACATCGATGACAAAACTGCTGCATAAAGATGTTAAGTTTGAATGGACAGAGAGGTGCCAACAGAGTTTCGAGAAACTGAAAGCCTTGTTGACTGAAGCACCGATTTCAGTACAACCGAGTCAGGAAAGGAGTTTGTAATTTATAGTGACGCGTCAATGAATGGTATTGGTTGTGTGCTGATGCAAGAGGGAAAAGTAGTAGCTTATGCCCTGAGACAACTAAAACTGCATGAAAAGAATTATCCGACTCATGATTTGGAGTTGGCTACTATCATTTTTGCTTTGAAGATTTGGCATCATTATTTGTATGGTGAGAAATGCCGAATCTTCACTGATCACAAGAGTTTCAAATACTTGATGAGCCAAAAAAGATTTCAATTTGTGACAATGGCGGTGGCTCGAAGTTATTGAAGGATTATGAGTTGGTAATCGATTACCATCCTGGGAAAGTGAATGTGGTTGCGGATGCCTTAAGTAGAAAATCCCTTTATGCTTTGAGAGCTATGAGTACGAGCTTAGCATTGTCTGATGATGGTGCTATATTGGCTGAGTTGAGGGCTGACCATTATTTCTTCAGTAGATACGTGAAGCTCAAAAGAATGATAGTGAAATGCAAGTTAAGAGAGCTCAGTGTGAATCGAGAAATAACCCTGATTTTTGGATTGGTATAGATGAATGTTTGATGTTTCATGATAGAGTTTGTGTACCTAAAGATGATGAGTTGATCCGAAAAATTTTACATGAGGCACACAATGGTTGCTTATCAGTACATCCGGGCAGAACAAAATTGTATAATGACTTGAAGAAGTTGTATTGGTGACCAAGTATGGAAAGAGATATTTCTAAGTTTGTTACAAAGTGTTTGATCTGTCAACAAGTGAAAGCCGAGCATCAAGTACCTTCGGGATTACTTCAGCCAGTGATGGTTCCCAAGTGGAAGTGGGACCAAATCACAATGAATTTTGAAATGGGGTTACCTATGACTCTGAAAAAAAAATGTGTGGATTATCGTTGATAGATTAATGAAATCGGCTCACTTAATATCGGTGCGTGCTGATTACTCACTTGACAAGTTGGTTGAGCTGTATGTTGTTGAAATTGTGAGATTACATGGGGTACCTATATCCATTGTCTCGGATAGAGATCCAAGGTTTACTTCGAGGTTTTGGAAAAGTTGCAAGAAGCCTTGGGTACAAAATTGAATTTTAGTACCAATCAGAGAGAGTTATTCAAGTTCTCAAGGATATGCTCTGATGTTGTGTTTTAGAGTTTGAAGGTAGTTGGGAAAAAATCTAACTTTTTGTTGAATTTCCCTATAACAACAGCTATCAATCAAGTATATGGATGGCACCGTACAAAGCCTTATATGGTTTCAACTGCCAAAATCCTCTATATTGTACCGAGTTTAGTGAGAAGCAAATTCACGGGGTTAATCTAGTTAGAGAAACTGAGGAGAAAGTGAAAGTGATTCGTGATAGTCTAAAAGCTGCTTCCGATCGACAAAAGTCATATGCAGATTTGAAAAGGAAGGAAATTGAGTTTTAGGTGGGTGATAAAGTATTCCTGAAAGTGTCCTCGTGGAAGAAAGTATTGAGATTTGGTCAAAAGGGTAAAATGAGTCAGTGATTCATAGGGCCGTATAAGGTTATTGAAAGGATTGGACCAGTAGCTTACCGGTTGGCTTTGCCGGTAGAGTTAGAGAGAATACACAACGTGTTTTATGTGTCGATGTTGTGACAATATCGTTCCGATCCTTCTCATGTGATTTCTCCACCCGAAATTGAGATACGACTAGATATGACCTATGAAGAGGAACCAATTAAGATTTTGGCTCGAGAGGTTAAACAGTTGAGGAACAAAGGTATAGCCTTAGTGAAAGTGTTGTGGTAAAAACACGGTGTAGAAGAGGCTACGTTGGAATCGGAAGAAGCCATGAGAGAACAATACCGAAACCTCTTTACCGGTAAGATTTTTAGAGATGAAAATCTCTAAAGAAGGAGATTTGTAACAGCTCGATTTTGGGGCTAGTTAGAATGGTGATTTCAAAACTACTAATTCGAGGTCAGATAAATTTGTTTTAATATTATTTTATGTGTTATGGCATAATTATATGAGTGCATGAAAATTTTGGTGGATTAATTTTAGTGAATGTATGCTAAATTGTGAAAAATGACTAAATTGCATAAAGTGTGAAAGTTTCATTTCACAAACTAGAGGTGTCATATAGCTATAAAATTTTAATTAGAGGTTTTAAATATGCAATTAGGCCTTTTTAAAGGAAATAGCCGGCCATAGGGGGGACAAGAAGCTTAATTTAGTCCAAGTTTGGTAGTGTTAGGTGATTGATGAATAAAATAAGAGAAAAATAAAGTAAGAAAAGATATCATCTTTTTCTCATTCTCCCTACTACCGAAAATTTCAATAAGAGAAGGGGTTTAGAAGCTTGAAAATTTTCAGCCATTGCAGTCTTTACAAATCAAGAAGAACGTGGAATCAACCTTGACAGGGAAAAGGCAAGGTTTCAGACTAAACAATAAACTAACATATTTTGTATCGAGGTAAGATTATGTGTAAATGATACATCCTTATTACGTATGTTTTTACCTATTAATGCATTATGTGGATGGAAATGCTTATTGGTGAGATTTACTGAGAATGGTAGAAAATGAGAAATTCTCAAATGAACCTTCAGAATCGAAATATGGATACAGAAAAATATTCGTAAGTGCGTAATTATTGTTGTTGGTGGGCTTTGTGCGATATCACCTTGTTATTTATCAATGATAGGCTGTGTGTGATACCATCGTATTAATTATCATTTTGGTGGGCAGTGTACCATACCGCCATAATTATCATTATTGATGGGCTATGTGCAATACCACCCTATTATTGACTAATGGTGGGCTGTGTGCGAAACTACCGGTTATTTTGTATCATTCTGAAGTGTTCATCGAGAAACTTATGTAAATGAAATTACATGTGGCTTTGTGGTGACAAGTGCAGGGTATAAGTGCAAGTAAATGTGAGCAATGTTATATGATATATGTATGGGATATGGTAAGTTTTGAAATGAGTAAGTATGGTTATGAGGACTTGAATTGTTTTTATTTAGCATGTAATATTCTTGATTGATAAAGATTTGTTATGATGTATATTGTTTACATATAGACTTAGCTTAAAGCTTACTCCCTTCTTTTTTCCCTTGTTTTATAGTGTCGAAGAGCCAGCTTGGGATACAGAGATAATCAGAGGACCACCCACACTATCAGCACATCTTGGTATAGTTAGATTTAGCATTTTGAGTATGGCATGAATAGGGACTAGACTTAGTTGAATGTCATATTGTTTTGGCCAAATGTGTTGGCTCATTCAAAGATGGATTCTTTTGTATAAGGCCATAGTTGATGGCTCTTTCTTATTAATCTATGAAATGATGAGGTTATTCATGAATGCGCAAGATGCATGGTTGATTTCTTGGTTTAATTATGCATGAATGAGTTGATGGTTTCATGTGGTTTATGTTTGTATGAGTTGGAGTGGTAGAAAGAGCTTGGCAAATAGCCTTGTTCTTGTCCTCATGGGTAGGCACACGGGCGTGTGTTTAGGCCGTGTGAGACACATGGTCAGCCTCATGGGCGTGTGGTTAGTCCGTGTGTCCCCCTACATGCTAGGTTTGTAAGTCAGTATGCTCAGTAGTAACAACATGGGTGGAGACACGACCGTGTGTCTCAACCGTGTGGAGGACACGGCTATAGGACAAGGGCATGTGCCCAGGCCGTGTGAAGTCTGCACCTGAATTACGAATTTAATTTGCCACACAGTCGAATGACACAGCGTGTGCCTTGGCCATGTGACATTTATGGGGTGATGAGGGTCGTGTGAAAACCCCTGTAGGTTTGAATTGAGAAATAAATCCACACGGGGGTGGAACACGGGCATTTGATATGCCACACGAGTGTGTCCCTTTCTCTACACGTGCGTGTGGACTGTTTGATGAAAATTTTCTAAGTCTTTCTGGAGATCTTTACAGGAGTTCAGTTTGATCCTGAACCATTCCTAATGAGTGATTTAGGCCTCGTAGGCTTGTTTAAGAGGTGTTACAAAAAGTTTTAAATTTTAAGTGGAAAGTCATGTCTCGGTATTGCATAATTGTTCTGTATAAGTTTGGTAATGCCTCATACCTTGTTTCGGCGTCGAATACGGGTAAGGGTGTTACACTGGGGGTAAAATAGGGATGAGAAAATTATTTTATATAAAAATATTAAAGTTTGTTGTGGGAAATAGAAAAACTGAATCGATTTGGATCACATTACAGAGTATTGGGTCAAAGAGGTTCAGGAGGTACTCTTAATTGGACTCGATGTGAGAGAGGCCCAAAACCCCTTCATGGACATGAAAGGGGAGACAACCCTAGTAGGAATACTAGGGTGTGTCGTCCACTCTAATACTATTCTAAGTAAGATGTTGTTTTTCTTGTTTAAAATAAACTACTACAACTCAATAAGGGTTCCACCTTCTCTTCCTATAAACATATGAAAGCGATAGAGCTATTAACAGAACTTTAATAGATTATTATTCTGTCAAAAAAGAGAGAGAATTTATTCTCTACATATATTTTTCTGGAATAAAAATTTTACCAATTTCTATTAAGAATATAATTTTTTCATTTTCAACCCATAAAGAGAGAATTTTTTCTAGTTCTGTGTTTCGATTCAATTGGTTTAAGTCCACACTCAAACTAGTTCATGGTATGAGAATAGCGGAGAAGATTGTTTGGTTGAAAGTCGGGAACAACGAACGTCCACTAAGTTGACAACACATGTACAATCTCGAGTAAGGTTTATTTTATGAATATCACAAATTGGGTCAATTTTCAAAATTTTGATCTTTTGCTATGCATGAAAACCATTTTCAAACCGGGATTTTTCCAACAATTGGTATCAAGAGCCAGTTTGTGCTATGTTTATGGTGTAAACCGAGACCAAATCTATCTCTTCATCTTGTTTGATTAATATTTGATAAGATGCGGCATTCTTGTAATTATTCGCATGTTTAGGGGACTATATGTGAATGAAAGCAATATTATAAATACTTGTTATATAATTAATATTTTTTATCAAGGTTGTGGTTATTAGGAAATAGACAACGAACAATCTTCTCCACATAGGGTTGTTTTTTATTTATAGATTTAATCTGAGCTGGAAATGATCATAGGATATAAATGTAATTTTTTCAAAAAGGAGTCCATGACGAGGAGAAGATGGAGTGATGGCGGTCAAAGACATAAGGAATGCCCTGTAGCGAGAAACTATGTAATTATTTTTTATTTTTCATTTATTTTCTAGAAATAGAACCATGGAAACCTTGGCTGACAGTTTTAGTATATTACCCATGTCTTATATATCTGTTTAATAATTATTTATAATATAATTATGATATAACAATTGATTTATTAAAGATAAGAAGTATGGTAATAAGAAAATACATGTGTTGTAGTGTTCCATTCACTTCTTTAGGTTATTCGATTACTATGAGAAGTGTGGTAATGAGAAGGTGCATGTCTAGGATTGAATCTGGCAAGGAAAGGCTTGGTTTTTACTTGTCAAATACGACTCACCTCCATTTTCTAGGAACCTACATAGGGCATGGTTCACATTCACTTTTTCTAGTTTTCTCTTAAAAGAAAAACTACGGGGAATCAAAATTGTTTGATTGACTCTTGTGAATAATTGAATGTGAATATTATAAAATTGTCATATCATGTCATGCATATATGAGATAAGTATGCCATATAGTGTAGGAAAGAATGCCACATGTATTTGTCATTCATATATTGATCATACATGATTGAAACCGAAAATTATAAAAACCTTGCATTTTTTAAAATATTGACTGGGAGAAGGTTCCTAAACAAGACCTACGGCCTTCATCAATGGTCTCTAGTGATGGCATGGCAAGTCCTAAAATTTTCTGTTTTGTTTCGTTTTGACCCTGAATTGATCCTAAATTATTTTAGGGCCCCCTTAGCCTAATTTAAGGATCATAAATGTATTTATACCATGAATTGATTTTTTTTGTTATATGTTTATAAATTATTTGCTCAACTGTTCTAAAATGAAGTGAAATGTCCTGTTTTGCTAAGTAACATTTCGTAACCTTAATTCGATAATAGAGACGGGTTAAGGATTTATATTTAGTGGTATGAAAGCTACTATTTAATCGATTGTAGGACTAATGTAGCGTGTATTGAGTTTAGAATATAAATGCCACATACCCTGTGATAGTGTGATGCTTTTGATCTGTTCTAACATTGTATTTTTCTTATAGATAAAAGATGTCAGCTGAATTAAATCGGATCGTAGTTAATGAAGCTAAGAGTAATGTTCAAGCTTCCAACCTAGAAGCAAGTTAAAGTGCGTTAGTTTCGAAATCATTTGGTGATGAAATAAAAACTTTATTTTTTGGTATGATGAATCAATGGTTTAGTGAGTTTAAACGAGCGAACCCTGTGACTCTGGAACCTCCGACCCCTAATGTGCCTCCTACGGCACCTCCATGTTCTCAAAACCTTGTGTCTACGATAGTCCATTACCTTTTGATAGATAAAATTCAAAAATATGGAGCGGAAGAATTTAGAGGTAAATTTGATGATGATCCTTCAAAAACTGAGTTTTGGTTAGTAAATACAAAGAGAGTTTTCTTAGAATTGATGTGTACTCTAGAATATTGTTTAAGATGTGCGGTTTCGTTGTTAAAAGATGAGGCATATTCATGGTGGTATACTTTAACTATAATGACATCCAGTGATTGTATTCACTGGGACTTCTTTCAGATAGAATTCAGGAAGAAATATGTTTGTAGCGCCCCAAAAGATAGGGTCTTTAATTTTTCATGTTCTGCACAAATTGCTTGTTTGCTCCAGTGGCTAAGTTTTTGGAGTATGTTTTGGGGTATTTAGGAAGCCTGGGTTCAAGTATGGCATTTGGAAAAAAATTTACTTTTGCCCTTTAGGGGAAACCTGGAAGTTATCTTAAAGGGTTTATATATTAAGAGGTGTTGTTTTAGGACACAAGAGAGCTTGTGTTGTGGTGGAAAGTGGCGTGTTGGGCATGCATGGGGAGGGGTCGAATCCCATGGCATGCAAGTGGGAGGTTTTATTTTATGACTCTATGGCGTGAGAGGTAGAGTCTGACTCAAACTCTGCAGAGGTGGTTGGAGACTTGGTCATCAAGTTTGAATAAGTTTGAATGGGGGTGTAGAGTTATTCAAGGAGCAATCAGTAGAGATTTCTAGGGAATTTGAGTGGGGGAGTTTGGCCAAATGGGGGAGCTTGAGTAGGGGGATTTCGGCTAAGGGAATTTCATTTGTGCAAGTTCGGCATTTTGGGTGAGTGAAGAAGCAGAATTTCCTCTTTGGTATTTTGGGTTTTTCTTTTATTGCGTTTCGAGTTTTGCTCTCTGTGGCTTCTCGTGCATCATTTTTTTCTTACCATTCGGGTCTTGCTCTCTTCAACTTTCTTTCTCTCTCAACTGTTATTCACTTTTGCCAAACACTATACCAATTGTCAATTACAGAATTCTCCATTGAAGCCTTCCTTTTTCTTGTGCACATATTCTTTCTGCCGATTGGCATTCTACTTCTTCTTCCTTTGTTCCGCTAAATCAAAGTAAGTTCTTATGTTCCTTTCTTCTTGTGTATAGCCGAATGCCTTACATTCTCCTCACTCCTTCTAAAACTCTAATAAGCCGATCACTGCCTAGACCTTCTCAAACGTTCATTTTGTTGCAAGTCTAATACTACTCTTTCTCCTTGTTACCAAAGCTGATTATTGGGGTAAGCAAGTGGGTTGTCTCTTGTTACTTTGCTGGTTTCTCTTTTAGGGTTATCTTTATTGTTAATCAATAATGTTCTTTCGGTTTACTCACTCTAAGATTGAGTGCAATATTCCATCCGCGTGTGCCACTCCTTTAAGGCAACTTTCGATTCTGAAGGATTCAGTAAGTGTTCCCTATTTTGCTCAAGTTTTTGTGATGGGTGTAGATGTTGGATTGCCGGTACCCCCATGGCGCAGCGAAAAAAATAATTTTGGTGATCCAAACCATTGATCCATGTACGAGGAATGAATCGGGGTGAATTAATGGCTTCAAAATTACTGAAACTTCAATCTGAGTAGACAGTGACGCCTCAGCAATGAGAATTCTGATCTATTGTCGAACCAAGCCGCAACCTTTTGTGACTCTGGCCTCTACGTAATCCACCTAGTTTGACGATGAACGAAAGAAATCTCCAAAACTATTTTTGGAGGTTTCTTTGCTTGACGGCTACTAGACCTCACAAGCACTTTTAGGGTTTCTTAAAAACAAACTCTATCACATTCTCACCTTTTATAATTGGTATTTATATATGAATCATAATTAAAAATAAAAAATATAATAATTTTTTAACCAAAAATTATAATTGTAACATCCTTAAATCGGGGTCTCTGCATTTTGTGTGTTGCATGTGATAATATGTCTGTGGTGCTAGTTTAGGGTGTTTTCGGGTCCAAGCATGAGCTCAGGATAGGCCTGTGTCATGGTAAAATTTTTTGTTTTGGGGTACTTGGAAGAGGGAGCCAAGAGAGTTGGGTGTTAAGAAAATTGTGTAACAAGTTTTTAGCACAAGAAGTGCCTTGGTGAAGTGGCCAGAAGGCGCCACTTAGAGCCCAATGAGGTGACGCTACAAGCAGGGGGAAAGGGCCTAGGTTCGAGCTGTACGAATCCCTCTTTGGGGTATTTCTTTTTAGAGTCAGAGCTAAGAGGAGTTGTACTTAGTTGGAACAATGGTGGGTAGTTGTTGAACAAGTCAACAGATTCAAAATGGGTGGAAGGGAGGAAATGGTGGAGGTTGACTCGTTCAAACTATTTGAATGGGTGGAAGAGAGGGTTTCAAGGAGGAACAAGGGGGGCGGCTGAGAGATTGAAGGGAATAGGAGTGTGGTCGATTTTGGTAGTGGCTAGGAGAGCTTGGAGCAATAGGTTGAGTGGGGCTTGAGTGGGGTGGCCGAGTGTGCTTAGTGTGTAGGGTGTATGGTTTCGGTTGTGAAGAGTGGCTAGGTGAGGTGCATGTGCCGAATTTGCTTAATAGCTTTAGGAGCATTCTTTTTGTGCTTTTTCTTTTGGCAAATCACTCATAACACTTTGGCATTATTCCTCTCTTCTCTCATTTACAAACCGAAACCTCCCTTAGGCAACTCCTCTTCTCATTTTCTCACTTTTTGCTCTATTGCTAAAACCTTATTGATTGTTTGTTCTTCTTCTCTTCTTCTTCTCTCAGGAAACCGTAGGAAAGATTACTCAACCTTCTTGTGTTCTTTTCTCTTTCATTTTGAACCCAAGCCATGAGCACCTCTCATCTCTTTTTCTCTTTTTCTTCATCTCAAACTGAAAATCCCCTAACCCTTATCATCTTCAACTTCTGCAAAGAGCCGAATATCTCCAGTCTATATTCTCTTTTCTCTTTAGGAATTTTTCTCTTAACCTTCTCTGGTGCCGAGATTCATCTCTTCTTTGGTTCTCGAAGAACGAACTACAACCCATAGCCCAATAAGATGCTGTTGCTTTCTTTACTTTTCTTTGCTCTTATGGCCGAATCTTCTTAGTACTCTAACATCTCTATTTCTTTCCTCAATTTTGATTGCTAGGGTGGGGAAATGCCGAATCTCTGGCACTCAAACTTTCTTGATTGGACTGTTGTTGCAGTGGAGCGATAGTGTGGGATTATTATTTTTTCCAAGCAAATTTGTGAGGGCAGTGGTAAGCGTCTCTGCTATTCAATATTTCCTATTGTGCTAAGTGCCGAAAGTAGTAACTAATCCTGTAGATTTTGGCCGAATAGAAGGTGCTAGGAGGCTTGGCGTTAGGCAACTGAGTATTCAAGTGGTACTTTGATCTAAGTCATTGGTCATCGGGAAGTGATCGATCTAGGTAAGGGATTTAATTTCGGTCTTGATTCCTTACAATTGTTTCACTACTTTGATTCGGTTAGTGACTAAGGTGTGTTATGGACTCGAAGGCTAATCAATCCTTGGTGGGGTTGGATCTGGAACCCCAGCCCCTAAGTTCAAGAAGAAGGCAGTGTCGGCGGTTCGTGATTGGCCACCGAGGTGTGGACCAGCATCTGAGTAGGAGAGTAGACAAATTGCTATTGTGTCAATTAACGACAGTGCCGACGTAGAAAGTGTAGTTTTGCGCGTTATCAGGTGTGTAACTCTTACACACTCCATTAGTTAAATTGCTAATTATGTTTATTGATTGAAAGCCAAAATCGCTATTGAAATCGATGTGTTACCCTTGCTGGTATGGGCATGGACTCCGGGTAAGTCCCCTGTGGATTGACTATCGATATATGATGTTATACTATTGATAATGTTATGCTATGTGATACTGCATGACATGTTATTATGCCACGGTAAATGTGTTCATGAAAATTGGTATAATGAGAGGAGGGGGAAGGATGATTTAGACTGTCACCAGTGGTTTTGACCACACAGTGGGTTGGCCCCACTTTTTTTATTATTTGTGACTAGTCTCAGTGGTTTTGACCACCAGTGGTTTTGACCACATGGATTATTGTGACTCGTCCCGTTGGTTTGGTACCACATGGGTTGGCCCCACATGTTGATTATGGGATTGTCATCGATGGTTTTGACCACACGGTGGGTTGGCCACACCATATGATTTGTGACTACTTGTTACAAAGTGGTTTTTACCACACATGGATTATTGTGACTCGTCCCAGTGGTTTGGTACCACAGTGGGTTGGCCCCACATGTTGATTACGGGATTATCATCAGTGGTTTTGACCACACGGTGGGTTGGCCCCACCACATGATCTGTGACTACGGTCACTAGTGGTTTTGACCACACTTATATGATTTGTGACTACGGTCACCAGTGGTTTTGACCACCAATGGTTTTGACCACACGGGGTAGACACAGGAGTTCGGTTGGTTAGGTTGGGTTTGCATGATTTGCACATTGACTTATAAGATGTGTAAGTGCCTTGTTATTATCGGGAGGGGGATTTATACACTGAGTCTCGGTGACTCACCCCTTCCTCTACGCATTTTACAGATGATTCGTACATCGCGGATGCAGAGCCGGGGCAGACTCGAGGTGGCCATGTGCATTTTCATTTGGGTTTTGTTTAAAACTTCTATTTCGGTTTTACTTACTTTAAAATTTGGTTTTGGGTTGTAATAAGGCCATTAAATTTTATTTTAGAATTTATTCATCTGTTTTATTTTCATAGAAATTGGTATAATTTAAATAAAAAGGCATGCCTAAATAACTTGTTAATTGAATGTTTTCTAAATTCATACAAATTATCGGGTTTTCTAAAACTTCACCTACGGATAGATTATCAAACTTGTAAGATTTACAAAGTATCGAGAATTTTTAGTTGAAGCTAAATTCAAAACAGTTTTAGCAATACTTTTAAATCAACTCGATTTTCATAACATCAAAAGTTTTCCTTAAATTAGAGACGGCAACTTGTTTTCAAAATCGTTTCCTTCCCTGTGACATGCCAGATCCGATCGTAACGTTTAGATCGGGTTTAGGGTGTTATAATTTTGGTATCAGAGCCAGGTTCAAAAGCTCGGCTATGGGCCCGAGGCCCAAAAATATTTTAAATAGGTTATGAAAAGGTTTTTGTGGGAAAAGTACGGTTGGAAAAGCATGGCACCGAGTCTCCGGCACCGATCCGCCCAGGTAAGTGCCCCTATTTGTTGCTAATATGTTTGTAATGTTGATGTTATGCATAGTAGTAATAGGGAAGTACTTTTGAGCCTTCAACCAACCATAGGATTGTGTGAACTTACGAAACAATCCCCGCATTAAATCATTAATAAGATTGTGCTTAATAAACACTGGAATAAGTCTAACGCATAAAACTGTTAAATCAGATCAATTCGTATCAGCAGTCATGAGTGCCCGAGGACGTGGGCATAATATACGTGGACGAGGTAGGGGTAGTACGACAGTATCTGAACCGGTAGGGTCTGGTCATGGGTCAGAGAACGAGGTACCACCGTCGCCAACTGTGGGCGAGGAATTTTAGGATCAGACGGCTGGTGACGATACAGTGTCGCAGGCGATGCTGCGGGTTTTAAAAGAGTCACGGGTGCAAGCATCGAACAGGAGCTCAAAAATCTATGTCCGAACGACTCCGAGCTAATGGGGTAGAGGTATTCAGAGGTGTATCTAGTGTAGCTCCTAGTACGGTGGAATATTGGCTGGAGGCGACAGAACGTATCATGGACGACCTGGATTTTACGGCTGATGAGAAGTTGAAGGGTATAGTATCTCTTCTCCGGGATGAGTCATATCAGTGGTGGCTCACGATTAGGGATGGAGCAATGGCCGAAGACGTCACTTGGAATCTCTTTAGGGCAGCCTATCAGAGGAGATACATTGGGGCTAGTTACATCGATGCGCAGCGTAAGGCGATCCTGAGTTTGGTTCAGGGAAATAAGTCAGTATCAGAGTATGAGGCAAAATTTCTTTGGTTAAGTCAGTATGCACGGGGTATTGTGGGCACAGAACATGAGCGTTGTGTCAGATTTGAGGATGGGCTGAGAGATGAGCTGCGGATGTTGATTGCTCCATAGTAGGAAAGAGAATTTGCAGTCCTAGTAGAGAAGGCCAAGGTTGCTTAGGAAGTGAAACTATCAGTGAGACGGAACCAGGATAAGGGTTGGAATAAGAGGAATTCTAGGTCTTCTGGGTCTGCTGGGAATCAACAGAAAAGGGCTAGATACGGTGGGTCAAATCAAGCTACGAGGCCTACTGCTACTACTACACAGTGGCCGCCACGGTGTGCACGGTGTGGGAAGTCTCACATGGGGAATGTTGGACTGGAAACAGAGGGTGTTTTGAGTGTGGTTCATTGGGACATCGAGTGAGGGATTGTCCGCAGAGGTCAGCTAGGCTTCAGTCTGGGAATGAGGGTCGTATACAATTCAGGAGGGATGGTCAGTAACCACAGAGGGATTACGGCTCGGCCAGGGGAGGTAACGGTTTTGGATGAGGCTATAGAGCATCGGGTAAAGGTACTAGGAGCACAGATGCAAGATAGCCTAGGGCTGGTCTATGCAGCAAGGCGTCGAGAGGAGGGCGACGCTACCGGACGCCATAATCGACACGTTTAATTTTTGACGCCTATACTACTTTGATAGATATCGGTTTGACGCACTCGTATGTGGCCAGTAGTATAGTGGAAACTATGAACTTAGATTTTGAGATTACTTCTAGGGAGATGATAGTAATAAGCCCTCTGGGTATTCTATAGAAGTAAATAAACTATATAGGGATATACCCCTAGAACTTCAAGGGGTAGTGTTTTTGGCTAATCTGATGAAACTGCCGTTCGGGGAGTTCGATCTGATACTCGGGATGGATTGACTAGTGAAGTTCCAGGCTAGTTTGGATTGCGCAGCTAAGCGCATGATTTTGAGGACAGTAGAAGGTGAGGAGGTGGTAATGATAGGCAATAGAAGAGATTATCTATCTCATGTTGTGTCTGCTCTGAAGGCCGAAAGGATGGTGAGGAAGGGTTACGAGGCATTTTTGGTGTATGTCTGTGCCTTGGAGGGCAAGGAATCAGTTGTGGGGAAGGTTGGAATGGTTTTTGCCGATGTATTCCCAGAGGAACTTTTGGGTCTACCTCCGGACCATAAAGTTGAGTTTGGTATAGATTTATTACCCGAAATCGCGCCAGTGTCTATTGCCCCCTATAGGATGGCACCGAAGGAATTGGTGGAACTGAAGGCACAGATTCAGGAATTATTGGACCGTGGTTTTATCTGGCCGAGTGTATCACCTTGGGGAGCACCTGTGTTCTTTGTTAAGAAAAAAGACGGTATAATGCGGATGTGTATAGACTACCGCCAGCTGAACAAGTTGACGATCAAGAACAAGTATCTGTTGCCCAGGATAGATGACTTGTTTGATCAGCTTAAGGGTGCATTGGTATTCTCTAAGATAGACCTTAGGTCGGGGTATCATCAACTCAAAGTAAAGGAGGTTGATATCCACAAAATGGCGTTTCGTACTCGTTGTGGGCACTACAAGTTCTTGGTAATGTCGTTTGGGTTGACTAATGCACCGACAGCATTCATGGATATGATGAATCGGGTGTTTCAACCATACTTGGATCGATTTGTCGTGGTGTTTATAGACGACATATTGGTGTACTCGAAATCAGAGGAAGAACATGATAAACATCTACGTGTTTACAGATTCTAAGGGAGAAGCAATTATTCGCGAAGTTTAGCAAATGCAAATTCTGGTTGAAGGAGGTAACTTTCTTGGGTCATGTGGTGTCAGTTGAAGGAATTAGAGTGGATCCTCGGAAGATTGAGGCGGTGTTGGATTGGAAGCCACCTAAGATGGTAGTAGAGATTCAGAGTTTTCTGGGTCTGGCAGGTTACTACAGAAGATTCGTGGAAGGATTCTCTTTGATTATGGCTCCATTAACTAAGTTGTTGCGAAAAGGGGTTCCATTTGTGTAGTCCGATAAGTAGCAGGGAAGTTTCGACAAGTTAAAGAAGATTCTGACAGAAGCTCCGATTTTGATTCAGCCTGAAGCTGGGAAGGAGTTCACGGTTTATTGTGATGCATCGCATACTAGTTTGGGGTGTGTGATGATGCAAGAAGGGAAAGTGGTGGCATATGTGTCTCGACAGTTGAGACCTCATGAAGGTAATTACCCGACGCATGATTTGGAATTGGCTGCAGTGGTCTTCGCCCTAAAGATTTGGAGGCATTATTTGTATGGGGAGAAGTCTATCGTCTACACGGATCACAAGAGTCTGAAGTATCTGTTGTCACAAAAGGAGCTAAATTTGAGGCAGCGAAGGTGGATCGAATTGTTAAAAGACTACAACTGCTCGATTGAATACCATCCGGTAAGGCTAATGTAGTGGCTGACGCGTTGAGCCGTAAGGTGGTAACGGACCTAAAAGCAATGTTTGTTCGTCTTAGTTTGTATGACGACGAAAGTCTATTGGTAGAATTGCAAGTAAAGCCGACGTGGATGGATCAAGTTAAGGAGAGGCAGCTGGTGGATGAGGTTTTGAGTGTTCAGAGGCTGGAAGTGCAGAATGGTGGTTTGAAGGGTTACAGCTTGGGCAGTGATGGAGTGCTGTGTTTTCAAGGGAAAGTGTGTATGCCGAGGGACGTTGAGTTGAGACAGCGAATTCTTCAGGAAGCTCATAGCAGTCCATACGCTATGCATCCTGGAGGTAGTAAGATGTATCGGGATTTGCGAAGCGCTCGTGGCCGAAGTCTTAAGCGAAATGGCGAATTTGTGAGTAAGTGTCTGACATTCCAACAAGTCAAAGTAGAGCATCAGTTACCGTCAGGTCTATTGTAGCCGGTAAAGATTTTGCAGTGGAAGTGGGAAAAGATTACGATGGATTTCGTCACTGGGCTACCCCTTACGCATAGCAAGAAGGATTCAGTCTGGGTGATCGTAGATCGTTTGACAAAGTCAGCCCATTTCATACCAGTTCAGATTGATTATTCACTCCAGAAGTTGGCCAGGTTATATATAGCGGAGATAGTGCAGTTGCATGGGGTGCCGGTGTTGATTATTTTAGATAGGGATCCCAGATTCACGTCAAGGTTCTAGAAAGCTTTGCATCAGGCATTGGGTACGAGGTTGGATTTCACCACAGCTTTTCATCCGCAGTCAGACGGACAGTCAGAGAGGGTAATTCAAATATTAGAGGATATGTTAAGGGGTTATGTTCTAGATTTCCGCAGTAGTTGGGAGGAATATCTACCATTGGCAGAGTTTGCGTACAACAATAGTACCAGGCAAGTATCCAGATGGCACCATATAAAGCAATCAGATGGATTTAAAATGCCGCACCCTTACTTGTTGGACAGAACTGGGTGAACGGCGGTTGTTGGGTCTGAAGCTAGTAGCTAAAACAGAGGATAAGGTTAGGCTGATTCAGGCTCGTTTGAAGGAGGCTTCGGATAGGCAGAAGTCTTATGCCGATCTCAAACGTAGGGATATGGAGTATGTAGTGGGTGACAAGGTCTTCCTGAAGCTATCGCCGTGGAAGAAAGTACTGAGATTTGGTCGGAAGGGCAAGCTAAGCCCTAGGTTTATTGGGCCATATACAGTGTTGAAGCGAGTGGGACAGGTAGCTTACCAGCTCGAGTTGCCATTGGAGTTGAGTCAAATTCATGATGTATTTCATGTTTCAATGCTTCAGCGCTATCGATCTGATCCGTCGCATGTTATGCCAGTGGAGGAGATTGAGGTGAGTTCGAATTTGTCTTTCGAAGAGGAACTAGTGCAAATTTTGGATCGGGATGTCAAAGTTCTGCGCAAGAAGTCAGTTCCTTTGGTGAAAGTATTATGGCGGAACCATGGTGCAGAGGAGGCCACGTGGGAACCAGAGGATGTGATGCGGCAAAGAATACCCTCACTTTTTCTAACTGTGTAATTTCGAGGTAGAAATTATTCTTAAAGGGGTAGAACTGTAACATCCTTAAATTGGGGTCTCTGTATTTTGTGTGTTGCATGTGATAATATGTCTGTGGTGCTAGTTTAGGGTGTTTTGGGGTCCAAGCATGAGCTTGGGATAGCCTGTGTCATGGTAAAATTTTTTGTTTTTGGGTACTTAGAAGGGGGGAGCCAAGAGAGTTGGGTGTTAAGAGTATTGTGTAGCAAGTTTTGGCACAAGAAGTGCCATGGTGAAGTGGCCAGAATGCGCCACTTAGAGCCCAAGGAGGTGACTCTACAAGTAGGGGGAAGGAGCCTAGGTTCGAGCTGCAGGAATCCCTCTTTGGGGTATTTCTTTTTAGCGTCAGAGCTAAGAGGAGTTGTGCTCAGGTGGAACTCTGGTGGGTAGTTGTTGAACAAGTCAATAGATTCAAAATGCGTGGAAGGGAGGAAATGGTGGAGGTTGACTCGTTCAAACTATTTGAATGGGTGGAAGAGAGGGTTTCAAGGAGGAAGAAGGGGGACGGCTGAGAGATTGAAGGGAATGGGAGTGTGGCTGATTTTGGTAGTGGCTAGGAGAGCTTGGAGCAATCGGTTGAGTGGGGCTTGAGTGGGGTGGCCGAGTGTGCTTAGTGTGTAGGGTGTATGCTTTCGGTTGTGGAGAGTGGCTAGGTGAGGTGCATGTGCTGAATTTACAAACTGAAACCTCCCTTAGGCAACTCCTCTTCTCATTTTCTCACTTTCTACTCTATTACTGAAACCTTATTGGTTGTTTGTTCTTCTTCTCTTCTTCTTCTCTCAGCAAACCGTAGGCAAGATTGCTCAACCTTCTTGTGTTCTTTTCTCTTTCATTTTGAACCCAAGCCGTGAGCACCTCTCATCTCTTTTTCTCTTTTTCTTCATCTCAAACCTAAAATCCCCTAACCCTTATCATGTTCAACTTCTGCAAAGAGCCAAATATCTTCAGTCTATATTCTCTATTCTCTTTAGGCGTTTTTCTCTTAACCTTCTCTGGTGTCGAGATTCATCTCTTCTTTGGTTCTCGAAGAACGGACTACAACTCATAGCCCGGTAAGATGCTGTTGCTTTCTTTTCTTTTCTTTTCTTTGCTCTTATGGCCGAATCTTCTTAGTACTCTAACATCTCTATTTCTTTCCTCAATTTCGATTGCTGGGGTGGGGAAATGCCGAATCTATGGCACTCAAACTTTCTTGATTGGATTGTTGTTGCAGTGGAGCGATAGTGTGGGATTATTATTTTTTCCAAGCGAATTTGTTAGGGCAGTGGTAAGCATCTCTGCTATTCAATATTTCCTATTGTGTTAAGTGTCAAAGGCAGTAACTAATCCTGTAGATTTTGGCTGAATGGAGGGTGCTAGGAGGCTTGGCGTTAGGCGACTGAGTATTCAAGTGGTATTTTGATCTATGTCATTGGTCATCGGGAAGTGATTGATCTAGGAAAGGGATTTAATTTTGGGTCTTGATTCCTTACAATTGTTTCACTGCTTTGATTCGGTTAGTGACTAAGGTGTGTTATGGACTCGAAGGCTAATTAATCGCTTGGTGGGGTTGGATCTGGAACCCCAGCCCCTAAGTTCAATAAGAGGGCAGTGTCGACGGTTCGTGATTGGCCATCGGGGTGTGGACCAGCATCTGAGCAGGAGAATAGACAAATCGCGGTTGTGTCGATTAACGACAGTGCCAACGTAGAAAGTGTAGTCTTGCGCGTTATCAGGTGTGTAACTCTTACACACTCCATTAGTTAAATTGCTAATTATGTTTATTGATTGAAAGCCGAAATCGCTATTGAAATCGGTGTGTTACCCTTGCGGGTATGGGCTTGGACTCCAGGTAAGTCCGCTGTGGATTGACTATCGATATATGATGTTATACTATTGATTATGCTATGCTATGTGATACCGCATGACATGTTGTTATGCCACGGTAAATGTGTTCATGAAAATAGGTATGATGAGAGGAGGGGGAAGGATGATTTAGACTATCACCAGTGGTTTTGACCACACAGTGGGTTGGCCCCACTTTTCTTATTATTTGTGACTAGTCTCAGTGGTTTTGACCACCAGTGGTTTTGACCACACATGGATTATTGTGACTCGTCCCAGTGGTTTGGTACCACAGTGGGTTGGCCCGGCCCCACCATATGATTTGTGACTACGATCACCAGTGGTTTTGACCACACATGGATTATTATGACTAGTCCCAGTGGTTCGGTACCACAGTGGGTTGGCCTCACATGTTGATTACGGGATTATCATCAGTGGTTTTGACCACACGGTGGGTTGGCCCCACCACATGATCTGTGACTATGATCACTTGTGGTTTTGACCACACTTATATGATTTGTGACTACGGTCACTAGTGGTTTTGACCACCAGTGGTTTTGACCACACGGGGTAGATACAGGAGTTCGGTTGGTTAAGTTGGGTTTGCATGATTTGCATATTGACTTATAAGATGTATAAGTGCCTTGTTATTATCGGAGGAGATTTATACACTGAGTCTTGGTGACTCACCCCTTCCTCTGCATTTTGCAGATGATTTGTAGATCGCGGATGCAGAGCTGGGGCAGACTCGAGGTGGCCATGTGCATTTTCATTTGGGTTTTGTTTAAAACTTCTATTTTGGTTTTACTTACTTTAAAATTTGGTTTTGGGTTGTAATAAGGCCATTAAATTTTATTTCAGAATTTATTCATCTGTTTTATTTTCATAGAAATTGGTATAATTTAAATAAAATGGCATGCATAAATAACTTGTTAATTGAATGTTTTCTAAATTCACACAAATTATCGGGTTTTCTAAAACGTCACCTACGGATAGATTATCAAACTTGTAAGATAAACAAGGTATCGAGAATTTTTAGTTGAAGCTAAATTCAAAACAGCTTTTAGCAATACTTTTAAATCAACTCGGTTTTCATAACATCAAAAGTTTTACTTAAATTAGAGTCGGCAACTTGTTTTCAAAATCGTTTCCTTCCCTGTGACATGCCAGATCTTATCGTAACGTTTAGGCCGGGTTTGGGGTGTTACAATAATTACATTAATTATAACAAGGATTTCGGTAAACTATATTTATTTAAATTTATATACGAACCAAATTCATATATTAATAGAACTATGTTTTCATTATGTGTACAACATCCTTGTACATGTAATATGTTCAATATTTAATTGCCCAATTAAATTAATCCTATAATTAATTTAATTCATGTGACAACCAAACATAATACCAACTATGTTATATTTCGTTCATTTAAACCATAGGGTGTGACCTTGTAATTTCTTGTAATGTTAGCAGTAATACTAGAACGTTTCTAATGTTACAAATAATGAGTGGCATCTAGCATTGCATCATTGCTACCGAAGTTACAAGAAGTCATGATTCGACATAACCTTTTGTGATTAAACTTTCATGCATTAATCCTTAAGTCCTTTATCTCTGGAATGGACACAAGCCTTGGAGTAGTCACACTTGCATAGTCCATCCCATGTTTCTTGATATCTTGAGTAGACTATGATATACAAATTAGTATGACATATCATATCAACTTATTTGAGCATGGCCATGCATTTCTAGTATCACTCAATCAAGTGGCCTAAGATATTACTCTCATTATGTAGGAGGGACTTATCCTATATTGATCAACCATATCCCTCTACATAGATTGTGGTATATCCAACATCAGCCTTTATAGAACAACCAGTTTCGGTGTACGTTTGATTGTATCAGAATATGCTACTCACGATGTTGGGATAATGATGATCTCAAGTCTGAGGATCATATACATATTAATCACTATGAGTAATGTTGTGACAATTACATAATAATCCAAGAAACATACTCATAGAGGGTCAGTCTAATATGTTGTTCTCTAACACACATATCCATGCATTGATTTTGACACTCCATATCAATGACAACTCTTTATCATCAATCAACTACATGTTATTCTTAATGCATTATTGTTGTCCTAGTCAACAATAATACTTGACTAAGGATCTTTTAAGAATAATCATATTATTCTCAGGACATTATTATAAAACAATTTATTTGTACCAAAAAACTGAAATAATAATGACAACACTTTATATTAATAAACATGCTAAATCAAGAATGTTATTACAACCATCTCATGCTTGATCTTTAGGCATACTCTTACAGTAGATTTTATCCTTATTCAACCCTCTAACGGAATTTGTGGTTATGCAGTGTGGGGTAAACCATCAATTGTGAGAGTCTAGCCAAACAATTTTAAGGTTAAAGGCTATACCCTTGTTTACCAAGGTTGGGGCTGTTGGATTTTCGCGAGAGGTCGCTAAAAGGATTGTAATTGTACACCCAACGTTGTTTCTGTCAAAATAATGGATGAAGGTGTGTATTCACACCCCTATTTAATTGTGAATCAGCAAAAGCCGAAACTTCAGCATCTGAGGGCTCACAAGCGTGCGAATGGTCGTAGGGACAAATCGAGCCACAATCGTTGGCGATAGACTGTAGGGGCCGCCACGAACGTTCTCGTGGGCTTAGGTTGTAATGGGCCTCGTAGGGACAAAATGGGCCATATGGGCCCAATGGGCTTATAGACCCGAGAGACGAAATCCACGGTAAGTGACTAATAAGGATTGAAATGTGAGGTTCGCAGAATCGCGATGTAACGTGGACCGAAGGGCCACGAGCGTGTGGGCCCATTTTGGCCAAGTAACGGGCCTTAGGCCCAATACACTATTTTGGCCATATAAGTTATCCAAGTCATTCGAGACGATGGTAGGCTTTTGGAAAGGTCGTGAACTATACCAAAATACCCTTGAAGGATAAAATTACCGAAATACCCTTATAGAGTAAAATTACCATTTTAAACCTAACTGACAAAATGACCATTATACCCCTAGTGGTAGTTTAGTTGATGAGTGTGTGCTATCTATATGATTATGTATGAATATGACATACTGCATACACGTAATATTTATGACACGACATTCTGCATTGGGGTTGGGATTCTGATTTGGAGGAAGTACTGTACTAGTGGCTCTGCCACGTTTTTTCTATCTAGTGGCTTCACCATGTATTCTGATTTTAGTGGCTTGGCCACATTTACTTTTACTAGCAGCATTGCTACATTACAATTAGAAGCTATGCTGTGATATTGGTGTGTTGGTTGGTACGGGTGGTGTGTTGGCTGGTTTGGGCTGGGTTGCATCATTGTTCTGTTATGTTATTATTTGGGCTTATACCCACACTATTACTGCATTGGGCTAAGGCCCACACTGTACTGTTATTGAATAGGGCTCGTGCCTGCATCATTCATCGCATGATAGGGGATTACACTCTGAGTTCTTATAACTCACCCTTTTCTTTTAACTGCAGGGATAATTCCAAAACTTAGAGGATTTGGAGCCGCGAGGGACTCGGAGGTGGCCACATGTTCGCGAGTATTTTAATTTATACCTAGTTTTTTTAAATTGTTTATTTTGGGGAGATATTTATGTAATAAGGCCATTTGAGGCTTTAACTTTTTACATTCACCTGTTAGAATAGGAAACATGGGTTTTCAAAATAATAACTGTTTCCAAAGAAAATCACGCATTTTCAAATTTTAAAGTTTATAATTGGAAAAGCTTCCGCTCCAGATTAATAAATTGTAATAAATGATATGACCAATAAGTGATTAACAAGTTTTGATTTCACAACCCCAACGTTTTCGATAGCAATTAGTTTTAAAATGGATTTAAAACTTTAGTCACAAATTCTCATCAACAAGATCGATTTTCAAAATAACACTTCGATGTGACACGTCAGATCTGGTCGCAACGTCTAGGCCAGGTTTGGGGTGTTACAATGTTAGTCGATTAGACCTTGATAAGAAAAATAAAGAGTTTCTTGAATTGAAATAGTGGAATCGATCTGTAGCTGAGTATGAATGGGAGTTTGTACAGTTAAGAAAGTATGTCCGTAATATCGTGTCAAATAAAGAAGAGATGTGCATTAGATTTGAAGATGGCTTTAATGATGAAATTCAGATGTTTGTTGCAGCACTGAAATTAAGTAAACTTGTAGAACTCTAAGAATGAGCTAAAAAAATTGAAGAAATCTACTAGAGTAAACAACAATCTGATTTGAGATCTCGAGATTTCAGAAATGATGCAAAACGATCAATTACTCCTTTAAAGAAGTTCAGAAATGTTGCAAATCGATCAACTGCTCCTTCAGAGTTTACTGGTAGAGATAAACCAAGACAGTAACTTGAAATCTGTTAATTCACTGACTGTTAGTGCTAGTAGTGTGAGAAATGTTGTAAAGATTGTTTGTGAAGAATGCAGAAAAAGGTCATTTTGACAAATGTCGATCTAAGTTAGGAACTTGTTTTTGGTGTGGATCTTCTGATCATTTTCTCAGGGGCTATCCAAAGAGTCATGGTGATTCAGTAAATTAATCTAGTAGGCTTGAAGCTACTTCACAGAGAGGCATGAGGCAAGGAAATGGTAGGAATACTATAGTTGGTCGAGGAAAGGTTAGAGATACAACTGAACAATCTGAAGCTAGAGTAGCTACTAAAGCATACGCAATTAGAGCTCGAGAAGAAGCTTTTTCTTTAAATGTTATTGATGGTACTTTCTCATTATATGCAATTATTGACCCTGGGTCAACACACTCTTATTGTAAGAACACTGGTACACCCCATGACATAGCTAAAAAAATTAAATTCGGCGATCACATCTACGGATCCATGTGGAAGGAACGAATTGGGGTGAGAACAGTATGAACGATTACCTTTAATCGCTATGAAAATCAAAGATAACTGTTGTGAAACTAATTACGCAATTGTAAGTCGATTCCAAGCCGCTATGAAAATTTTTGACCTCTACGTAATCCACCTGGTGTGACAACGAACGACAAGAACTCTCTTACACTTTTTAGGGAGAATTCACTATATAACTGCTACTAGATCTCACTCTTTTTATTTCATGTGTATTAGACTTTCTTAAAAACCCTATATTTTCTAATTTAGGAACAGTTGATATTTCAATATGAATCAAGATTCATTATAATAATTAACCGAATATAATAATTATAATTTCCATAATTATAATAATATTTGACCAAAAATTACAATTACAATAATAATATCCGATTGTAAATTATAATTATAATAATTATAACAAGGATTTCGATAAATTATGTTTAGTTAAATTTTATACGAATCAAATTAATATATATATTAATTTAATCATGTTCTTATTATGTGTACAACATACTTGTACATATAATTCATTAGATATTTAACTGCCTAATTAAATTAATTCTATAATCAATTTAATTCATGTGACAGTTAAAAACAATACAAACTATGTTTAGATTCCATTCATTTCAACCATAGAGTGTGACCTTGTAGGTTCTTGTAACGTTAGCAGTAATACTAAAACGATTCTAATATTACAAACAATGAGTGGCATCTAGCAATGCATCATCGCTACCTAAGTTACAAGAAGTCATGATTCGACAAAACATCTCTGTGATTAACCCTTCATATGTTAAATCCTTTTTTCTTTTATATCTAGAATGGACACAAGTCATGGAATAGTCACACTTGCATAGTCCATCTAATGTTTCTTAATATCCAGAGTAGATATGAGAAACAAATAATTATGATATCTCATATGAACTTATTCGAGCATGGCCATGCATTTCTAATCTCACTTAATCAAGTGGCCTAAGATATTGCTCCCATTATGTAGGAGGGACAAATCCTATATTGATCAACCATATCCCACTACATAGATTGTGGTATATCCAACATCAACCTTTATAGAGCAACCAATTACGGTGGACATTTGACTGTATCAAAATGTACAACTCACGATATTGGGATAATGATGATCTCAAGTTTAAAGATCGTATACATAGTAATCACTATGAGTAATGTTGTGACTATTACATAATAATCTAAGAAACAAACTCATAGCGGGTCAGTCCAATATGTTGTTCTCTAACACACATACTCATGTATTGATTTTGACATCCCATGTCAATGACAACACTTTGTCATCAATAAACTACAAGTTAGTCTTAATGCATTATTGTTGTCCAAGCCCACAATAATACTCGACTAAGGACCTTTTAAGAATAATCATATTATTCTAAGGACATTATTATAAAATAATTTATTTATATACATAGAAAAGAAACTAAAATAATAATGGCAATGCCTTATATAAATAAATGGGGTAAAACAAGTATGTTATTACAATCATCTCATGATTGGTGTTTGGGCATACTCTAACACTTATATATGCACTGCATTAGTAACTAAAAGAATTTACTTGTTGTGTCAAATGAGTTCACTGTTAAGGTAACAAATCCACTTGTTCAGTGTGTTTAGTTAATCAGATTTGCAAATCATGTCCACTAAAATTTGGGGTTATGAATTTCTTGCTAATTTGATGCTATTACCATTTGATGAATTTGATCTTATTTTTGGAATGGATTGGTTGTCTAAACATGATGTGATGGTGAGTTTTCGAAGAAAACAAGTTAGCTTGAAACGCCCTAGTGGTGAATTTATTTGCATTAAGGCAAATGAGACCGATTTTGCAAAAAAATGTGATTTCGACAATTTTAGCTTATAAATTGATTAGAAAAGGGTGTGAAGCTTATTTAGCTTATATTCTCGATTCAAAAGTGGCAAAATAAAAAACCAATCATGTAACAGCCTACTTTTTAGTGAAATCAAAATAGTGGTTTTGGGACCACAAATTTGATGTTTAAATATTTATTTTATTACTATATTAATGTTTACAACATGTTAGTATTATCGTATAAAAATTTCGTAACATCACGAATAGGGCCTATGCATTTCAGTCTAATTGTATGAAATGGCAAGTTTCAAGTACTATGAATAAATTTATGATACTTTTGGAAACCTAGAAATGCATGGAAATGGAAATGAAAAATGAAAAATGGAAATGGAAATGGAAATGGACATTTTTGGAAACTTAGACATTTTTGGAAACTTAGACATTTTGGGAAACCTGAACATTTTGGAAACCTGAACATTTTGGGAACCTAAACATTTTTGGAAACCCGAACATTTTGGAAACCTAAACATTTTGGAAACTGAACATTTTGGAAACTCAAGATGTAAGGAAAATGGCAAGTTCTGAGCCAGCATGAAAATTTTAGGAAACTTAGAAATAGGGTAGGAATGACAAATTTTAAAGCCCAAAATAGGAAATAAGGGCGGGAGGGCCTTAAAAGAAAAAGTTGGTGAATTTTGACATACAATCGAGCTTGGAAAAGTGGCTCAAGTGTCACTTAGGGTTTATGGAATGGCTCGAGTTGAGTCACTTGGAAAGCAATTATTGAAGGTTTAATTTTGCTTTCCAAGGCTAGGGGTGGACGGCACTTGGTTGCTAAAAAGGAGAGAGTTTTATTTTATTAAAACTTGTCAAATTAAAGTGATAAATAAAGGATTTATTCTACTAAGATAAATGAGGAATTAAAGGATGGATTAAAGACTTTTAATTTAATTAAGTGATAATTAATGGAGATTAAATTATCACTTGGGAGAGTAGTGGCCAAGTTTTGGACTCTTGGTCTAGCAATTTCAGTTAAAAGAGGAAAAGTGAGACTTTTCTCTCATTCACTCTCTTTGCCGAAATTTTGCTCTCACTTCCCCCTCTCCTTGTCGAAATTTCCCCTAAGCAAGGACTCCATCTTTTCTTTTCCTTCCTTTTTCCATTGCCTAGTCAAAACCTTTCTCTTCCAATCTCGGTTAAATCTCCATAGCCGGATCTCAGTAACTCAAGACAAGGAAACAAGTGATTAAAGACATCAAGGTAAGGATTAGCCATTCAATTTTCTTTCTTTCTTTTCAAGTTGCCGAAAGTAAAAGAGTCTAATCCCTATTCTTGATCATGGCCGAATATACAAGGGATCTCAGGTTTCCACAATCGTTGAACGTAAAGATCAAGGATCTAAGGTAAGAACAATTGATTCTTGTTCTTTTAAATCGTTTAAATCAAGGCTTAAGAAAAATAACCTCTCTTATGTCTATGGCCGAATGTCAGAGGAGGAGTTTCGGGATTTCAGATTCGAGGAAAATTAAGGTAAGACACATTCGGCTAAAGGCCAACTACAACTTATTAAAGTTAGATCAGATCTAACCTATGATCTTTAGGGATTTCGACAGATATTCAAGACAAAAAGGGAACTTTCGGGATTTGGAATCTCTAAGGTAAGCCTCTAAAATATTAGGCCAAGGGTTGTGAGAGTATCTAAATCAATTCCTTAATTTTTGAAAAGCCGAAAAACTAACCATATTGAACTACAAGGTTGGCCGAATATCAAGTAGAGGAAAAACCAAACTTTCGGGATTTGTATAAACAACAAATCGGAAAAGGTGAGCATCTTTTTACAAATCCTACTAGGATTTGGTTTTGTTTAAGCCAAAAAGGGTTTATTAATGTGTTTTAATTGGTGGGCCAAATATAGGAATTAATAGATCTAAAATTAGATCGGGATTTTCGAGATCTCAAGGAATCTATTAAGCAAAACAGGTGTGTACCCTTACTATCCTTCGATATTTTATGGCTAAATATTTTAATATATGATATGAATAATAATGTGAATGTGGCTATGTACCACAAATGTGGCAAAAAGTACTGTGCACGCTTCCTACTACGATAGGATTGTGAAAATGTTATTTTATAACATGCGAATATATGTATATGAACATGAAATTAAGTTATGCATAATATATATATTTTTGGGGCATTCTGGATTTATGTGAAAGGGGAGAACAGTGTTGACTTGGTCTCACCAACTAAATATGTTGACTACGGTCACATTGCTAAATTTTGGTAACTTCGGTTACAATAGTGTCTAATGACACAACGTATAATTTGATTATAGTGTCTAATGACACAACGATATGGGCGAATGCCTTTGATGGAGAGTAGCGGATGGAGGGTTGACTTAGTAGTCCCTACTTGTGCAAGATGGTACGGGAGTGTAGTGGATGGCTAATTAGGATTGGGTTTGGGTTGCATCATAATTTCATTATTGTATGGACTTAATAATTTGAACATGAATGCCGATTTATTGAATGATGGTATTGTGTGCACATTGAGTCTGCTGACTCACCCCATTGTGGGAATTATTTTTCAGGTGATGAGCGTTGACGGACCGAACCGGTGGACCATGAGGAGGCCATGCTACATGCGGAAAATTTCATTTAGTTTGGACTTAAATTTTATTTTTAGTTGCTTTTATTCTATATTGGGTTTTACTTGATGTAATAAGGCCTTAAGGCCCAAGTGGATTATACTTTATGTTTGCTTATTGTTAAGTTTCATGCTAAGAACTTTATTGGATGTATTTAATTGAATGGGCTTACAAGATCAAATAAATGGGTTTCCAAATCTAAGCCCAATGAAAATAATAGTTTTCCGAAAATTTACAATTTTCTAAGTATCGAAAATGATTTTAAAATCGGTTTACTTTAGGAACATACCAGATCCTGCTCAGGGCTCGTGGTAGGGTGTGGGGTTTCGATTTGGTATCGAGCCCGATTTTAAACTCTCGGCACTGTGGGCTAAGGCCCAAAACGTTTTCAAAGCGAGCCAAATGATTATCTTTGAAAAATAAGGTGCTTTTGCATGGCCCCTAAGTCTCCGACCATGATCCACCGGTAAGTACCCCTAACTATATGTGTGATTCATGATTTATATAAGGGTAGAAAAGGCATGGAACGTAGAATAGAATAATAGGAACTTGAACCCCAGGATTAGACTACTCAAACGTAAGACATAAGACTTAATGCACTAAAACCAACCTATGGCTAAGTCACTGAGCTAGTGGTGTGGTAACCCATGTACGCATGTCTAGGAGTGGATCCGAAAGAGCTTGGTATTTAAGCAGTCCTAGTGACTCACCTCCTCTTCGCAGGAATCCTACCAGTGCGTAGCTTCGGCTCACCATAACTCGTAGGCTCAGTGGTGTGGCAACCTCTCATGCATGTCTAGGAACGGTTTTTGGGAGCTTGGTATTTAAGCATCCGTGACTCACCTCCTCTCCACACGAATCCTCGCCTGGTGCGTAGCTTTGTTCACCACGACCAAGAGGGCTCGGTCATAGGCTAAACATAATGACTAAAACCGAAAGGAACTAGCCATGTTTTAAAAAAAAAAGAAGAGAGAACAAAACAACAAACCCTAGTTTCTCAAACCTTTAAAACTTTTCTTTTAAATCTAAGAAAAATTATTTTACAACATTCTCCTAAAAACTCGACGGCGAAAATTACAAAAATGCCCTTAGGGTGAAATTACCAAACGCCTTGGTTTATAAAATATTCAACTACTCAACAACTTTATCAAAATTTCATGATTTCATAACCATTCAAAAACCCTAATTTGTGAAATACCAAAATACCGTGATTTTGGAAAAATTACAAAATTGCCCCTAACTTGCAAAATTACCAAAATGACCCTAATGTCCAAAATTTTGCAACATCCCCATCTTCAAGGAACCATTTTAAAAAGAACCCTCAAAGTTTTACAACTTTTGAAATACCAAATTTATAAAATTTTACAAATTTACCTCGATTTGTGAAAAATTACCAAAATACCCCGAGGTCAAAATTATCGAAATACCCTGACTTCAAAATTTTTCCAAATTACCTCGAGATTTTGAATTTCCAAAATAATTTTGACAAAATCACCAAGGAACCCTATTTTGACAAATTACAAAAATACCGTAGGACAAAATTACGAAAATACCGGGTAGTGGAAAACAACAACAACAACGACAAAAACTACAACATTTCTCTGAATGAGCGGAAGTTCATACTTGTTTGATGGATGAATGAATGGAAAAGACTGTGTTGTATAAATCTGAAAGAACCACTCTTAAATCCTTTTCATAAAACTCATTCACCGATAAATAAGTGAACAATAACTAATCCATAAAATTTCTTAATCGGATCCCGACGCTAGAAAATGAGCTCTAGAGGATGTGGTCGCCGTGGAAGAGGAAGAGGAAGGATGACCGTGTTGAACCCGTTAGGTCGGGTCAAGGGTCCGACAATGAGATGCCACCGCCACCACCACCCCCATTTGTTAATGTTGAGCGAGAAGCTCGATGTGGGAAGAGGTCATGTCGCAGTTATTCTGTGAGTTTTGGAATTGGTGGCGGTCACGGAGGAAATGGAGGAAATCTAAGTCGGACTGAACGGCTCGAGCTAATGGAGCGTAAATGTTTCGAGGAGTATCCAATGTGGCACCTAGTACAGCTGAGTACTGGTTGGAAGCAACGGAGCGTATCATGGATGAGCTTGATTTGTCTCCAGAGGAAAAGTTGAAAGGGATGGTGGCGTTGTTACGCGATGAAGCGTATCAGTGGTGGTTGACTGTTCGTGATGGTACCACAGCTGAAAATTTGACCTGGGAGTATGTTAAAGAGGCCTTTCAAAAGAAGTATGTGGGAACCAGGTATACGGATGAGCAGAGGAAGGCTTTTCTAGGGTTGGTACAAGGGAGTAAGTCTGCCACAGAGTATGAGGCGAAATTTTTGAGATTGAGCCGCTATGCTCGAGGGGTAATGGCGACTGAGCATGAACGCTGTGTTCGATTTGAGGACGGACTGAGAGATGACCTGAGGCTGTTGATAGCACCGCATCAGGAGTGGGAATTCTCGACTTTAGTGGAAAAGGCCAAGGTGGCCGAGGGGATTAAGGATGCTACTAAGCAGACCGTGGATAAGAATAAGGCCAAAAGAGGGTTTGGGTCGTCAGGAAAGGGTTACAAGAGGCCTAGGGTTGACGGGCCACGAAATCAACAAGCTGGTACAGGTGGGCAGATTCGTCCTTGTGAGTATTGTGGAAAGAGGCATCTAGGGAGTGTTGGAAAAGATAGGAGCATGTCTTAGGTGTGGGTCCAAGGACCATATGTTTAAGGATTACCCTAAACAATCAGACGAGAATCGACCGGTAGTTCAGAATGTTAGCCTGACCAGGAGAGGCGGACAAGCATGACCTCAACGGGGTCATGGTTCGAGTAACCGTGGTAGTGGAACAGGTAGAGGCCGTGGAACACGTGGCCGAGGTAATACTAATGCTGATGCAAGACAACCGGTTTGGTTTATGCGGTTCGTCGAAGGGAAGATGGAGACGCGCCGGACGTAATAACCGGTACGTTCTTTATTTTTGACAAACCCTACTTTGCTTTGATTGATGTGGGCTCAACCCATTCCTATGTTGCAAGTAGTGTAGTAAAAACACTAGGCCTAGACTCGAACTCTCGATAGGCGGATGGTGTAGTAAGCCCATTAGGCCAAACTATAGTGGTAGACAAGATCTTTGGAATGTACCCCAGAGATTGTGGAGTGAGCTTTGAGCGGACTTAATGGAGTTACCCTTCGGAGAGTTTGAGCTTATACTCGGAATGGATTGGTTAGTAGAACACCGAGCCGTGTTGGATTGTGTGGCTAAACGTATGGAACTAAGAACCCCAGAAGATGAGGTGGTAATAATGATCGGAGAAAGGATGAACTATTTATCTAATGTAGTTTCGGCACTGAAGGCTGAGAAGATGGTTAAGAAAGGTTGCAAAGCATTCTTAGCTTTTGTAAGTGTGATAGGTGGAGAGGAGGAAGGTATTAATGGAGTTAGGACGGTAAGGGACTTCGTAGATGTGTTTCCGTAAGAGTTACCGGAATACCCCTGCATGTGGAGGTGGAATTTGGGATTGATTTGCTACCGAGGACACTCTCGTGTCAATCGCTCCATACCGAATAGCACCAAAGGAGTTAGTGGAGCTCAAGGCTCGGATACAAGAACTGTTGGACCGTGGGTTCATCCGACCCAGTGTGTCTCGATGGGGAGCACCGGTCTTATTTGTAAAGAAGAAGGACGGAACTATGCGTATGTGCATAGACTACCGCCGATTAAATAAGTGACCATTAAGAACAAGTATCCTTGCCAAGGATCGATGACTTGTTCGATCGACTTGAAGGAGCTGCAGTGTTTTCAAGATCGATTTACTGGTCGGGATACCATCGATTGAAGGCGAAGGAGGCCGATATCCATAAGACCGCTTTTAGGACAAGATATGGTCACTTGAGTTTGTGGTGATGCCGTTTGGGACGTGAATGCTCCAAGTAGCGTTCATGGATATGATGAATCGGGTTTTCCAACCCTACTTGGATAGATTCGTCGTTATCTTCATCGATGATATTTTGGTGTATTCAAAGTCGGAGGAGGAGCATGATGAGCATCTCCGAGTCGTGTTGGAAGTGTTAAGGGAGAAGAAGCTCTATGCCAAATTCAGCAAGTGCGAATTTTGGCTTAGGGAGGTGGCATTCTTAGGGCATGTGGTATCCAAGAAGGAATAAGAGTGGACCCTAGGAAGATCGAAGTAGTGTTGGATTGGAAACCACCTAGGTCCGTGGCGGAATCCAAGCTTCTTAGGCTTGGCGTGCTATTACAAAAGGTTCGTGGAAGGATTCTCGTCAATAGCCGCGCTTTAACCAAGTTACTAAGGAAGGAAGTACCTTCAATGGACTAATAAGCGCAGGAGAGATTTGAAAAGCTTAAGAAGGTCTTGTTAAGCTCCAGGTTAATTCAAATTTGAGGCGTGAAAAGATTTTGTGGTGTAATTGTGATGCTTCGCATACGGGTTAGGCGTGTGTTAATGCAAGATGGAAAAGTGGTTGCTTATGCATCTCAAACAGCCTAAGGCCTCATGAGCTTAACTATCCAACTCATGACTTAGAGCTAACAAGTGGTTTTCGCCTTAAGGTTTGGAGGCACTACCTTTATGGAGAAAGGTCGATTATCTACACAGATCACAAGAGCCTTAAGTATTTATTAACTCGAAGGAGTTGAACTTGAGGCAACGAAGATGGGTGGAATTGTCAAGGACTACGACTGCTCAATAGAGTATCATCCGGCAAGGCGAATGTAGTAGCCGATGCCCTAAGTCGGAAGGTTGTATCGATCTACGGGCTTTGTTCGCTCATATAAGTCTCAGATTATGATGGAAGCTTATTGGCGAGTTGCAAGTCGAGCCCACATGGCTAAAGGAAGTGAAGGAGGGACGGTTGGTGAAAATGACTTAAGTACTAAGTTGCGTAAGTACAATGAGGGGATTAGAGGATTATGATGTCAACAATGAAGGAGTATTGTGCTACAAGGGTAAAGTCTCAGATGTCAAGAATAAGGAGTTGAGACAAAGGATTCTTTGGGAAGCGATGGTAGCCCTTGTGCTATGCATCCGGAGGCATCAAGTCAGATAGAGATCTAAGGAACAATTTTGGTGGTCGACCAAGCGGAAGTGACCGAATTTGTGGGGAAATGTTTGACATGTCGACAAGTTAAGGTGAACACCAAGTCCCATCAGATTGCTTCAACCAATCGAGATTCCCCAATGGAAGTGGGAAAGAATTACCGAGGACTTCGTTAGTGGGCTTCCCTTACGCCTACTAAGAAGGACTGGTATGGGTGATAGTGGACCGTTTGACCAAGTCCGCACACTTTATCCCAGTCAGAATGGATTATTCTCTTCAGAAGTTGGCTAAGTTGTATGTGGCGGAAATTGTGAGGTTACATGGAGTACCAATGTCGATCATCTCTGATAGAGACCCGAGATTTACGTCTCGATTTTGGAAAGCTCTTCATCAAGCTCTAGGCACTAAGCTAGACTTCACTACGGCTTTTCATCCACAATCAGACGGGCAGTCTGAACGAGTTATACAAGTGTTGGAGGATATGTTGAGAGGCTGTGTAATGGATTTTCGAGGAAGTTGGGAAGATTACTTGCCTTTAGTTGAATTCGCCTACAACAATAGCTATCAAGCCAGCATTCGGATGGCACCATACGAAGCCTTGTATGGAAGGAAGTGTAGAACACCTACTTGTTGGACCGAGTTAGGAGAACGCCGAGTTTTGGGTCCGAGTTGGTGGCGTAAATCAAGAGAAGGTTGAGTTAATTAAGCACGGTTGAAGGAAGCCTCCGATAGGCAAAAGTCGACGCAGACCTTAAGCGAAAGGAAATAGAGTTTGAAGTGGAGATCAAGTGTTCTTGAAAGTCTCACCTTGGAAGAAGGTAATGAGGTTTGGCGAAAGGAAAGCTAAGCCCAAGATTTATAGGGCCTTATCAAGCTTGAAGCGCGTTGGGCGAGTGGCATACCAATTAGAGTTGCCACCAGAACTGAAGCAGATACACGACGTATTCCATGTGTCCATGTTACGTCGCTATCAATCGGATCCATCTCATGTGGTACCGGTTGAAGAGGTGGAACTAAGGCCAGACTTATCCTATGAGGAAGAACCGATTCGGATCTTAGAACGTGATGTGAAAGTACTACGCGCAATCATGGAACGGAAGAAGCTTCGTGGGAGCCAGAAGAGGCGATGAGACAGCAATACCCTCAACTATTTTAGTTAGGAAATTTCGAGGACTAAATTTTATTTAAGGGTAGAATCGTAACATCCCGAATAGGCCTATGCATTTCAATCTAATTGTATGAAATGACAAGTTTCAAGTACTATGAATAAATTTATGATACTTTTGGAAACCTAGAAATGCATGGAAATGGAAATGAAAATGAAAAATGGAAATGGAAATGGAAATGGACATTTTTGGAAACTTAGACATTTTGGGAAACTCGAACATTTTGGAAACCCGAACATTTTGGGAACCTAAACATTTTTGGAAACTCGAACATTTTGGAAACCTAAACATTTTGGAAACTGAACATTTTGGAAACTCAAGATGTAAGGAAAATGGCAAGTTACTGAGCCATGTGAAAATTTTAGGAAACTTAGAAATAGGTAGGAATGACAAATTTTAAAGCCCAAAATAGGAAATAAGGGCAGGAGGGCCTTAAAAGAAAAAGTTGGTGAATTTTGACATACAATCGAGCTTGGAAAAGTGGCCTGAAATGTCACTTAGGGTTTATCGGAATGGCCTGAGTTCGAGTCACTTGGAAAGCAATTATTGAAGGTTTAATTTTGCTTTCCAAGGCTAGGGGTGGACTGACACTTGGTTGCTAAAAGGAGAGAGTTTTATTTTATTAAAACTTGTCAAATTAAAGTGATAAATAAAGGATTTATTCTACTAAGATAAATGAGGAATTAAAGGATGGATTAAAGACTTTTAATTTAATTAAGTGATAATTAATGGAGATTAAATTATCACTTGGGAGAATAGTGGCCAAGTTTTGGACTCTTGGTCTAGCAATTTCAGTTAAAAGAGGAAAAGTGAGACTTTTCTCTCATTCACTCTCTTGCCGAAATTTTGCTCTCACTTCCCTCTCCTTGTCAAATTTCCCTAAGCAAGGACTCCATCTTTTCTTTTCCTTCCCTTTGCCATTGCCTAGTCAAAACCTTTTCTTCCAATCTTGTTAAATCTCCATAGCCGGATCTCAAGAACTCAAGACAAGGAAACAAGTGATTAAAGACATCAAGGTAAGGATTAGCCATTCAATTTTCTTTCTTTCTTTTCAAGTTGCCGAAAGTAAAAGAGTCTAATCCTATTCTTGATCATGGCCGAATATACAAGGGATCTCGTGTTTCCACAATCGTTGAACGTAAAGATCAAGGATCTAAGGTAAGAACAATTGATTCTTGTTCTTTAAATCGCTTAAATCAAGGCTTAAGAAAAATAACCTCTCTTATGTCTATGGCCGAATGTCAGAGGAGGAGTTTCGGGATTTCAGATTCGAGGAAAATTAAGGTAAGACACATTCGCTAAAGGCCAACTACAACTTATTAAAGTTAGATCGATCTAACCTATGATCTTTAGGGATTTCGACATGATATTCAAGACAAAAAGGAACTTTCGGGATTTGGAATCTCTAAGGTAAGCCTCTAAAATATTAGGCCAAGGGTTGTGAGAGTATCTAAATCAATTCCTTAATTTTTGAAAAGCCGAAAAACTAACCATATTGAACTACAAGGTTGGCCGAATATCAAGTAGAGGAAAAACCAAACTTTCGGGATTTGTATAAACAACAAATCGGCAAAGGTGAGCATCTTTTTAAAAATCCTACTAGGATTTGGTTTTGTTTAAGCCAAAAAGGGTTTATTAATGTGTTTTAATTGGTGGGCCGAATATAGGAATTAATAGATCTAAAATTAGATCGGGATTTTCGAGATCTCAAGGAATCTATTAAGCAAAACAGGTGTGTACCCTTACTATCCTTCGATATTTTATGGCTAAATATTTTAATATATGATATGAATAATAATGTGAATGTGGCTATGTACGACAAATGTGGCAAAAAGTACTCAGGTACGTTTCCTACTTCTGATAGGATTGTGAAAAATGTTATTTTATAACATGCGAATATATGTATATGAACATGAAATTAAGTTATGCATAATATATATTTTGGGGCATTGGGATTTATGTGAAAGGGGAGAACAGTGTTGACTTGGTCTCACCAATGAAGGTGTTGATTTCGGTCTCACCAACTAAATATGTTAACTACGGTCACATTCTGTAAATTTTGGTAACTTCGGTTACAATAGTGTCTAATGACACAACGTATAAATTTGATTATAGTGTCTAATGACACAACGATATGGGCGAATGCCTTTGATGGAGAGTAGCGGATGGAGGGTTGACTTAGTAGTCCCCACTGCAAAGTGTGATGGTACGGGGAGTGTAGTGGATGGCTAATTAGGATTGGGTTTGGGTTGCATCATAATTTCATTATTGTATGGACTTAATAATTTGAACATGAATGCCTCGATTTATTGAATGATGGTATTGTGTGCACATTGAGTCTGCTGACTCACCCCATTGTGGGAATTATTTTTCAAGTGATGAAAGTGATTTGACCGGCGGTGGACCATGAGGAGGCCATGCTACATGCGGAAAATTTCATTTAGTTTCGACTTAAATTTTATTTTTAGTTGCTTTTATTCTATTTTGGGTTTTACTTAATGTAATAAGGCCTTAAGGCCCAGTGGATTATACTTTATGTTTGCTTATTGTTAAGTTTCATGCTAAGAACTTTATTGGATGTATTTAATTGAATGGGCTTACAAGATCAAGTAAATGGGTTTCCAAATCTAAGCCCAACTGAAAATAATAGTTTTTCCGAAAATTTACAATTTTCTCTAAGTATCGAAAATGATTTTGAAATCGGTTTACTTTAGGAACATACCAGATCCGATTCAGGCTCGTGGGCCGGGTGTGGGGTGTTTCATTTCGTTAAGAAATTTTACCGTTTGAATGCCTAATTTGATAAAAAGGACTAAATCGCATAAAGTGCAAAAGTAGTGTTCTAGTAGCTAAAGGTTATAAATAGCTATAGAACCTTAAAGTATGAGTTCTTATGTGGTAATTAGACCTTTAAAAAATATAGTGGATGTACATGCCTTGGTATTATTGAAATTTTGAATAATTTTTAAGGTTGTTTTGGTAATTAAGTAATTAAAGGTTAAAATTAAAGAAAACAAAACATTTTCTTCATTAATTCATCTTCTCCACCAATTCTTCAAGGCAAAAACACCATTTTTAGGCTTTTTACATTCGGCTAGTACAAGTGCAAGGATGTAAGGGATTTTTACCCTGTTTTTAATGATTTTTTATGTTTTTGGGATCGTTGTAGCTTAATCTAGCAAGCCTGGGGACTAATTTGTAAAATTATTAAAAGATTAAAGTTTTTCCATTAATGAATATAGGTTTTTTTTTATTTTTTATGGAAGAAACTGGATAGTTTTTGTTACATAAACAACTTTTGTTAAGTGATTTTTGATGAAATTGTCAAATAGTGATTAAATTGAAAAATAAAAAATATTCATGGTGAAATTGTGAAATAAATGAAATATAGGGCCAACTAGGGACCTATTGAAATCCAGTTATGGTGGGTTAATGGAAAATTTCATGAATTTTCATTTTATGAGCTAGGGAATAAATTGAAATGAAATCAAAATTATAGGGGCAAAAAATATAATTATGCTAAAATATGAGTTTGGGTTAAATTGAATAAAATAAGATTGAATTGAGCTAAATTTATTCGTTTATATTGTATTTATGTGCTTTTAATTGAATATACATGTAATGTGGACTGCCATATTTAAATAAATACATATATGTTTCTTATCCAACGATGTTTCGACGACTACTGAGCCCCGTGTGAACCTTAGGAATTTGTAGGATACAAATGACATATCATTAGGGTTTACATGATTCAAGTGCTGGTCTTGAATGTCCTACCAATGGCTGAGGTTTGACATGTGTTGCGGATACTCCACAGCTCGTGTGAGTAGCATCGTGTAGCTACGTTTCAATCCGCAGCACGTGTGAGCAGGCCCATTTTCACAGTTCATGTGAGCATATATGTACAGGAATTGATAGATTACAGTTACATGAGTTAGCACACTTTGTGTGAGCTATCCCGGTATCCAATGGTATTCTAAATTATTCAATGATCATGATTTAAAAGAGAATGGTAAGAGTTCAATACAAACTAAGACATGAACACATGTGATTTGCATTGAATTGGTGATACATGGTATAAGGAAAGTTGAGATGGATGATATATGCATACGATACATGACTAAATGTTGTGATCACCCATGATTAAATTGCTTATGTTATATGCTTATATGATTAACATGTTTGGTGTAAATGCTTAGGCTTTGGCCAAGTTGTGGTTGGATTATACCATGTTTAATTTACTTATTATATGATGAAATGGTAAGTTGAGTTTTATAGTATACGAATTTACTAAGCATTTATGCTTACTCTGTGTTAATTTTCGTGTTTTTTTTTTAGTGAACCAGAAGCTCGTTCAGGTTGGAAGCTTGTCGAAGTTATATCACACTATCCATCGACTAAATCAGTAGATTTTGGTGTTTCTAAGTTTTGGTTATAATGGCATGTATAGGTGATTTTGTTCAATGATTTAGCCATTTGTTTTTGGCATTTTGGATGGTGAAATGGTGTTAATTTTGGCATGTATATATTTGGCCTTATAATGATTGATATCATGGCTTATGATGCTTGAATGTTAGAAGATGGAATAGTAGTTAAAAATGTTTATTATAAATGGTCTTTTGATATGTTTGAATGTGGTGAATTGGCATAATTGTTATAAATGACATGTATGGCTATTGGTGCAAGATGTTAAATGGCATATTTGGTACTTTTTGGTGTGAATTTGATGGGTAAACAAAATGGTATTATTTGGCATAAACTTAGTTATAAATTAGTTAAACTTTTGGCAAAATTTTGCGTATGGTTATACATTTTTAAATTGTTGTGATTGAGGTGGCTTTTAGGCATATTGGTTGTATGAATATTAACCTTATTGGTTTATCTTGTTGATGCATAATTTGTTGCATTTGAATGCTTATTTACATGTGGAAATTTACTTGTAGGTGGATACATGTTTGGGTGAGAAAAATGGCTTAGGAATGGTCTATTTTTCGTCCACACGTCCAGAGACATGGGCGTGTCTCTCAGCTGTGTGTGACACATGGCCAGGCAACACGGTCATGTGTCCCTTGTAGCTTACAAAGGGTTGCAAATTAGGCTATTACACAGCCTAGCACATGGGCATGTGGATTGGCAGTGTGACCCAAGTTAGTGAGTTACACGGGCACAGACATGGGCTGGGACACAGCCATGTGTTCGTATTTCGAATGTCCATACGGCCTGAGACACGAGCTGGGCATAGACACATTTTGGCTCACACGACCTAGACACATGGTTATGTGACCCCTATAGTTTGAAAATTTTCATCTTTTTTTGAAAAATTCTATAAGTTTTCGGTTTAGTCCTGACTTGTTTGTAATGTGTATTTAAGGCCTTGAGGGCTCAAATAACAGACAATATATATGTCTTTGATTAGTTTTTCTACGATTGATGATGTGAACTAAATGTTTTAAATTTTTTTATTATTTTGAATTGAAATATTTGGTTATGCTCTATAACCCTATTTTGGTGATTGATACAAGTTAGGGGTGTTACAGATCAAGTACCTATAGTTAGAGATTATGCTTATGTTTCCATGAAGAATTGCTGGGATTACCACCGATTAAAGAAGTTGAATTTGTAATTGAACTTATGTTGGGAATAGCTCCAATTTCAATAGCCCCGTACAAAATGGCTCTTATCAAGTTGAAAGAGTTGAAAGCACATGAGAATTATTAAATTCGCAGATTTATTCGACCAAGTGTGTCACCTTGGGGTGCTCCTATTCTGTTTTTGAAAAAGAAGGATGGGTTGATGAGATGATGCATAGATTACCGGCAGTTGAACTGAGTCACTAACAAGAATAATTATCTTTTACCTCGTACTGATTTTTTTGATCAGTTGAAGGGAGCTACGTTATTTTCAAAATTGATTTGCGATCCGGATATTACCAGTTGCGAGTTAAATAGCCTGATGTATCGAAGACAACATTCAGAACACGATACGATCATTATGAAGTTTTAGTGATGCCATTTGGTTTGACTAATGCCCGTGCAACATTCATGCATTTGATGAATATGGTGTTTCAACCGTATTTGGACCATTTTGTTGTGTTGTTTATAAACTACATTTTGATTTACTCGTTGAACGAGTTAGATCATGCTGAGCATTTGAAGGTAGTATTGCAATTTCTGCATGAAAAACAATTGTATGCAAAATTCAGTAAATGTGAATTTTAGGTTTAAGAAGTTGGATTTTTGGGTCACATAATTCCTATTGATGAAATCCGTGTTGATCTGAATAAAATATCTGCGATTGTCGATTGAAAAATTTCAAAGAATGTTTCTAAGGTTCGTAGCTTTTTGGGCTTAGCGGGATATTATTGGCGTTTTGTTAAAAACTTCTCCATTTTAGCATCTTTGATGACTAAGCTATTGCAAAAAGATGTTAATTTTGTCTAGACCGATAAATGTCAAAAAAATTTTGAGTAGTTGAAGAATATGTTAACCGAAGCTCCAATTTTAACTAACCTGAAACTAGGAAAGAATTTATTGTTTATAGTTATACGTCCCCTTGTAGTTTAGGTTGTGTCCTGATGCGAACGGTAAAGTAATTGCCTACACTTTGAGACAGTTGAAGTCTCATGAGTGAAACTATCTGACACATGACTTAGAATCGACCATAGTGGTTTTTGCTTTGAAGATCTAGTGACATTATTTATACGGTGAGAAATGTCATATTTTTATCGATCATAAGAGCTTAAATACCTGATGACTCTGAAAGAATTGAATTTGCATCAGTATAGGTGGCTTGAATTACTAAAAGATTATGATTTAGTAATTTATTATCACCCTGGGAAAGCTATGAATGCAAATTTAACTTTGGAACGTGATGGTTCCATATTAGCAGAGTTAATAGTAAAGTAGGTGTTTTTATCAAAGATTTAAAAACTTTAGAAAGTTGATTCAGAATTGTTGTCGAGGCTCAATCTAGTAAAAAGTGGCCAAAAAATTGATTTTCACATCAGGAATGATGATAGTTTATATTTCCAATATCGAATTTGAGTATCGAACAATTTTCAGTTAAAGCGAGAATTATTTAACGAAGTGCATAGTAGTGTTATTCGATTCACCCTGGGAGTAATGTATAATGATCTAAAACAACACTACTGGTGAAGAACCTCAATGTTTAATCGAATAACGTTACTGAGAAATAAGTTTGTATTGTTAGTTAAAATCTTGCATTAGCATGGGATTGAAGAACTGACGTGGGAAACGAAAGAAAACATGAGATCTCAGTATCCAAACCTTTTCTCTAGTAAGATTTTTTAGGACAAAATTTTTTTAAGGGAGAGTTGTAATATCCCTTTTTCTAGCGGTGTCAAAAATAGTGGTTTCTAGACCATAATTTTGATAGGTGTTATTGTGTTTATTATTTAATTAATGTTTATAGAGTTTCATTAGGTCGTATTAAATTTTGGTGAAGAAATTTTAATGTTTACTTGGTTAATTTAAGAAAAAGGATCAAATTGTAAGAGATTTAAAACTAGCCATAATTGAATTTTAATGATTAACTAGTTAAATTAATGAAAGGGGGAGGACCTAGGGTGTGTAATTAGGCCTTGTATGCTTTAGTGGATGGTTGGTAAGGCTTTTTGTTGAAATTTTTACATGTTAATTATATGATATTAACAATATATAATAATAAAAGTAAAACTAAGACAAAGGTTATTATCATCTTTATTTTCTCTCATGTACAACTGAAAACTCCATGAAAACACTCCCCAAGCATTCTGTCTTCTCTTTGAAGCTTGCATGGTATGATTTTTGAGTTTATTTTTTAGTAATTTTTTATGTTTTTGAAATCGTTGCAACTAGGTCCAGCTAACCCGTACCTTTACTTTTGAAACTGTCAAAGATTTTAGATGTTTCCATTGTTGAATCCTTGTTATTTTAGATGTTAATGATGAAATTTAAAGTGTTAGTTGTTGATTAAAATTAGTTTATTAAGTAAATTTATTACTTTTTGAGTGAAGTATTAATTTGATTAAATATTAAAATTTAAAAGAAATTATTGTGACTTTGAATAAGAAAGGAATGTACTAGTTCAGAATAACATTTGATTAGCTTGGGATATTTAAGAGTTTTATGAAAATTGAAATTTTGAGATTAGGGACTAAATTGTGACAAATATAAAAGTTTAGGGAAAATATGTAATTAATCAAAAGATAAGGGTCATGTAACAGCCCAACTTAGGGCCTGGTCAGAATAGTGGTGCGAGATTACAAATTCGAAGTAGAAATATGTGTTTAAATGATTTTACAAGGCTTATGAGGTATTTGCATAATTGTATGAAAATTTTATGAAGGAATTTTATTAATTAGCGAATAAATTGTCCATTATGACTGAATTGCAAAAATTAGGAAATGTGAGATTCTAGAAATTTAAGTATGAAATAGCATCATAAAAATTTCTAGATGTCCTTATTTAGCAATTAGACCATTATTATGATGGACAAAAATGGACATGGGAAGGAAAAATCTCAAGAAAGAGCATTAAGGGCATTTTGGTCATTTGGTAAATTAATGAAATAAAAAGGGAAAAAGAAGTCAAAAATGGTGTCCATCTTCTTCCCCTTGGCCGAATTTTTCAGGAAGCCATAGCTAGGGTTTTCTTCATCTTCCAAGCTTGATAGTAAGTGCTCCCAAGCCCCGTTTTTAATATTCTTCGTATTTTTTAAACCCTCGTATCTCGGTTTAGCTATTTCTAGCTATATTTTGAGCTAGGGTTTATGTTCAAAAATTTACCCATGTATTACATACATGTATTTTTATGTTTTTTTTGGAAGATTATGAAAGTTTGATGTTAAAGTTTGATGTTGGGTAAACATCTTTTTCTAAATGATTTTCTTGAAAAATGCATGTGAGGACTAAAATGTTAAATTTATGGAAATGGTCATATGTCAATGAAAAAGTAGAAATTGAAGGGTGTGATAGTTAGGAAAATAATTCAACTAGGCTTGAAATGTAAGGAAGTTGAATGAAAATCATTTTACAAGCCTAGGGGCAAAAGTGTAATTATGAGAAAGTTTAGGGGCAAATTTGTAATTTTGTTAAAGTATGAGTTATGAGTCAATTTAGTTAATATGAATATTAAATACGTTAAATTGTAATTATAGATCAAGAAAGGAGAAGCCCGAATCGAAACCGAGGCAAAAACAAAGTCTAGGACTAAACTGCACATCTCTATACATTTTGAGTACCAAGGTAAGTTCGTATGAAATTAAGGTTACATTTGTTGTTATGTTTAGAAATAATTATTATTTTTGTGAAACATATATTCTTTACATGAAATGATCAATAATGCTATGATGATAAAGTGAAAGGAATAAGTAAGCAAGTATAAGTCCCGATCGAAGTCTCGGAATAGCGAGGATGCCTATGTCATACATGAGCTAAGGAAAGCCCGTGTAAGACCATGTCTGGGACATGGCATCACCATCAAGGAATGTAGGTCCCATATAAGACAATGTTTGGGACATGGCATCGGCACCAAACTTAGATCCTGTGTAAGACCATGTCTGGGACATGGCATCAGCTTTGAATAAGGAAGGTATCATGTAAGACCATGTCTGGGACATGGCATTGACACCATATGAGGAAGGTCTCGTGTAAGACCATGTCTAAGACATGGCATCGACATCATATGAGGCAGGTCCCGTGTAAGACCATGTCTGGGACATGGCTTTGACACCAAAGGAAGATTTCGTGTAAGACCATGTCTGGGACATGGCATCGATATTAAGCTAAGGAATCCCGTGTAAGACCATATCTGGGATATGGCATTTGAACCAAGACATATGTTTGACAAGGTTGAGTATCCTCCGTTATTTCGGGAAATTCAACGGGCAAAAGAGTAAGTATGAGAAGGGTAATAGATGAGATAAGTAAGTAATGTTGATGATCAGATAAGTTGCGTGAGAATGTTTAAAAGTTTCATGTAAGCTAAGAAAGATTAAGATTCAAATTTTAATTATGATAGTTTAAAAGCTAAACCATGTAATAAGTGACATAGGTACTATGAATAAATATAAGATAAGGTAACCCTAAGGTGATGGGTAAGTATGAGCAAGAGTAAGTATGAGTAAGTAAGCCTTTGTATATGAGTTTTATTTGTACTTATTTCATAATGAATGAGTTTATTTAAAGCAATTATGTTGTTACTTAAGATTTCATACAAGATTACTAAGCTATAAGCTTACCCGTATCTCTTCCCTCTTTCCTTGTAGTTTTGCCAAGCTAGTTCAGGGATTGAAGGACGTTGGAGCTCATATCACACTATCAGCCCTCATTTTGGTATAGCAAAGTTGATTATTTTGAGTATGGCATGTATAAGAGTTTAGTCTTTTTGAACCATGTTATGTCGTTAGCTAAAGGTTGATTTATCAAGTTTATGTATTCTTTTGTATTTGGCCATTAGAAATAGGTCAATATTTGATAAGTTTTATACCTTTGAAGATGATGAGGTTATGCATTTTATGTTTATGAAATGGATGGAATCATTGAGTTGCTAGTGGATGTATAAATGTGTTTATGTTTTAGGGTGGCAAATGGCTTGGAAAATAACCTATATTTTTCCACACGGAAAGACACACAGGTGTGTGTCTAGGCCGTGTGTGACGCACGATCAGCCCCACGGGTGTGTTAATAGGTCTTGTGTCCCCTGCATCAGCCATCGAAGAATATGATTCGACACACGGGGAATAAACACGGGCATATTCCTTGGCTGTGTGCTCTTAAGGGTTAGATGACGTCATAAACAGAGAGCTCTACGGGTGGAGGACACGGGCATGTCTAGGCCGTGTGAAATAGCTAGTGTCGACCACGGGGTCGAATACGGGCATGTCTCAAGGGCACACAGGAGTGTCCCTTGGACCACACGGGCATGTGGCCCCTGTTTAGGCAAAAAGGTTTTTAAGTTCCTTTGAGTTCCCGAATAAATTTTGAATCCCTCCGAACGTACAATTAGGGCTTCGTAGGCCCATTAGATATACGATATGATTAACGAAGGAAATAAAATGGAACAAAATTTTATGTCTCATGAATTATAATTAAGTGAGGATAAGTACGATAATACCTCATATCCGGTTCTGACTTCAAACTCGGTTAAGGGGAGTTACATTTAGTGGTATTAGAGCTACAGTTTAGTTGGTTCTAGGCCTAACATAACGTAAGCATGAGTCTAGCTATACATGCCATAACTGTGAGTATTTATGTAATGATTGTGTGACAACTCCTAACGGCTTAAATTGTATTTTTTATAGTAAATGGATCCCGAAAGAGCTGAGGTTGATGGTGTAGAAAGTAACGCGTCGGCTCCCAGTGAAGGGACAGTGCCGAATGAAAATGAGAATAGACCCACAACAGTAAGCCAGAGTGGAAGAGAAGAGGCTAGAGGAGCCTTTCTCCACATGATGAATGCTTGGTATACGGAGTTCATTCATACGAACCCGAATGCGTCACCCCCGCCTATTCCTCAGCCTACCCCTGTAGTCCCTCAGGTAGTAGAAGTGGTAAGAAGGGAAAAACCTCTGGTTGATAGGATCCAGAAACATGGAGCAGAGGAGTTCTGGGCTAGTAAAGATGATGATCTAAAAAGAGCAGAGTTTTGGCTGGAAAATACCATCAGGGTATTTAATGAATTGTCTTGCACACCCGATGAGTGTATGAAGTGTGTAGTTTCTCTTTTAAGAGATTCTGCATATCAGTGGTGGAATACCCTTATGCCGGTTGTACCAATGGAAAGAGTACATGGGAGTTTTTCCAAGAATAATTTAAGAAGAAGTACATTAGCCAGAGGTTCATCGACCAAAAGAGGAAGGAATTCTTGGAATTAAAACAAGGTAAAATGTCAGTAACAGAGTATGAGCGTGTAACGCCCCGAATTTGGGCCTAAAAGTATTGGGCCTATTGGGCTTTAGGCTTTGGGTCTCAGAAAAATTTTAAGTGAGCTAGAAAATGACATTTGGCATGTGGGCTTTGATGATTAATGAATTTGGAGTGTCTAGGGGTGATGGAGATGTCTTGGGATCAAGTAAGGGTATAGGAAAAATTTTGATTTTAGCTCTAGGGAACAGTGACTCCGGTTAGTAGGCCTTTTAAGTAAATGAAGAAGAAATAGGATACAAATGGGTTTGTGGTCTAGTGGTAAGTGGCGTCACTTAGGAGCTATAAGGTGGCGTGTGTGTAAGTTGAAGAGGTCCAAGGTTCGAGCATTAGGAGTGTATTTTTTTGAGTGTTTTATTTTGCATAGGTGGACGAAGAGAGTTGTGTTGGTTTTTAACTCTTGCCGTGGAGAGATTGAGGTAAGCAGGTGATATGGATGTAGAGGAAGTTTCGGATAAGATTAAGGTGTTATCAGGGAGAAAAATCAAGAGATGAGGAAAGGGAGGAGTTGGTGCCGAATAGGACTTTGGGGGATGGCATTTTCGGCTTGTGGCTATAAAAGGAGGGGGCCGAAGGCTTGAAATGTTCTTTGAGCATTCTCTAGTTTTTTTCTCCCCTTAATCGGTTCTCCTATAGCCGAATTATTCCAAGTGCCAAAAGAAAAACCCTATCATCATATTTACCGAATTCTCACAAAGCCAAGTTCCCTTCATTGTCGAAATTATTATCATCCTTCTTTGCCGAATCCCTACTTTTGCCTAACCTTTGTTGTTATTCTTCCACTTCAATCGACTGTTATCTACTCTTAGTCACGTTTGGAAGCCGAATCTTGATCAGTAGATATCCAAGCCACAGGATCAAAGTAGAATTTCAGGTAAGGCTCAAAGATCGCAAGCGTGGTAGGTAAGGATTGCTAACAAGGTGGTAAGTGTGCTCGACTCAGTCATGGTTTAGTAAATGGCCGAATCTAATGTGGCCTATAGGGGTGACTTATGTACAATATGGGTCACTTGGTTTTGATGATATAGGTGTTTGGGTGCAGATCTAGAGGATAATCACAAATAGTAGGAAAGGAAGGGCTACTAGAACATAAGACACACGGTTCATGACTAAGGGGTTTGCAGCACGCAAGGTTACCAGGTGTGTACAAACACTACACACACGATTCGGCAATGCCGAAAAGTCAAAAGTCAAAAGTAGTTAAATGGGCCTGACAGGCCCTAAGGCTAGGTTGGATGAGTTTGTTTGGTTTGGTGTATGAATTAACTCAGTCGAGCATAATACATGATTTGGAATTGTTTTGGGCCTAACAGGCCATTAGAATGTGATTTGGGCCTAATGGGTGCATAGTGTCTATTCACTTTAGCCGCAAGAACTTGTTAATGGGCCAAAGTCTATAACTAAAACTCGAGAGGGACCAAGTACCCCTAATTTAGAAATTACTGAAATATCCTTAGATTTGTAAAATTACTAAAGTACCCCTGATTTGAAAATTATCGAAATATCCTTAAATTTGTAAAATTACTAAAATACCTTTGAATTGTAAAATTACTAAAATACCCCTATTTTGTAAAATTATCAAAATATCCTTAGTTTAGAAAATTACCAAAATACCCCTAATTTGTAGAATTACCAAAATACCCCTAATTTAGAATTACCAAAAAATTTGGAAATGAAAATACCCCTATAGGGTAGAATTACGATAATACCCCTGTAGGGTAGAATTACGATAATATCCCGGTAGGGTAGAATTACTATAATACCCCTGTAGGGTAGAACTACGAAAATACCTCCGGGTAGTGAAATGACAAAAATACCCCTATGTGATGAATATGAGTTTGTGGATGTTACTCATGTGTTTGATGCATTCATATGATATTCTGCTTAGGATGCATATGGGTGGGAATTATGGCACGGAGGAAGATTTTGGGATAGCATAGTCGTATGGCCATGGATCCACCGGTGGCTTTAAGCCCATTATATGATTAGCGACTTTGCTGCAACGTTAGGTAGTACAGCAACCGGGCTACCTTTGGTGTGTAGAGGATGGGTATGTTGATTTAGAAATCCCCACAGATGTGTAATGGTTGGAAGGGAAATGGTGTGTTTAGCGGATGGATTATTGGGATGGGTTTTGCATTATCTTGTTTGTGTATGATACGATATGATATGATATGAGGTCATTGTGGGCTAAGGCCAAGACCACCGATTTTGATAGGGCTTAGGCCCAATGTGAATATTTGTATGTGATTTGATTGCCAAAGGTAATCCTAAATAGATGGCTCGACGTGGGAGAGGACTTGGAGATGGCCACACTACAATCCAATCAGATGTTTTAATTTGTTCAAACGAATTTATTTTAAATACTTTATTTTTCGTGGGATTGTAATAAGGCCATGTATCTCCTAATTGACTTTAGATTTTTGGGTTTTATTATTATTGTTTCAACTATCTGCTTAATAAATTTCATAATATTTCTAAAGTTAACATGGTTTTTGAAATAACATAACATATGAATGTTTTCCTAAAATATGGGCTTTTCATCTTAACTTAACAAGATACAAGGGTCTTGGGTTTTTGGGCCTTAAATGGTTAGTTTGTAAAATCGTTTGAAGTGTGCCTTCAATTTGACATTCCGGATTCGAGTCTAACTTCTAAGCCGAGTTTGGGGTGTTACAGAGCGTGAGTTTGTAAGGCTCAATAAATACGCTCGAGAGTGTGTATCTACTAAAGCCATCATGTGTATCCACTAAAGGTGAATGTAGGCGCTAATGCTTTGAGTAGAAAGTCTCTATTTGCTTTGAGAGTTATGAACACATAGATGACCTTGTCTGGTGGTTCCATTCTCGCTGAGCTGAGGGCTAGACCAAAGTTTCTTTAAGAGATTTATGAAGCTCAGCGAGATGACAGTGAGTTACAAGACAAAAGAGTTTAGTGTGATTCAGGTGTTGAGACTGACTTTTGAATCAATTTAGATGGATATTTAATGTTTAGAGACCGATTGTGTGTACTGAGGAACAAGGAGCTTATTAGTTAAGTTTTGCATGAGGCACATAATGGATGTTTATCTGTACATCTGGGTAGTACCATGATGTATAATGATATGAAGAAATGGTATTGGTGGCCGAGTATGAAGAAGGATATTTTCAAGTTTGTTTTAGGATGCTTAATTTGTCAACAAGTAAAGGCCGAACATCAAGTGCCCTCGGGTTTACTTCAACCTATAATGGTACCCGAATGGAAATGGGACCAAGTTACTATGGATTTTGTAACGGGTTTGCCATTGACACCGAGTAAGAAAGATGTTGTATGGGTTGTAGTTGGTAGACTTACGAAGTTAGAAGAGGCCTTGGGTACAAAGTTGAGTTTTAGTAAGGCCTTTTACCCCCAAACTGATGGTCAGTCGGAGAGGTTAATACAAGTACTTAAAGATATGCTCAGATGTTGTGTTCTTGAGTTCCAAGGTAGTTGGGAAAATTACCTACCGTTGGTTGAATTTGCCTACAATAACAGTTTTAAGTCAAGCTTGAAAATGGCACCTTATGAGGCTTTGTGTGGGCGTAAGTGTCGAATGCCTTTATATTGGGCTGAGCTTAAGGAAAATCAAATTCACAGAGTTGACTTGGTTAAAGAAACTGAAGAAAAAGTAAAGGTGATTCGAGATTATTTAAAAGCTGCTTCTGATCAATAAAAATCCTTTTTGGATTTGAAAAGGAAAGAGACTGAATATCAAGTCGGCGATAAAGTATTCCTAAAAGTGTCGCCATGGAGAAAAGTTCTTAGATTCGGCCGAAAAGGCAAATTAAGTCCGTGTTTTATCAAACCATACATGATCACCGAGAGGATAGGGTCGATTGCTTATCGATTGGCTTTGCCACCTGAGTTAGAAAAGATCCACAATGTATTCCATGTATCTATGTTGCGACGCTACAGATCGGACCCTTCGCATGTGATTACACCGATAGAGGTCGAGATACAACCTGATATGACTTATGGTGAAGAACCAGTTAAGATTCTAACCCGAGAAGTCAAGCAATTAAGGAGTAAAAGTATAGCTCTCGTGAAAGTCTTATGGCAGAGACATGGGGTAGAAGAGGCTACTTCAGAGCCAGAGGAGGCCATGAGGAATCAATACCCAAACCTTTTTATCGGTAAGATTTTCGGGGACAAAAATCCCTGAGGGGGGAGAAATGTAATAGCCTGACTTAGGGCTTAGTCAGAATAGTGGTGCGAGACGACAAATCTGAAGCAGAAATATGTGTTTAAATGACTTTACAAGGCTTATGAGGTATTTGCATAATTGTGTGAAAATTTTATTAGGAATTTTATTAATTAGCGAATAAATTGTCCATTATAAAAGTTTGATGTTGGGTAAACATCTTTTTCTAAATGATTTTCATGAAAAATGCATGTGAGGACTAAATTGTGAAAGTTATGAAACTGGTCATATGTGACTAAAATAGTACAAATTGAAGGTTGTGATAGTTAAGAAAATAATTCGGCTAGGCTTGAAATGTAAGGAAGTTGAATGAAAATCATTTTACGAGCCTAGGGGAAAAAGTGTAATTATGAGAAAGTTTAAGGGCAAAATTATAATTTTGCCAAAGTATGAGTTATGAGTCAATTTAATTAATATGCATATTAAATAAGTTAAATTGTCATTATAAATCAAGAAACGAGAAGCCCGGATCGAAACCAAGGCAAAAACAAAGTCGAGGACTAAATTGCACATCTCTACACATTTTGAGTATCGAGGTAAGTTCGTATGAAATTAAGGTTACATTTGTTGTTATGTTTAGATATAATTATTATTTTTGTGAAACGTGTATTCTTTACATGAAATGATCAATAATGCTATGATGATAAAGTGAAGGGAATAAGTAAGCAAGTATAAGTCCCGATCGAAGTCTCGGAATAGCGAGGATGCCTATGTCATACATGAGCTAAGGAAATCCCGTGTAAGACCATGTCTGGGACATGGCACCAGCATCAAGGAATGTAGGTCCCGTATAAGACCATGTATGGGACATGGCATCGGCACCAAATGTAGATCCTATGTAAGACATTGTTTGGGACATGGCATTAGCATTGAATAAGGAAGGTCTCATGTGAGACCATGTCTAGGACATGGCATTGACACCATATGAGGAAGGTCTCGTGTAAGACCATGTTTGGGACATAGCATTGACACCATATGAGGCAAGTCCATTATAAGACCATGTCTAGGACATGGCTTCGACACAAAAGGAAGATTTCGTGTAAGACTATGTCTGGGACATGGCATCGGTATTAAGCTAAGGAATCCCATGGAAGACCATATCTGGGATATGGCATTGGCACCAAGACATATGTTTGACAAGGTTGAGTATCCTCTGTTATTCCAGGAAATTCAATGGGAAAAAGCGTAAGTATGTGAAAGGTAATAGATGAGATAAGTAAGTAAAGTTGATGATGAGATAAGTTGTGTGAGAATGTTTAAAAGATTCATGTAAGCTAAGAAAGGTTAAGATTCAAATTTTAATTATGGTAGTTTAAATGCTAAACCATGTAATGAGTGACATAGGTACTATGAATAAATACAAGATAAGGCAAGCCTAAAGTGATGGGTAAGTATGAGCAAGAGTAAGTAAGAGTAAGTAAGCCTTTGTATATGAGTTTTATGTGTACTTAATTTATGATGAATGTGTTTATTTAAAGCAATTATGTTGTTACTTAAGATTTCATACAAGCTGACTAAGCTATAAGCTTACCCGTATCTTTTCCCTCTTTCCTTGTAGTTCCGCCAAGCTAGTTCGGGAATTGAAGGATGTCGGAGCTCGGATCACACTATCAGCCCTCATTTTGGTATAGCAAAGTTGATTATTTTGAGTATGGCATGTATTAGAGTTTAGTCTTTTTGAACCATGTTATGTCGTGAGCTAAAAGCTGCGTTATCAAGTTTATGTATTCTTTTGTATTTGGCCATTAGAAATAGGTCAATATTTGATAAGTTTTATACCTTTGAAGATGATGAGGTTATGCATTTTATGTTTATGAAATGGATGGAATCATTGAGTTGCTTGTGGATGTATAAATGTGTTTATGTTTCAGGGTGGCAAATGGCTTAGAAAATAGCCTTTATTTGTCCACACGGAAAGACACACAGGCGTGTGTCTAGGCCGTGTGTGATATATGGTCAGCCCCATAGGTTTGTTAATAGGCCGTGTGTCCCCTGCATCAACCGTCGAAGAATATGATTCGACACGCGGGGTATAAACATGGCCATGTGCTATTAAGGGTTAGATGACGTCATAAACAGAGAGTACTACGGACGGAGGACATGAGCATGTCTACGTCGTGTGATATAGTCAGTGTCGACCATGGGTGTCGAACACGGGCATGTCTCAAGGGCACACAGGAGTGTCCCTTGGACCACATGGGCGTGTGGCCCCTGTTTAGGCAAAAAGGTTTTTAAAAGCCTTTGAGTTCCTGGATAAATTCTGAATCCCTCCAAACGTACAATTAGGGCTCTGTAGGCCCATTATATATACGATATGATTAAAGAAGGAAAGGATTTAAAATTGAACGAAATTTTATGTCTCGTGAATTTATGATTAAGTAAGGACAAGTACAGTAATACCTCGTATTCTTTTTGGCGTCGGACTCGAGTAAGGGTTGTTACATTTAGTGGTATTAGAGCTACGGTTTAGTCAATTCTACGACTAATGTAGCGTAAGCACGAGTCTAGCTATACCTGCCATACCTATGAGTATTTATGTAATGATAGTGTGACGATTCCTGACGGCTTAAATTATATTTTTTATAGTAAATGGATCCCAAAATAGCTGAGGCTGATGATGTAAAAAGTAACGCACTGGCTCCCGGTGAAGGGACGGTGCCGAATGAAAATGAGAATAGACCCACAACAGTAAGCTAGAGAGGAAGAGAAGAGGCTGAAGAAGCTTTTCTCCACAAGATGAATGCTTGGTATATGGGGTTCATTCGTACGAACCCGAATGCGCTACCCCCTCCACCCCTGCCTATTCCTCAGCCTACCCCTGTAGCCCCTCACGTAGTAGAAGTGGTAAGAAGGGAAAAACCTCTGGTTGATAGTATCCAAAAATATAAAGCAGAGGAGTTCCATGCTAGTAAAGATGATGATCCTGAAAAAGCAGAGTTTTGGCTGGAAAATACCATCAGGGTATTTAATGAATTGTCCTGCACACCCGATGAGTGTATGAAGTGTGTAGTTTCTCTTTTAAGAGATTCTGCATATTAATGGTGGAATACCCTTGTGTTGATTGTACCAAGGGAAAGAGTCACATGGAAGTTTTTCCAAAAAGAATTTAGGAAGAAGTACATTAATCAGAGGTTCATCAACCAAAAGAGGAAGGAATTCTTGGAATTAAAACAAGGTAAAATGTCAATAACAGAGTATAAGCGTGAGTTTGTAAGGCTCAGTAAATACACTCGGGAGTGTGTATCCACTGAAGCTATCATGTGTAAGTGATTTGAGGGCGGACTAAATGAAGACATTAAATTGTTTGCCACTGTCCTAGAATTGAAAGAATTTGTTGTGTTGGTGGATCGGGCTTGTAATGCTGAGGAATTAGTAAAAGAGAAGAGAAAAGCTGAGATGGAGTCCCGTGGCTCAAGAAAGAGACAATAGAGTAAGTTATTCCAGTCCTCGTCCAAGAAATCAAGAAATTTCTCCACCTGATCAGCTACCTCAGTCGAGTTTTCCAACAAAGGAAAGAGTAAACAGTATTCAGAGAATAAAGCTTAGACTACTTCAACCGCTAGTGTTGGGAACATTCGATCTAATAGGCCGAAATACCTACAGTGTGGCAGGCGACATCCCGGTGAGTGCCAACCACATGAGAATGCTTGCTTTAAATGTGGTTCCCAAGATAATGTCATAAGAGAATGTCCTAAGGTGATGAAAGAAGAGAAACTTCAGAGTGCGAGATCCGAGAGCAATGTAAGAGGAAGACCTTAATGAAACCCTGGAAGTGGGGCGAGTAGTAAGGGTACACCCCAAAAGCAGACTGAAAGATCTGAGGGTAGAGCACTTGCAATGACTTATGCTATTCGTGCTCGTTAAGAGGCATCATCTCCCAATGTAATTACGGATACATTTTCTCTTCATGACACTAATGTTGTAGCTTTAGTTGATTCGGGGTCTACCCATTCATATATTTGCATGAAATTAGTATCTAGTATGAGTATGCCCGTAGAGTCCACAGAATTTGTAATAAAGGTGTCTAATCCACTAGGAAAAAGTGTATTAGTTGATAAAGTATGCAAAGATTATCCATTGATGATTAGAGGTCATTACTTTAAGGCCAACCTCATGCTATTACCATTTGATGAATTTGATATTATTCTTGGTATGGACTGGTTAACCACTAATGAAGTGATAGTAAACTGTGGAAAGAAATATATTGAGTTGAGATGTGAAAATGGGGACACTCTTTGTGTTGAGTCAGATGAACAAGATAGGTCGTCGGTGGTGATTTCTCACATGACGGCTCAGAGGTATGTAAGAAAAGGGTATGAGGCATATCTTGCCTTTGTGATGAATGCCAAGGAAACTGAGTTAAAGATTGAGGCGGTGCCGATAGTATATGACTACCAAGATAATTTTCCTGAGGAATTCCTAGGATTACCTCTGGTTAGAGAGGTTGAGTTTGGTATTGAGTTAGCTCTCGGTATAGTACCGATATCGATTGCCCCTTATAAGATGGCTCCAACTGAGTTGAAGGAATTGAAGGCACAGTTGCAAGAGTTAACAGACTAAGGTTTTGCTAGGCCGAGTTGTTCTCCATAGGGTGCTCCAGTATTATTTGTGAAAACGAAAGATGGCTCTATGAGATTTTGTATAGATTATCGGCAGCTTAATAAGGTAACAGTGAAGAACAAGTACCCATTGCAAAGAATCGATGATTTGATCGAACAATTGAAAGGAGCCACTGTGTTCTCCAAGATAGACTTGAGATCGGGGTATTATCAGTTGAGAGTAAAGGACTCGATGTGCCTAAGACAGCTTTTCGAACGAGAGAAGGCCATTATGAATTTTTATTTATGCCTTTTGGTTTGACAAATGCTTCTGCGGTGTTCATGGATCTAATGAACTGCATTTTTCGGCCATATTTAGATAAGTTTGTGGTTTTTATCATTGATGATATATTGGCATACTCCCGAGATGAGTCCAAGCATACTGAGCACTTGAGGACTGTTCTACAGATTCTACAAGATAATCATTTATATGCAAAGTTCAGCAAAAGTGAATTTTGGCTTAAGGAAGTTGGATTTCTGGGACACATCGTCTCAGGAGAGGGAGTCCGAGTAGACCCAAGTAAAATTTCAGCTATTTTTGACTGGAAACCACCAAAAATGTATCTGAGGTTAGAAGTTTTCTAGGCCTAGTTGGCTACTATAGGCAATTTGTCAAGGGGTTTTCTATGATAGCGACTCTAATGACAAAGTTATTACAGAAGAATGTAAAGTTTGAATGGATAGAAAAATGCCAACAGAGTTTTGAGAGATTAAATGCAATGTTGACAGAGGCTCCAATTCTAGTTCAACCAAAATCGGGAAAGGAATTTGTAATCTATAGTGATGCATCCTTAAATGGATTGGGCTATGTACTTACGCAAGAAGGTAAGTGGTAGTTTATGCCTCTAGATAGTTAAAGCCACATGAGAAGAACTATCCGACACATGACTTGGAGTTGACCGCTATAGTATTCACATTGAAGATTTGGAGACACCATTTGTATGATGAAAAATGTCAGATATTCACTAATCACAAAAGTTTAAAGTATTTGATGACTTAGAAGGAATTGAACTTAAGACAACGAAGATGGTTGGAGTTGATAAAAGATTATGAGTTAATTATTGATTATCACTCGGGAAAGGTGAATGTAGTCACCGATGCTTTGAGTAGAAAGTCTCTATTTGTTTTGAGAGCTATGAACATATAGATAACCTTGTCTGATGATAGTTCCATTCTAGTTGAGCAGAGGGCTAGACCAAAGTTTCTTCAAGAGATTTACGAAGCTCAACGAGATAACAGTGAGCTACAGGCCAAAAGAGTTCAGTGTGAGTCGTGTGTTGAGACCGAGTTTTGAATCAATTCAGACGGATGTTTAATGTTCAGAGACCGATTGTGTGTACCAAGGAACAAGGAGCTTATTAGTAAAGTTTTGCATGAGGCACATAACGGATGTTTATTTGTACATCCGGGTAGTACCAAGATGTATAATGATCTGAAGAAATGGTATTGGTGGCAGAATATGAAGAAGGATATTTTTGAGTTTGTTTCAAGATGCTTGATTTGTCAACAAGTAAAGTCCGAACATCGAGTGCCCTCGGGTTTACTTTAACCTATAATGGTACCTGAATGGAAATGGGACCAAGTTATTATAGATTTTGTAACGAGTTTGCAGTTGACACCGAGTGAGAAAGATGTTGTATGGGTTGTAGTCGATAGACTTACGAAGTCAGCCCATTTTATACCTGTTCGAGTTGACTACTCACTTGACAAGTTGGGAAACTCATATGTCTCAGAGATAGTAAGGCTTCATGGAGTACCATTATCGATCATTTCGGATAGTGATCCGAGGTTCACATCCAGATTCTGTAGAAAGTTGCAAGAGGCTTTGGGTACAAAGTTGAGTTTTAGTACGGCGTTTCACCCTCAAACTGACGGTCAGTTGGAGAGGTTAATACAAGTACTTGAAGATATGCTTAGATGTTGTGTTCTTATGTTCCAATGCAGCTGGTAAAAATACCTACCATTAGTAGAATTTGCCTACAATAACAATTTTCAATCAAGCTTGAAAATTACACCTTATGAGGCTTTGTATGGGCGTAAGTGTTGAATGCCTTTATATTGGACTGAGCTTAAGGAAAATCAAATTCATGAAGTTCACTTGGTTAAAGAAACCAAAGAAAAAGTAAAGGTGTTTCGAGATTGTCTAAAAGCTGCTTCTGATCAACAAAAATCATATTCAGATTTGAAAAGGAAAGAGATTGAATATCAAGACGGTGATAAAGTATTCCTAAAAGTGTCGCCATAGAGAAAAGTACTTATATTCGGCTAGAAAGGCAAATTGACTCTGCGTTTTATCGAACCATGCGAGATCACTGAGAGGATAGGGCCGATTGCCTATCGATTGGCGTTGCCACCTGGGTTAGAAAAGATTCACGATTTATTTCATGTATCTATGTTGTGACGCTACCGATCGGACCCTTCGCATGTAATTACACCGACAGAGGTCGAGATACAACCTGATATGACTTATGGTGAAGACCAATTAAGATTCTGACCCGAAAAGTCAAGCAATTAAGGAATAAAAGTATAGCTCTCGTGAAAGTCTTATGGAAGAGACATAGGGTAGAAGAGGCTACTTGGGAGCCAGAGGAGGCTATCAGGAATCAGTACCCAAACCTTTTTATCGGTAAGATTTTCGGGGACGAAAATCCCTAAGGGGGAGAAATGTAACAGCCTGACTTAGGGCCTAGTCAGAATAGTGGTGCGAGACGACAAATCTGAAGTAGAAATATGTGTTTAAATGACTTTATAGGGCTTATGAGGTATTTGCATAATTGTGTGAAAATTTTATGAACGAATTTTATTAATTAGTGAATAAATTTTCCATTAGGACTAAATTGCAAAAATTAGGAAATGTGAAATTCTAGAAGACTTAAGTATGAAATAACATCATAAAAATTTCTAGAGGTCCTTATTTAGTAATTAGACCATTATTTGTTATGATGAGCAAAAATAGGCATGGAAAGGAAAAATCTCAAGAAAGAGCATTAAGGGCATTTTGGTTATTTGGTAAATTAATGAATTATAAAGGGAAAAAGAAGTCAAAAGTGGTGTCCATCTTCTTCCTCTTGGCCGAATTTTTCAAGAAGCCATAGCTAGGGTTTTCTTCATCTTCCAAGCTTGATAGTAAGTGCTCCCTAGCCCCGTTTTTAATATTCTTCGTATTTTTGAGACCCTGTAGCTCGGTTTAGCTATTTCTAGCTATATTTTGAGCTAGGATTTATGTTCAAAAATTTACCCATGTATGACATGCATGTATTTTAATGTTTTTTTTGGAAGATTATGAAAGTTTGATGTTAGGTAAACATCTTTTTCTAAATGATTTTCATGAAAAATACATGTAAGGACTAAATTGTGAAAGTTATGAAAATGGTCATATGTGACTGAAATATTAGAAATTGAAGGTTGTGATAGTTAGGAAAATAATTCTGCTATGCTTGAAATGTAAGGAAGTTGAATGACAATCATTTTACGAGGCTAGGGTAAAAGTGTAATTATGAGAAAGTTTAGGGCTAAAATTATAATTTTTCCAAAGTATGAGTTATGAGTCAATTTAGTTAATATGAATATTAAACAAGTTAAATTGTCATTATAGATTAAGAAACGAGAATCTCAGATCGAAACAGAGGCAAAAATAAAGTCGAGGACTAAATTGCACATCTTTACACATTTTGAGTACCGAGGTAAGTTTGTATGAAATTAAGGTTACATTTGTTGTTATGTTTAGAAATAATTATTATTCTTGTAAAACATATATTCTTTACATGAAATGATCAATAGTGCTATGATGATAAAGTGAAGGGAATAAGTAAGCAAGTATAAGTCCCGATCTAAATCTCAGAATAGCGAGGATGCCTATGTCTTTTGTTGCTTAATTTAATCTGATGAGCTTAGGTGGAGGAGGAATAGACCCCGTCTAAGAGTATATCTAGCATAATTGAGCGGATTTGGTCTGTCATCTAGAGATAGGGTTACGAGATTTTGCTGGATTAGGGTGAAACCTAATATGAGAATCCATTGATCGATTTACTGCTTCCTTAGGGGGTTATTATAAGGGAACAAGAGTTCCACTAATTAACCTAAGGTTAGACATTATTCGCCTCGAGAGAGGGTTTAATATAGGTTAGGGAGTCTCACGGATCAAGCTAAATAAAGAAATCATATGGTTTGGGGAATAAATAATAAGTGAAGCCATATGTGGATTCTTCCTAAGGGTATCGTCTTTGTCAACTGAGTTTTCTTAAAGTCTTTCTCCAATTCATTCTTTTGTCTTTGCATTTAGTTTAAGTATTTCGTTAGTTTAGTATTCCAATCACTCTATATTTTAGGCTAAATAATAGAAAGAAAGTGAGTAATAGTACTTTTAGGTTCCATTGGGTTCAATAAGATATTCTTGCCTTAACTATACTATTGTTCGATAGGTGCACTTGCCTCTATCATTGTCATAATTAGTCTAAAGGTTTGATCATTCTTTATAAATTTTAAAACTAGACTGCTTTTGCAAATGATCGGCCAGATTTAGTTATGAAGTAAACCCCTCAGATACTTGAAGGGGATAAAACCTATGATGGATCTTTTTATTTGATTTCTAAATTATATGATAAGTACTTGGTTTGTTCTTAATTATGTTGCTTAATTTAATATGATGTCCTTAGGTGGAGGAGGAATAGACCCCGTCTAAGAGTAGATCTAGCATAATTGAGAGGAGTTGATCGGGCGCCTAGAGATAGGGTTACAAGATTTTTCTGGATTAGGGTGAAACCTAATATAGGAATCCATTGATCGATTTACTGCTTCCTTAGGGGGTTATTATAAGAGAACAAGAGTTCCACTAATTAACCTAAGGTTAGACGTATTCGCCTCGAGAGAGGGTTTAATATAGGTTAGGGAGTCTCACGGATCAAGATAAGTAAAGAAATCATATGGTTTGGGGAATAAATAATAAGTAAGGTCATAGGTGGATTCTTCCTGAGGGTATCGTCTTTATCAACTGAGTTTTCTTAAAGTCTTTCTCCAATTCATTCTTTTGTCTTTGCATTTAGTTTAAGTATTTCGTTAGTTTAATAATCCAATCACTCCATATTTTAGGCTAAATAATAGAAAGAGAGTAGTAGTACTTTTAGGTTCCCTTGGGTTCTATAAGACATTCTTGCCTGATCTATACTACTGTTCGATAGGTGCACTTGCCTTTATTTTTGTCACAGTCAGTCTACAGGTTCGATCACTCTTTTATAAATATTAAAACTCGACTATTTTGACACGATCACATGTGAAACGGATGTGGAAAGGTAATGAAATAGTAAGTTCATACTTGAAGTGTAAAATGATGAAAAAGGGAAAGATGAGTTGAATTGATATTTTTATTTAAGCTAAAGAAAGTAAATGCAATGGGAAGTAATGAAATGAAAATGAAAATAAGAAAATTTGAAAAGGTTTGAGATTTATAAAGTCCTACTTGCTAGTGATGTTATGTATATGTGATGTTGTGGATTTACACTTTGTGAGTTGTTGAATATGGTTTCATGAATCTTGCAGTATTAGTATAGGATTTTTATTGATATGTATAAATTTCATATTTGAAATGGATTAATATGACCAAAGTTTATACGAGGTTACTAAGCATTCATTGCTTACGCAGTTGTTTTTCCTTTACTTTTCAGATTATAAAAAGCTCGACCGGGTTGGAAGCTTGTTTGAGATTCATCAGACTATCCATTGATTTATTGGTAGATTTTAATGTTTTGGTCGTGGTTATAATGGCATGTATAGGTGGACTATGTCTATGTGTAATTGATGATTTTGATATATATATATATATATATATATCATTTGGTTGATGATTATGGTAGGAAATGTTGCCTTAGATTTAAGGTACCTAAGGTACTATTGATAGCTTGTTGGTTGTGGTTAATATGGTCAAATTGGTGTATGTTTTGAAATGACCAAATTTGATATGGTTGTTATGTATCAATTATGTTATGTTTTGGCATGAAAACAAGTTAAATGATAATTGGTTAAATATGCACATGTATAGGTGTTTTGGTTATTAATATAGCCATTATGTTTTGGCTTGTAATTATGGTGTTTTGAGTGATGGATTTTTCGTTATATTGGCATGTGTATGTGGCCTTATAATGGTTGATATTTTGTTATATAGTTCTTGAATGATGAGAGTTTAAAATGGTTAATATAAATGCATATTATGAGATGTTCTTTAATATGCTTGAATATGGTCAATTTGGTATAGGGAATGTAATTGACATAGGAGATTATTTGTGGTAATGATTTTGGTTGATGGATATGAAATGGTAAATTTAGTATAATGAATGTAATTTTGATATGTGAATTAAGTGGTAAGTTTTGGTATAAACTTTGTTAAAAGTTGGTTGTAAATTTTGGCTTACTATACACTTGTGTAATAAATGTTATATTGTTGTGATTGAGGTGCCTTTTAGGCATATTGGTTATATGCACATATACCTTATTGGTTTAGCTTGTGGATGCATTATTTGGTGCATTTTGAATGCTTGTTTATATGTGGAAAATTGGTTGTAGGTGTATGCATGATTGGGTGAGAAAATTGGCTTGGAAATGGTCTATTTTTCATCTATACGGCCAGAGACACGGGCATGTGTCTCAGCCCTATATGACACATGGCCATATGACACAGCCATGTGTCCCCTGTAGTTTTTTTTAAAGGTTTCATTTCGAGAGTTACACGGCTCGGCACACGGGAAAATGGCTTGGCCATGTGAGTGACACAGCCTGGTCACACGATCGTGTGACCCCTGCAGTTTGAAAATTTTCTTCTTTTTCTGAATATTCTATATGTTTCTGATTTAGTCCTGACTTGTTTTTAATGTGTTTCTAGAGCCTCAAGGGCTTGTATAAGGGATAATATGTATGATATTGATTGACTTTGCTATGATTGATGTTGAGTTATTAAATGATTAAAATATTTGATTGTTTTGAGTTGTAAACTTTTAGTAATGCTCCGTAACCCTATTCCGGCGACGGATACATGTTAGGGGAGTTACACTTGGGCAGCTTTTAGATGATCAAAGATGATAGAAACTTTCTCCTCTGTTTCTCGAACTAACTCAGGACCAACCAATTTTTTTTACTCTAAGTTCTATTCAGTAGGTAGGTGATCTGCACCTTCCATGCAAGCCCTCAAATAGTGACATGTCCAAACTGGCATGATAACTATTATTATATGCAAATTCTGTCTGAGGTAGGTATCTTTCCCAATTCAACCCAAAATCTATCACACAACTTCTAAGCATGTCTTCTAAGACTTGAATCACTCTTCCAGATTGACCATCTCACTAAGGATGAAAGGTAGTATTGAATCACAGTTTGGTTCCTAATGGCTCTTGTAGTTGTTTCCAAAACCTCGATGTAAACCTTGGATCTTGGTCTAAAACTATGAATGATGGAATTCTGATCATGTCAAACAGTCGAGTTTTCAAATTTATAAAAAGAATGATCGAACCTGTAGACTAGCTATGACAACGATAGAGGCAAGTGCACCTATCGAATAGTAGTATAGTTTAGGCAAGAATATCTTATCGAACCCAAGGGAACCTAAAAGTACTACTACTCACTTTCTTTCTATTATTTAGCCTAAAATATGGAGTGGTTGGTTTATGAAACTAATGAAAAACTAAACTAGATGCAAAGACAAAAGAATGAATTGGAGGAAGACTTCAGAAAACTCGGTTGATGAAGACGATACCTCGTGAAGAATCCACCTATGACTTCACTTATTATTTATTCCCCAAACCATATGATTTCTTTACTTAGCTTGATCCGTGAGACTCCCTAACCTATATTAAACCCTCTCTCGAGGCTTAATAACGTCTAACCTTAGGTTAATTAGTGGAACTCTCATTCTCTTATAATAACCTCTAAGGAAGCAGTAAATCGATCAATGGATTCCCATATTAGGTTTCACCCTAATTCGGTAAAATCTTGTAACCCTATCTCTAGGCGCCCGATCAACTCCACTCAATTATGCTAGATCTACTTTTAGGCAGGGTCTATTTGTCCTCCACCTAAGCACATTAGATTAAATTAAGCAACATAATTAAGAACAAACTAAGTACTTCTCATATAAATTTAGAAATCAAATAACAAAATCAACCATAGGTTTCATCCCCTTCAGGTATCTGAAGGGTTTAGTTCATAACAAAGTAGGAAAACATCTCAAGAGAAAAGATAAAACAAAACATAAGAAATCCCTAAAACCCCCTGAAAGAATTGAAGGAGAGATCCTCCATCTTGAATGGAGCTCCGACTTCTTGATATTGATCAACTGGCTATCTTCAAGTGATTCCCTAAAAGATGAATGCTTCGGCAAAAGCCTCTGCCAAAAAGTCATCCTGTTTCGGCTTCTGCCAAACTTCCCCCCTTTTTAGTTGCTACCTTGGGTGTTTATGTAGGCTTTGAGATGCTTTACTTGGCTCTTAAGTATCCTAATTCAAGTAGAATTCCTCCTAGGATGTTTAAGTAGACTTAGGAATGTGTTTCTTTGCCTCCAAGCATCCAAATCAGAGTGAAATTGCTCTTTCCCATGGCAGGGGCACGCCAATGGCACACGACCGTGTCAATCAGGGTTAGGTCGTGCCTTGATTCTGTCATTTTGGGCATGGACGTGTAATTCACCTAACACGCCCGTGTGTGGTAATGAGGTGATGCGCGGTCGTGCAACTCGTGAGTTAGGTCGTGCTCTAGGTAGTCGTGAGACACGACCGTGTAGGATTTGTGCCAGGCTGTGTTTATTTCTTGTAAAAGCCCATTTGCTCCGTTTTAAGCCCGTTTTGTGATCTTTTTATCCTCGGGTGCTTTCCTGAGTATATGACATGAAAAGAAAGGATTACAAGCACCTTTTATATAAAATCAAGGGCTAAATCATCAAAAAGCATACAAAATGTGGGATTAAAATATGTTACTTTTATGGTTTATCAAATATCCCCACACTTAAGCTTTTGCTTGTCCTCAAGCAAAATTCTCAACTTACAATTAAAACGAACTTTCCATAATTCATAATTCCTATTGATGATGTCTCATCATAATTCATAGATAATTTATACATGGATAATTCCACTCAAAGAACCCTAAAGATTCAATCAAGATAAGTCATATCTTTGTAGAAGTACGAAAACATAGGTGTCTCCCCTTATCTAAGTAATTCCCTTTAATTCAAAACCGACAAGGATTGACATCCTCACAAAAGATTCACTCAAATCACTCGAAGTGTTTAAGGTTCAAGAATAAGCACTCTAAGTCAAACCTGAAAAGTTAATCCTATAGGCTTGCCTAAAAATCAAATCTCCACCACTGTATATGAGATGATACACAGATCAAAAGGTCTTTATCAGGGTTGTAACGGGGCTAGGGTTAAAGGTGTGGATACAGGCTAAATTAGAAGGTTAAAATTGAGATTGACTTGACAAATTACCTAACTAGAAACACTGAACTAAATATGAATATTTGCTTCGAATGAAAACTAATAATACCACCATTAATAATTACTCTATAATAAAGAGTATTTTCATCACTTGAAATTTGATAATACTTGAATACGAGCTTTTTCTTCAACAATTGGAGTTTAAATGCTCTAAGTTTTTTTTTTTAGGAACAAACTAAGATATTACATCATAAATGATAAATGTAACAACTAAACCAATATAATTTGGTAACTTAATCAAATCAAATCTCGATTAAAGGGTAGTCAAAAGAAAGGGTGATAACAAATACAAAGGGGTTTTGGGTTAATATTAGTGGGTGATTTAATAAAAAAGGTTGTTAGGATTCAACGGGGTTCACTAGGGGTTAGTTTGTGAAGGTAGGCCTTTTATGGAGTAAGTGGGTTAAATCCTAGGTGCCTTTATCATCTCTGTATATCAAATCAAAAGTGTGGTCTCGACATGTATAAACGAGACAAGTTCTAGAATAACAATTCAAAGTTGACACACTCATAATCAATAAAGTGAGCATGAAAAGAATATATGCTCTATAAGGCTCAAAATCTCACAAAAATTATGGGTGTTTTGACCTCAATCCTATAAATTTCAAACTTCAAAGTAATACTCAAATTCAGGTTCAACAACCTATTAATTTTAATTTTTAGAAAGTAGACTTATCATGCTCGATTCCTAGTATCCTTGATTTAATCATCAATGCACAATTAACTCGACTTACTTTAAAACATATCAATAAAAATCATACATCATAAGAAATTTCATCCTAATTAGTAATATAAGAAAAATACTTTGAACAAGACTAAATTCAGATTTTGGGAATAATGCAAAAGTCGTATTTTACCCCCAATACTTAAGATGTACATTGCCCTCAATGTACAAAGATAGATAAACAATTATGTAATAATAAAATCAAAAGAGAAGGGGAGAACTAACACTTCCTGAATTTTTGGATGAAGTCTATGAAAAGAAACCAGATAAGATTGGAGGTGAACGTGGGGAAGCGTCTCGAACCATTTGAAATTGAATCCTCGAAGTAGCTGGCTTGGTTTTATAGTATCCTAATCTAAATATAAATATCATAAAGAATAAGAAGAAGAAAATAAAATAAAATAAAGTAAAAAATAATGATGAAATAAAATAAAAACAAAAATAAATAATGGAAAATGAAAGACAACTAGAAAAATGAAGAATGGGGTTTAAATAGAGATGTAGCCCATGTTTTGGGATTTTGAATTTTGAACGCATTCAGGGTGTTCGGGCATGGCTGTAGGTGTTGTGGCATGCCCTTGTCTTTCTTCACACGGTCATTTAATACGGGTGTGCTCTTCCCGTGTTCGATAAGTCAGAATGTTGGCACGGTTGGAAGGCACGGCCGTGTTAGCCCGTGCTTGACAAGTCAGTAACCTCGCACAGGGTGTCGGCACGAGTTAGTTTATGGTTAGGTGCTAAAAAGAAAAAGAAATGAAAAAATAAAAAATAAAATAAAATAAATGTAAAAATGGGGTTAGTGCTCGGGTTGCCTCCCGATAAGCGCTCGTTTATAGTCTTAGCTGGACTTTACCTCTCATTCGTATGGTCATGGTGGTTTGAGAAGGTGGAAATCCTTTCTCATTCGATCAACTCGATTATGGATATAAAGTTTAAGTCGAGTAATGTTTACCTCAAAAGTATTGAATTTAGGATTGCTTACCTCGACTGTGCCGTATAGGAAGACATTAAGTACCTCAAAAGTGATTTCTTCGTTTTCCTTGAGTTCTGAATTGGTGATTTGAGGGTCTTCCTTATTCAACAATACCTGATCCTCTATTTTGATGTGGTTTGTTGTTCCTATCAGCTCATTTGGGGTTTCCTTCGGTTTCACTTCGTATGGTTCTGGTTCTTCATGTAATTCTTCTTTATTAGTACGAGGTCTATGATCCAACTCAAGTTTGTAGCTTTGTGGTGTTTCCTGCAATGAAGGTTGAACAAGTTGGTTATCAACTGAATTTACTTTCTCACCTTTATCACTTGATGTTCTGGCCGAGTCAAGAGCTTGAAGAGTGACTATCTCGTCGCCTACACGAAGTATGAGTTCTCCTACATAGATATCAATTTTAGCTCTGGCAGTTGCTAAAAAGGGTCTTCCTAAAATTAAGGGGATCGTGTTGTCCTCATCATGTCTAAAACGACAAAGTCTACTGGGAATACGAATTTATCAATTTTGATTAGAACATTTTCTATTATACCCCTAGGAATTCTTATAGTTTTATCAGTTAATTGAATGCTCATCCTAGTTTGTCTGGGTTTCCCTAGACCTAGTTATTTAAACATTTTGTAAGGCATAACATTGATGCTTGCCTCTAAATCCGCTAACGCATTATCAATAGATAAACTACCAATTAAACATGGAATTATAAAACTCCCTGGATCTTTTAATTTCTGTGGCAGTTTATTTTGTAGAATTGCTGAGCACATTGCGTTTAGCTCCACGTAGTGCTCTTCATCTAATTTGCGTTTGTTGGTCAAGAGCTGTCTTAAAAATTTACTCGAGTCTGGTATCTGAAAAAGAGCTTCAAGGAGAGGGAAGTTAATATGTAATTTCTTTAAGAGTTTAAGAAACTTACCGAACTATTCCTCTGAATCGTCTCTTTTCATTGCTTCGGGATAAGGTATGCGAGGTTGGTACTCCTTGATTACCGATTTTTGCTTTTCTTGTGTTACCTCTATCTTACCTTCGTCTACCTTGTTTTCTTGTATTGAGTTTGGTTCATCTAACCCCTTACTATCTTGAGCTGAGATCGCTTGAATTTGCTCCTTTGGGTTAACCTCGGTGTTACTTGGTAGATGTCCTAGCGGTCGTATTAGCTTTCGAGATGTCCCACTGACCTAGTAAGTTCTCCAACTTGATTCTTGATGATCGATTTTTGTTGTTCATCAAGTGCTTCTTCAGTCTTTTGGAGACGAGAATCTGTGGTTGCCATGAAATTCGTCAGCATCTCTTCAAGATTCGGCTCCTCTTCTTGTTGGTGAGGTGGTTGTTGAAAATTTGGAGTAAGTTTCGATCTTTGGCTATTTTGATAATTCCATGAGAAATTGGGATGGTACTTCCAACCTGCATTATAAGTGTCACTATAAAAATTATTTTGATATCTAGAACAGTTACCTGTATAGTGAGCTTGCTCGTTTTCCATTCCATATCCGTAAGGTGGGTACGCAGGATTCGCCAAGCCTCCTAGATTCAAATCATATTGTATTTCTGGATGTACCAGTGAGGGACTATACCAATCATCAATCTTTTTCTTCATCATCTCTAACTGACTAGATAACCCGGTGACCACGTCGAGGTTGAAAACTTGGTTGCTTTAGTAGGAATTGCCCCATGCCTTGCCAACGATAATTATTCAAAGGTCATCTTTCCATAGACTAAAATTTTACGCCAAAAGCAAAATAGAGGAAAAAATTAGCAAAGTAAAAAGAAATAATAATAAAGAATAATATAATAATAATAATAAATTGTAAATAAAAAAATTTGGCTAAAGTAATAGAAATAGAGTTTTCTTAATATTTTAGTGTTCCCCGGCAACGGCGCCAAAGACTTGATCGTGTCAAACAGTCGAGTTTTAAAATTTATAAAAAGAATGATCGAACCTGTAGACTAGCTATGACAACAATAGAGGCAAGTGCACCTATCGAACAGTAGTATAGTTTAGGCAAGAATATCTTATCAAACCCAAGGGAACCTAAAAGTACTACTACTCACTTTCTTTCAATTATTTAGCCTGAAATATGGAGTGATTGGTTTATGAAACTAATGAAAAACTAAACTAGATGCAAAGACAAAAGAATGAATTGGAGGAAGACTTTAGGAAAACTCAGTTGATGAAGACGATACCCTCAAGAAGAATCCACTTATGACTTCACTTATTATTTATTCCCCAAACCATATGATGTCTTTACTTAGCTTGATCCGTGAGACTCCCTAACCTATATTAAACCCTCTCTCGAGGCGAATAACATCTAACCTTAGGTTAATTAGTGGAACTCTCGTTCTCTTATAATAACCCCCCTAAGGAAGCAGTAAATCGATCAATGGATTCCCATATTAGGTTTCAACCTAATCCGGCAAAATCTCATAACCCTATCTCTAGGCGCCCGATCAACTCCGCTAAATTATGCTAGATCTACTCTTAGGCAAGGTCTATTCCTCCTCCACCTAAGCATATCAGATTAAATTAAGCAACATAATTAAGAACAAACTAAGTACTTCTCATATAAATTTAGAAATCAAATAACAAAATCCATCATAGGTTTCATCCCCTTCAGGTATCTTAAAGGTTTAGTTCATAACAAAGTAGGAAAACATCTCAAGAGAAAAGATAAAACAAAACATAAGAAATCCCTAAAACCCCCTGAAGGAATTGAAGGAGAGATCCTCCGTCTTGAATGGAGATCTGACTTCTTGAGATGGATCAACTGGCTATCTTCAAGTGATTCCCTAAAAGATGAAAGCTTTGGCAAAAGCCTCTGCCAAAAAGTTGTCCTGTTTCGGCTTCTGTCGAACTTCCCCCCTTTTTTAGTTGCTACCTTGGGTGTTTATATAGGCTTTGAGATGCTTTACTTGGCTCCTAAGTATCCTAATTCAAGTAGAATTCCTCATAGGATGTTTAAGTAGACTTAGGAATATGTTTCTTTGCCTCCAAGCATCCAAATCCGAGTGAAATTGCTCTTTCTCGCGGCAGGGGCACGCCTATGGCACACACCCGTGTCAATCAGGGTTGGGCCGTGCCTTGATTCTGTCATTTTGGGCACGGCCATGTAATTCACTTGACACACCCGTGTGTGGTAATGAGGTGATGCGCGGCCGTGCAACTCGTGAGTTAGGCCGTGCTCTAGGTAGTCGGTGAGACACGGCCGTGCAGGATTTGTGCGAGGCCGTGTTGATTTCTTGCTAAATCCCATTTGCTCCGTTTTAAGCCCATTTTGTGTTCTTTTTATCCTCGGGTGCTTTCCTAAGTATTTGTCATGAAAAGAAAAGATTACAAGCACCTTTTATATAAAATCAAGGGCTAAATCATCAAAAAGCATACTAAATGTGGGATTAAAATATGTTACCTTTATGGTTTATCAAATTCCATGAAGGTGTACTATTTTATAAGCATAGAGCTCAACCAACTTCTCCAATGAATAATTGGTGTGTACAAGTAAGAAATGAGCGGATTTAGTGAGTCAATCCACAATCACCCATACTGATTTCTTCTTTAAAAGACTGATAGGAAGGCCTAATACAAAATTCATGGTGATCTTATCCCATTTCCACTTTGGTATCTCCAAAGGATACAACTTACCTGAGGGATCATGATGTTCTAATTTAATCTACTAGCAAGTCAAACAAGTGGAAACATATTCTATTATTTCTTTCTTCATTCCAGGCCATCAATACAAATTTCTTAAATCCTAATACATCTTAACATTTCCTAGATGGAGTGACAAGGGTCATTGATGAGCCTCCCTTAACAACTCTAGTCTTAAACCATTCCCAATAGGCACATACATTCTTCCCATAAACAGAAGTTTCCCATTTTATCCTAAGCTGAAGTTCATTGCATCACCAAACACCATGTGCTACTTATAAACATTACATTTTCCATCTTTCAATTGCTTTTCCAAAATATGAGAGAGGAAGGTTGGTTGAATAGTTAACTTTGCCAAAAATGACCCATCATCAACTAGAGTTGCTTTTGCTCAAAGGGATGCTAGTTGCAACTATTTTTATGCTTAATGCATCTACCACCACATTAGTCTTTCCAGGATGATACTCAATAGCCAAATCATAATCTTTCAAAAGTTCCATCCAACGTCGTTAGCGTAGATTCAAATCTTTTTGTGTCATTAGATACTTCAAACTCTTATGATCTGAAAACACACGACACTTATCCCTACATAGATAGTGTCTCCAAATCATTAACGCCAAAACCACTACTACTAGCTATAAACTATGAGTTGGATATTTATTCTCATGCACCTTAAGTTGGTGAGATGCATACGCCACCACCTTACCTCTTTTCATAAGTACACATCCAAACTTATTTAATGACACATCAGTGAAAATAGTATACTCTACACCAGATTTAGGTTGGGGTAAGACCGGAGCTCCTGTTGGTACTGCTTTCAACTTTTAAAAACTTTTCTGAAATGCCTTAGTCCATTCAAACTTCTCTTTCTTCTTCAATAAGCATGTGAGAGGTGTGGCCAATTGCCATGCCATTATATCCATTAACTATTTAATGGATTAATATCAACATAAGGACCTCTTCTTTAATAAGCCATGTCAAATTAGCACTTTAACAATCAAAACACAGCTTTTACAATTTATGCGATTAAGTCCTTTCTCATAATTTGGCACACATTTGATAAAATTTTCACACATGCTCAATCACATACTGTAAACACAGAAAATAATATTAAAATATTTTCTCGACCTTGGATTTGTGGTCTCAAAACCACTGTTCCGAGCAGGGTCTAAACCAGGCTATTACAACTCTCCCCCCTTAGGGATTTTCGTCCCCGAAAATCTTACCAATAAATAGATGTGGATATTTCCCTTTCATAGCATCTTCAGGCTCCCACGTAGCATCTTCTATTCTGTGTTTGTGCCACAACACTTTCACTAAGGAAATTCTTTTGTTTCTTAACTCTTTGGTCTCTCATGCTAAAATTTGAATCGGTTCTTCACTATATTACAAGTCTGACTGAATTTCAACCTCAGTAGGAGCAATCACATGAGATGGATCAGATCTATATCGGCGAAGCATCGATACATGAAACACATTATGAATCTTTTCTAACTCAGGTTGTAACATCAATCTATAAGCAACCAGCCTTATTCTTTCGATTATCTCATACAGCCCAATAAACCTTGGACTTAGCTTGCCTTTTGGCCAAATCGAAGTATTTTTTTCCACGGAGACACTTTTAAAAACACTTAGTCACCAACCTCAAATTCGATATCTTTCCGTTTCAAATCTGCATAGCATTTCTGACAATCTGAAGTCACTTTCAAACTGTCACGAATCACTTTCACTTTCTGCTCAGTCTCTTTAAGTAAATCAACCCCGTGAATCTTATTCTCACTCAGCTCAGTCCAATACAATGGATTTTGACATTTTCGACCATAAAGAGCCTCATACGGTACCATTTTAATGCTAGATTGAAAATTATTATTGTATGCGAATTCAATAAATGGTAAATGTTTCTCCCAAGTACTTTCAAACTCAAGAATACAACACCTCAACATATCTTTGAGAACCTGAATAATACGCTCGGACTGACCATCCATCTGCAGATGAAATGAAGTTGATAAACTGTAAAAGTAACATATTTTAACCCCATATTTAGTATGCTTTTGGATGATTTAGCCCTTGATTTATGTAAAAAGGTGCTTTTAATCCTTTCTTTTCATGTTTATACTCAGGAAAGCACCCGAGGATGAAAAGAACAAGAAACGGGCTTAAAACTGGCCAATTTGGGCCAAAGAGGGAATTGACACGGCTTGGACTTCAAGCCACACGGCCGTGCCTCGTCAAATTACTTCACATGGCCATGCCATGATTTACACGGCCGTGCCCCAATGACAGAATCCAGACACGGCCTAAAGATGATTTACACGAGCGTGTACCATGGTCGTGCCCCTGCCGCGAGAAAGAGCAATTTCACTCGGATTTGGATGCTTGGAGGCAAAGAAACACATTCTTAAGTCTACTTAAACATCCTAGGAGGAATTCTACTTGAATTAGGATACTTAAAAGCCAAGTAAAGCATCTTAAAGCCTATATAAACATCCAAGGTAGCAACTAAAAGGGGGAAGTTTGGGCAGAGTTTTCTGCCTGAGCTTTTATTCAGGGAATTACTCGAAGATAGCCAGTTGATCCATCTCAAGAAGCCGGAGTTCTACTCAAGACAGAGGATCTCCTCTTCAATTCCTTCAGGGGGTTTTAGGGATTTCTTACGTTTTGTTTTATCTTTTCTTTTGAGATGTTTTCTTATTTTGTTATGAACTAAACCCTTCAGATACCTGAAGGGAATGAAACCTATGATGGTTTTTTTTATTTGATTTCTAAATTATATGATAAGTACTCAGTTTGTTCTTAATTATGTTGCTTAATTTAATATGATGTGCTTAGGTGGAAGAGGAATAGACCCTGCCTAAGAGTAGATCTAGCATAATTAAGCGGAGTTGATCACACGCCTAGAGATAGGGTGACGAGATTTTGCCAGATTAGGGTGAAACCTAATATGGGAGTCCATTGATCGATTTACTGATTCCTTAGGGGGTTATTATAAGAGAACGAGAGTTCCACTAATTAACCTAAGGTTAGACGTTATTCACCTCGAGAGAGGGTTTAATATAGTTTAGGGAGTCTCACGGATCGAGCTAAGTAAAGAAGCCATATGAATTAAAAGTTAGATAACAAGAGAAGTCATAGGTGGATTCTTCCTGAGGGTATCGTCTAAAATCAACTGAGTTTTTCCACAGTCTTTTCCCAAAGTTTCATTCTTTTGTCTTTGCACCTAGTTTAGTTTTTTCATTAGTTTAATAAACCAATCACTCCATATTTTAGGCTAAATAATAGAAAGAAAGTGAGTAGTAGTACTTTTAGGTTCCTTTGGGTTCGATAAAATAATCTTGCCTAAACTATACTATTGTTCGATAGGTACACTTGCCTCAATCGTTGTCATAGTTAGTCTATAGGTTCGATCATTCTTTATAAATATTAAAACTCGACTGTTTGACACGATCAAGTTTTTGGCGCCGTTGCCGGGGAACTAAAATATTAAGAAAGCTTAATTTTTATTACTTTAGCCAATTTTTTTATTACAATTTATTTTTATTAATTTTTATTAATTTTTATTTTTATTATTATTTTTTTACTTTGCTAATTTTTCCTCTATTTTGCTTTTGGCAGAAAATTTTAATCAATGGAAAAGATGGCACTAAATAATTATCAGTGGCAAGTTATGAGGACAACTCCTACTAAAACAGCCAGTGTCTTCAACCTCGACGTGGTCACCAGGTTATCTAATCAGTTAGAGATGATGAATAAAAAAATTGATGATTGGTATAGTCCCTCGTAGGTATATCCAGAAATACAATATGATTTGAATCTAGGAGGCATGGCGAATCCTGAGTACCCACCCTACGGATATGGCATGGAAAACGAGCAAGCTCACTATACATGTAACTATTCTAGATATCAAAATAATTTTTATAGTGACATTTATAATGTAGGTTGGAAGTATCATCCCAATTTCTCGTGGGATGATCAAAATAGCCAAAGATCGGAACCTCTTCCAGATTTTCAACAACCACCTCACCAACAAGAAGAAGAGCTGAACCTTGAAGAGATGCTGATGAAATTCATGGCAGCCACAGATTCTCATTTCCAAAAGACTGAATCAGCACTTAATGAACAATAAAAATCGATCAAAGGGATCGAGAATCAAGTTGGAGAACTTACTAGGTCAGTGGGACATCTCACAAAGATGATTTCTGAACGTCAACAAGGACGTCTGCCAAGCAACACAGAAATAAACCCAAAAGAACAGATACAAGCCATCATAGCTCAAGAGGATACAAAGGTAGACGAGCCCACCACGGTACAAGAAACCAAGGAAGAAAAAGGTAAAATAGAGGTAGCACATGAAAGCCAAAACCAATAATCAAAGAATACAAACCTCGCATACCTTATCTCGAAGCAATGAAAAAAGATGATTCAGAGGAACAATTCGGTAAGTTTCTTAAACTCTTAAAGAAATTACATATTAACTTACCTCTTCTTGAAGCTCTTTTTCAGATACTAGACTCAAGGAAATTTTAAGACAACTCTTGACCAACAAACACAAATTAGACGAAGAGCATCACGTGGAGCTAAACGCAATGTGCTCAGCAATTCTACAAAATAAACTGCCACGGAAATTAAAAGATCCATGGAGTTTTACAATTCCATGTTTAATTGGTAGTTTATCTATTGATAATGCATTAGCGGATTTAAGGGCAAGCATCAATGTTATGCCTTACAAAATGTTTAAACAACTAGGTCTAGGGAAACCCAGACAAACTAGGGTGAGTATTCAATTAACTGATAAAACTATAAGAATTCCTAGGGGTATAATAGAAAATGTTCTAATCAAAATTGATAAATTCGTATTCCCAGTAGACTTTATCATTTTAGACATGGATGAGGACAACACAATCCCCTTAATTTTAGGAAGACCCTTTTTAGCAACTGCCAAAGCTAAAATTGATATCTATGCAGGAGAACTCATACTTCGTGTAGGCAACGAGATAGTCACTCTTCAAGCTCTTGACTCAGCTAGGACATCGAGTAATAAAGGTACGAATGTTAATTCTTTTGATAACTTTGTTTCAACCTTATTTATAGGAAACATCACAAAATCACCTAGCTGAGCTAGATCTTAGGCCTAGTGCCAATAAAGAAGAATTATATGAGGAACGAAGCCTTAGGGTCGACAAACTAAAAGAGTGGAAAACATAATTTAAAGAAGAACCAGAACCACACGAAGTAAAATCGAAGGAAACCCCAGACGAGCTGACAAGAACAACAAATCACATCAAAATAGAGTATCAGGTATTGTTGAATAAGAAAGACCCTCGAATCACCAATTCAGAACTCAAGGCAAACGAAGAAATCACTTTTGAGGTACGTAATGTCTTCCTATACTACACAAATCGAGGTAAGCAATCCTAAATTCAACACTTTTGAGGTAAACATTACTCGACTTAAACTTTATATCCATAACCGAGTTGATCACATGAGAAAGGATTTCCACCTCCACAAACCACCATGATTGTGCGTACACAATGTAAGTCTAGCTCCGGACTTTAACGAGCGCTTCGGGAGGAAACCTGAGTACTAACCATACTAATTAGTTTGGTTTTATTTCTTTTCATATTTAGGCATAGGTTTCCATACCCACACGGCCTAGCACACGGCTGTGGCTGTGCCCGTGTGGACACCACGACTAGGCACATGAACGTGGAACTTATCTCTATTTAATTATTTACTTTTATTCATATTTTTATTTTTATTTTTATTTTTACTTCCTTTATTATTTTCTCTTTTTTCTCAATGGCATTTAGATTTAGCTTAGGATACAATAAAACCAAGCCGGCTACTTTGAGGATTCAATTTCAAACGGTTCAAGATGCTTCCCTACATTCACCTCCAACCTTATCCGGTTTCTTTTCATAGACTTCATCCAAAAATTCAGGAAGTGTTACTTCTCCCCTTCTCTTTTGATTTTATTATTACATAATTGTTTATCTATCTTTGTATATTGAGGGTAATGTACAACTTAAGTGTGGGGGGTAAAAGTACCTAACTTTTTTGCATTATTCTCAAATCCTGAATTTTAGTCTTGTTCCTAAGTAAGTTTCTCATATTACTAATTAGGATGAAATTTATAATGATTTATGATTTTTATTGATATGTTTTGGATTAAGTCATTGATAATTGTGCATTGATGATTTAAACTTTAAGATACTAGAGAATCAAGCATGATAAGTCTATTTTTTTCAAGAATCAAAAATTTTCTAGGTTGTTGAACTGAATTTGAATATTACCTAGAAGTTTGAAATTTATAGGGATTGATGTCAAATACCCATAATTTTTGTGAGATTTTGAGCCTTATAGAGCATATATTCTTTTTTATGCTCACTTTATTGATTATGAGTGTGTCAACTTTGAACTATTATTCTAGAACTTGCCTCAATTATACATGTTGAGACCATATCTATGATTTGATATACTGAGATGATAAAGGCACCTAGGTTTTAACCCATTCACAACACTAAAAGCGTACCCACATAATTAACCCCTAGTGAACCCTTTTTAATCCTAACAACCCTTTTTATTGTTTACCCGCTAATATTAACTCGAAAACCCTTTGAATTTGTTATCACCATTCTTTTGACTACCCTTCTATCGAGAACTGATTTGATTAGTTGCCTAATTAGTTTATTTCGGTTGATAAAGTTCTTTCTTTAGTATGTATTTTGTTCGAAAAAAAATCAAAAAATCAAAGTACATTCAGTATTAGTGAGCTTGTACATTTAAATTTCAATTATCAAAGAAAAAAGCTTGTAGTATTATTGGTTTCAAAGTTTCAATTGATATAATCATTTATTTTCTAGTTCATTGTGTCTAGTTAGGTGATTTGTCAAAATTGATCTCGATTCTAACCCTTCTAATTCAGCCTTTATCCACATCTTTTAACCCAAGCCCCGTTACAACCCTGTTAAAGACCTTTTGATTTGTGTATCATCTCATATTACAGTGGTGGAGATTTGATTTTCAGGCAAGCCTATGGGATTAACTTTTCAGGTTCAACTTTTGAGTGCTTAATTGTGAACCTTAAACACTTTGAGTGATTTGAGTGAATCTTTAGTGAGGATGTCAATCCTTGTCGATTTTGAATTAAAGGTAATTATTCAGATAATGGGAGACACCTATGTTTTCGTACTACAAAGGTATGACTTATCGTGATTGAATCTTTAGGACTCTTTGAGTTGATCCATGTATAAATTATCTATGAATTATGATGAGACATTGTCGATAGGAATTATGAATTATGGAAAGTTTGTTTTAATTGTAAGTTGAGAATTTTGCTTGAGGACAAGCAAAAGCTTAAGTGTGGGGGTATTTGATAAACCGTAAAAGTAGCATATTTTAACCCCATTTTTAGAATACTTTTGGATGATTTAGCCCTTGATTTATGTAAAAAGGTGCTTTTAATCCTTTCTTTTCATGTTTATGCTCAAGAAAGCACCCGAGGACAAAAAGGACGAGAAACGGGCTTAAAACAGGCCAATTTGGGCCAAAGAGGAAATTGACACAGCCTGGACTTCAAGCCATACAGCCGTGCCTCATCAAATTACTTCACACGGCCATGCCACGATTTACACGGTCGTGCCCCAATCGACAGAATCCAGACACGGCCTGAAGACAATTTACACGAGCGTGTACCATGGCCGTGCCCCTGTCGCGGGAAAGAGCAATTTCACTCGGATTTGGATGCTTTGAGGCAAAGAAACACATTCCTAAGTCTACTTAAACATCCTAGGAGGAATTCTACTTGAATTAGGATACTTAGGAGCCAAGTAAAGCATCTCAAACCCTATATAAACACCTAAGGTAGCAACTAAAAGGGGAAAGTTTGGGTAGAGTTTTCTGCCAGAGCTTTTATTCAGGAAATTACTCGAAGATAGCCAGTTGATCCATCTCAAGAAGACGGAGTTCTACTCAAGACAGAGGATCTCCTATTCAATTCCTTCAGGGGGTTTTAGGGATTTCTTACGTTTTGTTTTATCTTTTCTCTTGAGATGTTTTCTTATTTTGTTATGAACTAAACCCTTCAGATACCTGAAGGGGATGAAACCTATGATGGATTTTGTTATTTGATTTCTAAATTATATGATAAGTACTTAGTTTGTTCTTTATTATGTTGCTTAATTTAATCTGATATGCTTAGGTGGAGGAGGAATAGACCCTGCCTAAGAGTAGATCTAGCATAATTAAGTGGAGTTGATCGCACGCCTAGAGATAGGGTGACGAGATTTTGTCAGATTAGAGTGAAACCTAATATTGGAGTCCATTAATCGATTTACTGATTCCTTAAGGGGTTATTATAAGAGAACGAGAGTTCCACTAATTAACCTAAGGTTAGACATTATTCACCTCGAGAGAGGGTTTAATATAGGTTAGAGAGTCTCACGGATCAAGCTAAGTAAAGAAGTCATATGAATTAAAAGTTAGATAACAAGAGAAGTCATAGGTGGATTCTTCCTGAGGGTATTGTCTAAAATCAACTGAGTTTTTCCACAATCTTTTCCCAAAGTTTCATTCTTTTGTCTTTGCATCTAGTTTAGTTTTTTCATTAGTTTAATAAACCAAGCACTCTATATTTTAGGCTAAATAATAGAAAGAAAGTGAGTAGTAGTACTTTTAGGTTCCTTTGGGGTCGATAATATAATCTTGCCTAAACTATACTATTGTTCGATAGGTGCACTTGCCTCAATCGTTGCCATTGTTAGTCTACAGTTTCGATCATTCTTTATAAATATTAAAACTCGACTGTTTGACACGATCAGCAGTACTAACCTAAAGCCTCTTGTAATTTCTTCCAAAATCGCGAGGTAAATCTTGAATCTCTGTCAGATACAGTCGATAGTGGTACCCCGTGCAATCTTACAATTTCGGAAATATACAATTCAGCCAATTTATCATGTGAATAATTTGTTCTCACCGGAACGAAATGAGCTGATTTCATCAATCTGTCAATTATCACCCAGATTGCATCTTTCTTTCCCGGAGATAAAGGCAATCCTGACACAAAGTCCATCGTGATCCTCTCCCATTTCCACTCAGGAATCATAATCGACTATAACAAACCGGACAGAACCTGATGTTTAGCTTTAACTTGCTGGCATATTAAACATTTCGACACAAAGTCAGGGATGTCCCGTTTCATACCATGCCACCAATAAAACAGTTTCAAATCATTATACATTTTTGTACTCCCCGGATGCACAGTCAAACGACTATTGTGAACTTCATTCAAAATCATCTGAATCAACTCTGAATTCTTCGGAACACAAATCCGATCTCTGAATCTCAAACAATCATCACTATCAACTCAAAATTCCGAATCAACATTCAATTCACACTGATCTCGTTTGGCCATCATTTCAACATCACTTTTCTGGGCATTGTGAATTTGATGTACAAACATCGGTCTCACTTTTAACTCGTAAAGCACATATAGACTTTCGACTCAAAGCATCAGCCACAACATTAGCTTTACCCGGATGATAATCAATCACAAGCTCGTAGTCTTTCAGCAACTCTAACCATCTTCTCTATCGCAAATTCAATTCTTTCTGAGTTATCAAATATTTTAAACTCTTATGATCAGTATAAACCTGACATTTCTCACCAAATAAGTAGTGACGCCAAATCTTTAATGCAAATACAATCGCAGCTAATTCAAGGTCATGCATTGGATAGTTCTTTTCATGTGGCTTTAATTGCCTCGAAGCATAAGCAATGACTTTACCTTCTTGCATCAGCACATAGCCCAAACCATTCAACGATGCATCACTGAAAACTATGAATTCTTTACCCGATTCAGGTTGAACTAACACTGGTGCTTCTGTCAACAATGCTTTCAACTGTTCAAAACTCTTTTTGCACTTTTCTGACCACTCGAATTTAACATCTTTTTGTAGCAACTTCGTTAACGGAGTCACAATCATTGAGAAGCCTTTCACAAACCGTCTATAACATCCCGCTAGTCCTAGAAAACTACGGACTACAGACACATTTCTCAGAGGCTTCCATTCTAAAATAGCTGAGATCTTACTCGGATCAACTCGTATTCCCATAACTGATACAATATGCCCCAGAAAACCAACCTCGCGCAGCCAAAACTCACATTTGCTAAATTTTTCATACAATTGCTTCTCACGCAGATTTTGTAGCACAAGTTTTAAATGCTTGGCATGTTGCGTCTCATCACATGAGTAAATCAAAATGTCATCAATGAACACCACAACAAAACGATCCAAATACGATTCAATATCCGATTCATCAAATCCATAAAAACTGCAGGAGCATTCGTTAGTCCAAAAGGCATAACTAAAAATTCATAATGTCCGTACCTCATTCTAAAAGCAGTTTTCGGCACATCTGTTTCTTTAGCCCTTAACTGATAATAGCTCGATCTCAAATCTATTTTCGAAAACACTATAGCTCCTTTCAGCTGGTCAAACAAATCATCAATACGAGGCAACAGATATTTATTCTTTATCGTCACTTTGTTCAACTGTCGGTAGTCAATACACATTCTCATAATGCCATCTTTCTTTTTCACAAACAAATAGGAGCACCCCAGGTCGAAAAACTCGATCGTGCAAATCCTCTATTGGTCAACTCTTGCAACTGAGACTTCAACTCTTTCAATTCAGTTGGTGTTATTATATACGGAGCTATTGAGATAAGATTTATTCCCGGCACCAATTTAATTCCAAATTCAACTTTTCAAATCGAAGGTAATCCCGGTAGTTCTTCAGGAAACACATCTAGAAACTCACAAACTACTGATACAAATTCAACTTTCTTTTAAGACACTTTTGTATCAATCACATATGCCAAATAAGCTTCGCAACCCTTTTTCACATAGTTCAAAGCTTTCATAGATGATATAGCAGCTGGTAACCCATTCAAATCACTGGATTCAACTCGAACTATCTCACCATTCTGACTTTTCAAACCAATACTCTTTCTTTCACAATTCACAATAGTATTATGTAAAGTGAGCCAATCCATACCCAGAATTATATCAAATTCATCGAATGGTAGCAACATCAAATTAGCCAAAAAAACAAACATCCCGAAACATCAATGGACAGTTCTTGCACACTTTATACACCAAGACACACTTGCCTAAGGGGTTCGATACTCTAATCACAAATTCAGTAGACTCAACAGATAGAGTCTTACTTCATACTAGATTCACACACACATAGGAATAAGTAGAACTTCGATCTATCAATGCAATCACATCAGTATCAAATAGAGTGAAAGTACCAATGATGACGTCTAGAGATGACGCTTCCTCTCATGCGCGTATAGCATAGGCTCGGGCAGGTGCTCTTGCCTCGGATCTCACAGCTATATCGGTAGTCCCTCTCTGGCTTCCACTTACATTTACGGTGTTTCTGGGTGGTCTACCCCTAGCTATCATATTACTCGGTCTCGCACTCTAAACATTTTCTTCTTCAGCTAACTTTGAGCAATCTCATATGAAATGATCTCGTGATCCACAATTGTAGCAAGTTTTATTATTGTTCTTGCCCCAGCATTCTCCCACATGTTGTCTTCCACACTGTCTACACTCAGGTTTGTTATTTTTGACACTTCCAACACTCAATTCAATCGGATTTGAGCTCTTGAACCAACACTTTATCTTGCACTGTCTCTACTCGAATGTCCAAATGAAGCATTTGACTGATTGCTTGCATCTCTAAATCTTTTCGTCGAAGCTTGAGAAAACTTGCTCATCGATCTTTTTCTTTCATTTCTAGCCTCAGAATCAGCTTTCTTCTTTTCTTTACTGAGCTCATCGGCTTTGCAGGCTCTTTCAACTAACACAACAAATTCATTTATGTCAAGTATTCCAACCAACAATTTAATGTCTTCATTCAACCCTTCAATGAAACATTTGCACATAGTAGCTTTGGTCGAAAAACATTCCCACGCATATTGGCTCAATCTCACAAACTCCCGTTCATATTCCGTAACTGTCACACGGCTTTGTTTCAGCTCAAGAAATTCTTTACATTTCTGATCTATGAATCGATGACTGATATACTTCTTTCAAAATTCAACTTGAAAGAAATCCAAGGTGATTCTCTCTCTCGGAACCACTGATGTCAATGTCTTCCACCAGTTATAAGCCGTATCTCTCACCAAGGAAACTACACACTTAATGCATTCATCAGGGGTCAACGACATCTCATCGAACAATCGGATTGTATTCTCGAGCCAAAACTTAGCTTGCTCAGCATCCCCATCAGCGATGGCCCTAAACTCTTCGGCCCCGTACGTTCGGATTTTATTCGCAGGAGGTTAATTCAACCGATTCGGATCTACAACTTGTGGCATAACAGGCACTTGTGGGGTAGAGGTTGTGGAGCAGTCGGATTCGTTCGAACGAACTCCAAGAACCACTTACTCATCATACGGAAGAAGGCTTGCTTATCCTCTCTCTTTTGGCTACCATCATTCGGCCTACATAACACCTCTATCCCGTAATCATCACCGTAATAAGTAAAGGGCATTACCGGACTTGTAACACAGTTTGGAATAGTAAAATTTTAACTTTTATCAAACATCATCTCAATTCAATAATATTAAGTATTCATATTCATAGCATGCTTAAAACGAGCATATAAAATTATAATTACACAACGGGGAGTAATTTAATAACACATAAAAGATATAGGAAAACTTACGAAATAAGGTCACACGGTCAAGTCACACACTCGTGTACTCTGACTGTGTGGCACAAAACAGGCTTGGTTTAAGCCATTTTCACAACTCTTATGACATGTACCTACAAGCATCATTTGCATAACATGTTCAAGTATATATATCATCTATACCAAAATTCCAATTAACAAAACTATCACAAGATGAATACATCATATAATACTTCTATATCAAATCAACCATTTTCACTCAAGCCATATCACATAGCTTGATCAAAATACAATAGAACATATCTCATTCATATACACAAGTGACCATATAATTCAACTTATTAACTAGCCTATCCATGCCATATTACCCCACATCAAAGAGTTTAGAAATACTAATTACCCCTAGATAGTGTGATGAAATCTTCGATGACTTTTAGCCCGAGCGAGCATTTGAATCACTGTAAAATACAGAAAATAAACAGAGTAAGCTAATAAGCTTAGTAAGCTTGTATAATTATCAGCACTATATAAAAGATTTAACATTAAGCTTGTCATTTTAAGCAATAAGATTGCTTTTAAACCAGCCTCATCTAATTGAATATTTATTTCCTTAACAATCATGTAATTCATGTGTAATTTATCACATCTACTCACGTGTCATATAAATTTATCAATGTCACTTGCTTGTCAAGTATACCATGTATACCTGTACTGATTTGTATCATCATTTCTATTCTCGCAGCATCATCTTTACATTGAACCCTTGAGACCAACATTGAAAACCGTGTATCTTGCATACTAAGTGCCATATATGTAACTAAACCATTTATATCACATATCACCAATACAATATCAATATCATAGAATTCACATAGCATTGGGTCGATTTATTTCATTATGTATAACCTGTAACACCTTTATATAACCGATAGTAGAACTATACCCATATAAATATTAACTCATCAGTAACATCAATAATTCATAATTTGTAACAAATAATCGTTTTACTTACTTACCTAATTTTGACTAGCAAATAAATTAGGTCACATCTGACCATCCAACTCGTCTTACACATTCCGTACCACATTGGCACACAACTTTGTAAGCATCGAGCCTAAAGTAATACATCGGTATAAACTGCTAGGCATAAGCCTGATAAAACTCACCAGCTCAAGGCCTGCTAGGCTTTTAGCCTGATAAAACTTACCGATACAAGGCCTGCTAGGCTTTTAGCCTGATAAAACTCACTGGCACAAGGCCTGCTAGGTTTTTAGCCTAATAAACTAATACGAAATTTATTCTAGTACATAACTCACATATCCAAAATCATAAGTATTAATCATAATTCATACGGACTTCCAAATTTCGAAACTCAATTGAAGTAATTTTCTTAAACATGATTAACAAGGTATCACCCATTTGGCAATATCATATATAACTTCATATATTTCATTTCAACATGAATACTTGCATTTAATTAAAATTCAATACATCTAATTACTTATACTCTTACTACATGGTATCGTATGTAGATATATATAATCATATCATTTTACTCATCCAATTTGTACATCTATCATGCAACCTTCTTTACCATTATCAATCACACAGCTTTACGATCAATAATATTAACCCTATAGGTTTGATACTTACCTGCTCAAATTCAAATTTATAAATCATAAATACTTCTCAAGAAATTCAAGGCAAAAATACATTCAACTATTCCCAATTACTCGAAAAGTCGCACAGTTAGTGCCAATAGTTATTCAACATTATATATCGAATTCGCACACTTATTGCTCAATACTTAAGCTTGCACACTTAGTGCTCAATAGCCAGGCTCGCACACTTAGTGCAATTTTTACATCTGTAACCTTTTATACTCGCACCCTCTGTGCCGAAATTCAATTACTCAATATTCATCAATTCAGATTTATCAACTTTATTTGCATTCGGCAACCTCAACTTTTTTTATACATTTCAATTTGGCACATATATATATAGTATTTAATTTAATCAACAACAAATATTTACTTAGTAACTTACCACATACAAGGCATTTAATTTATCATATACTAAAGCTCAATTAACTCCAATATACATTTACTCAACCCCAAAGTACTTCATTACTACCAAACACAAGACCGAATATATATTATGGCATTCGATCATCATGTAATTTCAATATAATCAAGTACAAAGCCATTTAACATATCTACCATTACATAGTCACAATTTGGCCTATTATCCATCATTTCTTGTAACATATATTTTTTTTTTGTATCAATTTAATCATATAATTCAGTAACTGCAACATATTCATAGAGCCGATAAATTTTAGTAATTTATTCCTTATGTAAACAATTAACATCAATTAAAACAATTTCAGTAGTTAATAATTTGATTTTTAACCATACGAACTTACCTCGTGTATCCGTCGACTATCCGTCTACTTTCCGATTTTCCTCGACCAAATTCTTGAATTCGTTTGTCTTGATCTAATTTAACCAAATTTGTCTCAATTATTCACTAACATAATCAATTAAATACATATACAAGTATTTTGGCCATTTTACAAAATAGCCCTTATATTTTCATACTTTAACAATTTAGTCCTTAATGCATAATTATGAAAAATACACAAAATCGCAATATACATGTATTTAGCGAATTTTATATAGTATTTAAACAGCCCATATTTTCATTTTATTCACATTTCTAACCAAAAATTTTCTATCTTTTTCAATTTAATCCCAAAAACTCAATTTCATCAAAAATCTCTTTATAAAACTTGTATATCTATAAACAACCATCAATAATTTAACAAGAAATATTAAAACAAACATGCACCCATCAATGGAACATTTCAAAAACACAACCAATTTCATAAATTGAGGTACGGATCAGTTAAACCGAGCTGCAACGAGCTCAAAAACATAGAAATTATTAAAAATGGATCAAAAATCGTACCTTAATCCCTTAGAAAGCCATGGCCGAATGTTAAAGCTTCCAAAACCCTTTCTTTGTTTAGTTATTCAGTTGAAGATGATGAAAATATAATAAAAAATACAATAAGGCTTTATTTTATCAAGCATTATTCCATAATTTACTAAAATACCCATGTTTAATAACCATATAAATTATGTAATTCAAGGTCCACTATCGTCCACTCAAATATGCAATGGTATAATTACCATGCAAGGAATCCCATTTATAAAGCCATTATCAAATAAGTCATTTTACTAATGGCACACATAGTTTTTATTTTACGCGATTTAATCCTTTTTACCAATTAACTATTTAATCGGTAAAATTTCTTTACGAAACTTTCACACAGTAATACTACCACACTATAAACATTACTAAAATAATAAAAATAATATTTTAACTTGGTTAAGTGGTCCCGAAACCACTCATTCCAATTAGGGTCTAAACCAAACTATTACAATCTAGATGTGGCGGTATTGTCCCTTGAAAGCAGAGCGGTAGCGTTACTCTACATCGTCAAGAATCGCTTCGATCGGGATCCGTTACTATATGAAAACACATTTTTAACTGTCAGGATTTATCACACTATCGCAATTATATATATGGCATGCATAGCTAGACTCACACGCGCTACGTTAGTCCGAGAATCGACTAAACCGTAGCTCTGATCCAATAAAATGTAACACCCTTAACCCGAAACCGTCGCCGAAATAGGGTTAAGAGGCATTACCAAACAATCAAAACATTTCATATCAATTTCACGACACCAATTCAATTATCATTCATTCATATTAAAACATAACCATATAGTCCCTTAGTGAGGTCATCGAGACCTTAAACATGCTTTAGAACAGGGTCGAGACTAAAACGAACACTTACGAAAATTTATGAAATTCAAAAATTTTTCTAAGTTACAGAGCTCACATGCCCGTGTGGGTCGGCCGTGTACCTTACGACCTCGAACACACCCATGTGTCCAAGCCGTGGCAAAACAGGGCATACCTATTGACTTGTCCACATGACCTGAGACACGCCCGTGTGCCTCACCCGTGGTCGACACTGACTTGCACCACACGGCCAGTCACACGTCCATGTGTCCAGCCCGTGGTCGAGCCTAACTTGTTTCACTTGGCAAACTTAAACAACACGGTCGAGCCACACGCCTGTGTGCTCAATCGTGTGGGCAATTATAGGCCATTTTCAAGGCCAAATTTGCCTCCCACACATTGAATCATTAACAACCTCAAACCAATACCAAATCACACCTCAAAATGCATTCAAATATACCAAAAATGACACCAATTCATCATCAATTATACCATCTCTAACTATACATCATTTCTACTCAATTAAACTCATCCAAACACAACCAATTTCACATCTCAAATACTATCACTATGCATCATCTAATCATATTACAAATTCACACTTAATATGCCATTCTCATCAACCAATTCAAGCATGAAATATACCAATTCCAATCTCACTATATCAAACCAAAATCATCATTTTCATAGCTTCAAATATAAACTAACAACATTCAATTTCCAAGCCATATCACATGGTAAGGCTATAAAACTCAAAACATGCCACATTGAGTAGCCTATACATGCCATAATCAAATATACACATCTTCAAAGTACCAAAATAGATTGCTGATAGTGTGATAGAGATGCTGACGATTCCGAAATCTGAGCTAGCTTTACTGACACTGTAAAATAGAGAAACAAATCAAACAGTAAGCTTTCAAAAGCTTAGTAAGTTCATAATACAATAAATACTACTTAAAAATACTATCAATATATGATTTAAACCATCACATACATAAATGCACACATAGGTACATCATTAATCTCAACCATATGCTTGAATATCTATTCATTCAACTTTTAAAAACTATCCTCAACCATATAGGTTCAAACAACCTTGCTCAACACATAGTTACTCACCGCTCATGCTACTCAATTACTTGATATTACATCTCGTTCAACCTTTTCTATTCTTTTCATTTATTCACACACTTAGTGCTAGATTCATAACTGAAACATAATCGTCATCGCACACTTAGTGCCATTATATTAAACTAAACTATACTGATATCGCGCACACAGTGCCAAATTAATAAGCTGAAGCTTCTATCTTTTCGCACACACAGTGCTAATCAGCTTTGTCTCGTTTCTAATTTCTCACACTTAGTGCCATCTAATTCAATTCTGCACATAGCATTTCTAATCTCTTAATTATATATAATTTCATTCAATTCACATCACAAAGACATAATTTAAAAACTAGTATTATATCTGAACTTACCTCAGACGTCGAAATACCGACACGGTCGATTAATCGAGCACTTTGTCTTTGCCTCGATCTCGACCCGAACGTCTAATTTCTTGGTCTATACACATTTAAATTTAACTCATTCAATCATCAATTCATTCAATTTAGTCCAAACACACATATTTAGGGTATTTTACAAAATAGCCCTCACATTTTCACATTTCGACACTTTAGTCTCTAATTCATCAAACCATAAAATACACAAAGTTTTCATTCACATATGCTTAGCCAAATTTTTGCTATGCTCATACAAGCCCATATATTTCATTCATTTCACATTTTAGTCCCTCAATTTACACTTTTCTTAATTTAGCCTAAATTACTCAAATTCACCAAAAATTCAAAGACAAAATATGTTAATCTATCACATATATTTTATATTTCATCACCAACTATCACAAAGCTCAAGCACTCATCAATGGCATAACTCAAAATCTCCATCAAATTATAAAATTAAAGCATGGGCTTGATAGTACACTAAGCAATGATCACAAAAACGTAGAAATTATTAAAAACCGAACAAAAAACGGACCTTTGATCAAGCTATGTAGGTGCCGAAACCTAAAATGCTTCCATGGCTATTCTTCTCTTCAAAAATCGATGGTAGAAAAGATGAAACAAATATTTATTTTACTTAATATTTTATTTAATATAACATAATTGACATTTTACCATTTTACCCTTAATGAATCTTAATAAAACACCAATTGCCATGCCATTATATCCATTAACTATTTAATGGATTAATATCAACATAAGGACCTCTTCTTTAATAAGCCATGTCAAATTAGCAATTTAACAATCAAAACATAGCTTTTACAATTTATGCGATTAAGTCCTTTCTCATAATTCGGCACACATTCGATAAAATTTTCACACATGCTCAATCACATACTGTAAACACAAAATAATATTAAAATATTTTCTCGACCTTGGATTTGTGGTCTCAAAACCACTATTCTGACTAGGGTCTAAACTGGGCTGTTACATCCACATGTCCTACGACAGGCTCTATGGGTTACCCTAGCCAAGCTATGGTCTTATACCCTTCTTCCTCGTTCTTTGCATCCCATCAGACTTACCCCGTGTTTACTGTCCCAATAGACTTACCTCGTGTTTATTGTCCCGGTGGACTTTATTTGTTCTATGTTTATTGTCCCAGCAAACTATCTATTATGTGTTTACTTTCGCCATGGACTATCTCTGTATTGTGTTTACTATCCCAGCGGACTATCTATTATATGTTTACTGTCCTAGCGAACTTTCTCTATTCTGTGTTTATTGTCCTTGCGGACTATCTATTATGTGTTTATTATCCCAGCAAACATTCTTTGCTCTGTGTTTACTATCCCAACGATTTATCTATTTTGTGTTTACTATCCCTGTAACACCCCTCACCCGTATTCAACGCCAGTATAGGGTTACAAAGTATTACCAGACTTATAAAATAATTAAACATTCAACTCTGCATAAGTTTCACCTTACAAGAAATCATCAATCAATTTCAATCACATGGTCCCTATTATAAGCCTATGAGGCCCTAAACATGCTTTGGGAGTGGTTCAGGACTAAACTGATAACTTTTAAAACATTTGGAGCACTTAGAAAATTTTCCTCAAAACAGGGGACACATGCCCATGTGGCCAGGCCTTGTGTTTCACACGGCCACCAGACACGCACGTGTCACTGGCCGTGTGGACATTCGAAATGGGAGCACATGGCCATGTCCCAGCCCGTGTTTCGACCCCGTGTAACTCTTTGACATCGGTTACACGGCCAACACACACGCCAGTGTGACTAGCTCATGTGACCTAAAAATGGCCATACACGTCCTTGTGCCAGGCCGTGTCAAACCTGTAGGGTATACTGACTTATGCCACATGACCAAGTCACATGCCCGTGTATGAGGCCGTGTGGAGCATACTGACTTGATTTCTAAAACCACAGCAAGGGACACACGGCTGAGGCACACGCCCGTGTCTCTACCCATGTGGACAAAAATAGGCTATTTACCAAGCCATTTTCCCACTCAAATATGCAAATACCTACACAACCAAATTGGCACCAAATCATAGCATAAATGAATATCCAATTTAGCCACAATCAAATCTATTTCATACCATTTCCAATTCTAACAACCAACATGCTTATAACCCCAAATCTTACTCAATTAAAACATACCAAAACACATATACAAACCAACTAACTTAACCTTCGCCAAAAATATACATTTTGCACCATTTCACAAAAATAATTCATATCTAATATCAACCATTTAACATATATAATATTAATAACCACAAGCCTCATAATATAAGCCATTCCCATATCCATCCATGAACTCAAACATCAACATATAGGAACAAATATGCATATAACCAATTTCACCAAATTAAGCCAACTCTCATGGCTATATTTACAAACCAAAACATAAGCATTTACAAGCCAATTCAAACGGCCAATATCACTACCAAAACATAGCCAAAATGACTCCAAATCCCTATACATGCCATATACTTAATATACCAAAGTTCAAAGGTACCAAGTGATAGGTAGATAGTGTGATGCAATCTCCGACGATCCCCGAATCCAAGGTAGCTCGATAACACTATAAAAAACAAAGTAAGCTATAAAGCTTAGTAAGCTCTTATGAAATAAACTTAGTGAAATCTCACAAATATAATTCAATAAATTAAATAAAACAACATAAAGCTTACTATCTAACAAACCTTTCATATACTCATTCACAAACTATATAATTTCATCATCAGTTCTTCGATCCAATTCTAAAATAGTTTATACACATATATGTACCATCCCGTACAAATCTCATACAAATTCTCGTTTTACATTTGCCCGTTGAACCATTCAGAATAAAAGCCGGATAGTCAAGGATCTCACACGATAAGTACCTATACCATGGCCCGTAGCCAAATCAAGGTAACTTATCCAAAATACTGATATCATGGCCCGAAGCCAACTCAATATATCCACTAATGACATGTCACTAGCATCCTAAACTATTCCTAAGGTTCAACCAGGATTTTGGATGTCGAATCATTGTTGAATCGCTATCGTTCATATCCACAGTCTCATATTTGCAATTTAAGCAATATCAAAGCATATTAAATAGATTTGTATTCAAATTTATCTCATACGAACTTACCTTGGATGTGGAAACAACGAACTAAGTCAATTAGTCGATAACTTTAGTTTTCCCCCAATCTAGATCCAAATTTTGCTTTTCTTGATCTAAATATATTCAAAATTAACTTATTTAATCATCTATTCATTCAATTCAGTCCAAAATACACTTTAAAATACATTACACTTTTATTCTTAATATTTCACATTTTTTACAATTTAGTCCTTTCATAAAATCACAAATTAATGAAATTCCAAATATACCCATGCTAACCAAATTACTATAATACCCCTAGCAACCCATATTTTCATTTATTTCACATTTCAACCATAAAATTTCAACATTTCTCAATTCAATCTCTATTTTGCATTTTCACTAAAAATCACTTAACAAAACTTGTACAATTCATAACAAATATTCATAATCTATCATCAAACATCAAAACACACATGTATTCATCAATACCATCTTTCAAAATGTTAACAGTTTTGTAAAATAGTCCCTGGGCTAGTTAGTACTAGATGCAACGATCACAAAAACATAAAAATCAATAAAAATCGAGTCAAATTCACTCACCAATTTAGCTTTTAAAGTGACCAAACCCTATAATGCTTCCATAGCTTCTTCCTCTTTTAATTTTTGATGGATGAATGCATAGAAAAAAGATGACCACTTTTTGGTTTTGTTATTTTACCTATTTAATTAACAAAATTACTAAATTAACCTTTAATATAAATCATTTAAATCATCCATTTAATGTCCAGTATTGTCCATTTACTATCAAAATGGTCTAATTTCCACTTAAGGACCTTAACTTTAAGGTTCTATAGTTATTTAATATCTTTAGCTAATAGAACAACACTTTAGCATTTTATGCAATTTAGTCCTTTTCATCGAATTGACCAACCAAATGATAAAATTTCTTAACGAAAATTTCACACCATCTTATATTCATGCTGTAAAAATTAAAATAATAATAAAATAATTATTTTGATCTCAGATTTATGGTTTCAAAACCACTATTCTTATTTGATTAAAAACGGGTTGTTACAACTCTCCCCCCTTAGGGATTTTCATCCTTGAAAATCTTACCAGTGAATGGGTTAGGGTACAGTTTTCTCATAGCTTCCTTGGGCTCCCACATAGCCTCTTCAACCCCGTGACGTTTCCATAAGACTTTCACTAAAGCTATGCGTTTATTTCTCAACTCTTTAATCTCGCGAGCCAAAATTCTTATCGGTTCTTCATTATATGTCATATCGGGTTTAATTTCAATATCAGACGGAGAACTTACATGTGATAGATCTGATCTATATCGACGCAACATCGACACATGAAACACATTGTGAATATTTTCCAACTCTAATGGTAAAGCTAGTCGATATGCCACTGGCCCTATTCTTTCAATAATCTCGTATGGCTCGATGAATCGCGGACTCAATTTTCCTTTACGACCAAAACAAAGTATTTTCTTCCACGGAGATACTTTTAGAAACACTTTATCATCGATCTAAAATTCAATGTCTTTCCTTTTCAAATCCGCGTACGATTTCTGACGAACAGAAGCTACTTTCAAACAATCGCGAATTATCTTTACTTTTTCTTCGGTTTCTCTAACCAAATCAACCCCGTGAATCTGTTTCTCACTAAGTTCAATCCAATACAATGGAGTTCAGCATTTGCGGCCATACAATGCTTCGTACGGTGCCATCTTTATGCTCGATTGAAAGCTGTTATTATAGCAAATTCAACCAGCAGTAAATATTTCTCCCAATTGCCTTCGAACTCTAAACACAGAGCTGTATTGTAATTCAACTTTGTACCTAAAGCTTCTTGCAATTTCTTCCAAAATCGCGACGTAAATCTTAGATCTCTATCTGAAATAATCGAAATTAGCATCCCATGCAATCTAACGATCTCAAAAATATACTACTCAACCAATTTATCAAGTGAAAAGTTAGAACGTACCGGAATAAAATGTGTAGATTTTGTCAGTCGATCAACGATAACCCAAATTGCATCTTTCTTCTTCAGAGACAGAGGTAATCCCGATACGAAATCCATGGTCATTATATCCCATTTACACTCAGGTATCATCACAAGCTAAAGCAAACCTGAAGGTACCTAATGCTCGGCTTTCACTTGTTGACAAATCAAACACTTTATGACAGCCCAATTTCGGTGAAATCAAAAACAGTGGTTTGGGGACCATAAATTCGAGCCAAAAATAAAATTTATTTTTATTTTATTATATGGACCGTATTATGTTAGAAAACTCATGTGAAAACTTTGATAAGAAAATTTTACCGATTATGTGCTTAATTACGAGAAGGACCAAATCGCATAAAATGAAAAAGTTGAATTAGAGTAGCTAGAGGGATTAAATAGCTATGGAACTCAAAACTAGATATCTTTATATGGTAATTGGGCCATTAATAAAAATTTATTAGATATTTCTTGATGATTCATCCATGGAAATTTAGAAAAAGAGCAAGGACTAAATTGGAAAGTGAAATAATTTAATTAATTAAAAGATGATAAAAAATATCATCTTATTTCATCTTCTTCTTCCCCAAAAATACATTGAAACCCTAGGAGAGAGAGTAGAAACTTTCATGGCCAAATTGGGTAAGTTTCCTTGTCCGATTTTTAGTAATTTTGATATTTTTCAAACCAGGATAGCTTAATCTATCTATTTGGGGGATCAATTTGAAAAGTTATCAAAGTATGGAAAATGGTTCATGGATGAATATGCTGAAAATTAGAAATTTATGGTAGAAAATGAAACGTTGTTGTTAGATAAACAACTTTTACAAAGTGATTTTTGATGAAAACATGATTTAGGGACTAAAATGTAAAGTTGTAAAATTTGATGAAGAATTCTAAATTTTATGAATACATGTGCTATAAATTTGGTGATGGAATTTTGGTTAGGCTTGGAATAGGGAGTAAATTGCACAAATTTCATTTTTCGAGCCTGGGGACAAAATGGAAATTTATGGAAAAGTTAGGGGTAAAATGGTAATTTTCCCTAGGATGAAAATTGAGTTCACTTGAATATGAAATGTAATAAATTTATGCTATATTTACTCATATAGATTTAGATAGACCAAATTTGGATTTAGAACGAGGAAAAAAGGAAAATGTCGAATTAGTAGATTTTAAGTACACGAACAATTATCGAGGTAAGTTCATGTAACTAAATTGTGTAATTTATATGCTTGAATTAGATGTTGTGTTTGTGAATTGTATGAATATTATATATGTATATGACATTGAAAATATACTTGACATAGCCCGATCAACGATAATGCCCAATAAAGGATAAACGATAAAAATATTACTTTTATGCTTGAAATGAATGTGGAATGTGTTTACTTGAAATTTATGAATGTTATGGATATATGAAATAATCACATGCTCTTTAATGCTTGAAAAATGTTTAAATCCCAGTTGAATAAATGGAAAATCGATGGATATGTGATTAAACACCCCAAACCCGGCCCACGAGCCTTGACCGGATCTGGTATGTTCCCCGATGTAAACCGTTTCAAATTCTTTTGTTACTTAGGAAAAACTTGTGTGATCTGGAAGAAAGATCATTTTGTGTTGGGCTTGGGTTGAAAACAAGTTTAATTCATTGTTAAAAATCCTTTACTTTAGGTGACAAAACGTTTGGGCTTTGTTTTAAAAAATAGCTTACTTAATCTTTTAATAAAATAAGGTTTGTAAGCTTAACAAATAAAGACAGAATAAAATATTCCTACTAAGGCCTTACTACATCAAATAATTTCCAAAATTTAAATTCAAAATACTTAAAGTAAAATAGTCCAAATAAAAGAAATCTGAACTTCACATGGCCGCCACTAAGCATCTGCCGGCCCGGTCCATCACTGGTTGTCACCTGAAAAATAATCCCACAACGGGGTGAGTCAACAGACTCAATGTGTAACCAACACTAAAATTTAATATTTCAGGCATACAATATCATTCATGTTCATAAAGCATTTAAACAATATGATGCAACCCGAACCCAAACCTATATGCCATCCGCTACACACCACCGTACCATCCACGCACACCGTGGGACTACTAAGTCAACCCTCCATCCGCTACACTCCATATCGCGGTCTTAGGTCCTTTGCATTCGTGGTCTTAGGTCACCACGCTTAGATTTCGTGGTCTTAGGTCACCACATTCAGATTGTGGTCTTAGGTCACCACATTCGGATATCACGGTCTTAGGTCACCGTGTTTGTGGTCTTAGGTCACCACATTCACTTCCCTTTTATATAACCCATATGCCCCCATATTTCATACACAATATGCAAAATCATGCCTTAATTCACATTCTTATCACTTTTCACATGTTAAAATAACATATATTCATATTCCTAGTAGTAGGAAGCGATTTTGTACTTTGTACCATAGTATGGTACTTAGCCATATTTTCCACATTCGTATAACATACGTACATATTAAACAGTGCCTTAAACTTATTAAGAAATAGTGTGGGGTACACACTGTACCTTAGCCATATTCTTACACTTTCATATTAACACATATAATGACTTAAAGCCGTAAATCTATCAAGATTTAGTGTGGGGTACACACGGTACCTTAGCCATATTCTTACACTTTGATATTAACACATTTAATTTAAAACATAGCCATGAACGTATTAAAACTTAGGGTAGGGTACACACCTAATTCGCTTAACAATTTCACTTGAAATCTCAAAATTCGATCTACTGCCTTAGATCTTTAACTCCCTACATTCGGCCCATATTAAAGGTTTAAGGAAAAACTCATTCGGCCACAAAACCAAATCCTAGTAGGATTTGTACACTAAGACTTACCTTAATGCCAATTTGCTTATCACTCAAATCCCGAAAACTTTGCTTTTCTTCTCCTTGTATTCAGCCAAACACTAGATCTCTACATAGCTTAGTTTTAGGCTTTTAAGATAATAAGAAAATAGATCTATGTACTAAAGTAAGGCCTTAGCCGAATGCTATAGTGCTTACCTTGCGGATCTTAAATCCGAAACTCACTGAATAACTAGGGAACATGTGGCTTATGGTGCACCTTCGGGAAACGAATTTCACCTTCCTTGTAGTCAACACTAGCAAATCCCGAATGATCTTTCCAAATTTCGACAAACAAGATATTAATGATATTAGTTCCTATGTTGCGGCTTAAAGAAGAGAATAAATTAATGGCCATAAAATTCTTACCCTTAATATTGAATTCGACAGCACCTAAGCTTGAAGCCACTTGATATATTCGGCTATGGCCTAAAAAGGCTTACTTAGGCTTTTGGAGGATTAGAAGGAAAAGAGGAGAAAGAATAAAGATGGGGATTCGGCCAGAGCACAAGGTATTTCACTTTGGCTAACAAAAGAAGAATGAAACCAGAGGAAATTTGGGAGAGAGGAGAATCGCTTAAGAAATTCGACAAAGGAAGAGTGAATGAATGAATGGCCTCTTTTCCTTTTATAGCCTAAATTACTAACTTAGAATCCCTTACTTGGCCATCACTCTTCTATTTTGATAGCTTTATCTCTTATTTAGCCGAAATTCTAAAGGGAATAAAACTCCCTATTGTCGTCCATTGCTTCCTTTCTAAGTAATTAAATAAAAAAATCACTTAAAGTCTTAACTAGATTCCGTCCACCTCTCTGCTCTTTGTAGCAAAATAAAACTTTTTTATTTGCTTCCTAAGTGACTCGATCCCTGGCCCAAATACACTTGCATGTGGCGCCATTTCCAGATGCCCTAAGTGGCATCTTCAGGCCACTTTTTCAAGCCTGTTTGTGTGTCAAATTTCACCTACTTTTTCTCTTAAAGCCACCTTGCCTTAATTTCCTCTTTTAAACTTTAAAACTCGACATTTCTAAGTCATTTCTAAGTTTCCAAAAATTTTCGTTTGGCTCTTTAAACTTGACATTTCCTTACATTTCCTAGTTTCGAAATGTTCACTTTCCTCTTTGAATCATTTCTAAATCATTTTCCTAGTTTCCATAAATGTTCACTTTCTTCTTTTGAATCATTTCTAAATCATTTCCTTACATTTCAGTGACATTTCCCTACATTTCCTTACATTTCCTACATATTCCTTACATTTCCATACATTTCCATACATTTCCATACATTTCCATACATTTCCTTACATTTCCTTACATTTCCATACATTACATTACATTACATACATTTCTATACATTTCCATACATTTCCTTACATTTCCATACATTTCCATACATTTCCTTACATTTCCATACATTTCCATACATTTCTATACATTTCCATACATTTTCATACATTTTCAAGGTTCTAAAAATGCACACCACACATCCATATCATAGTAAACATGCTATTTCATAAAATTAAGCAAAATGCACACAATGGGATTCGAACCTCTTCCTCAAAGTACTTCACTTGATGCCATAACCCTTGCACCTTAGGTGGCGCCCCTTGCCACTTTTCCACATCACTTTTGTTTTTAACTTAAAACCAATAATTGTCCAAAGCTTTCTCTTCCATCCTAGGATTTTAAAAACCCTTAATTCATTTCCAAACACTGCCAAAACCTACTACTCATGAATTATGCACAAACGCATAACCCCTAATCTAGGATGTTACATGTGATATCTCAAAATGAATGAGGTCTTGCATTTGTTGCTAACGGGATTTAGCTCAGACGAGTAATCCTATTAACCTCATTATAGAAACGATTTAGCCCAGACGGGTAATCCAGATCAAGCTCCTTAGAGCATATGTCATAAAAAGGATTTAGCCTAGACTGGTAATCTTGTTGTATACATGTATGGCTCGAGAGTGTACTCTCTGAAATGGTACCTTATGGGTACCATTGAATATGAATTGACGGATCCTAATCTCTACACTGGAGTGTACTACTTGTGTATCCATCGATATTTCAAATAAATTCAACATGTGACAATTCCAGATATGAGAAGATATGAATAATAAAATGAGTTATTACACATATCCTTCTGTAATACAAGAAAATGATGATACATGACAAGTGATATATGAAAGTAAGAGATGATGGTATTTGTATGTAGAAATTATCTGATGAGAATGTTCATCCTTGATTATAGGCCTGTACACCTTGAGTGTACTACTACTTGTGTAACCTTGATATTTCAAATGATATGAGTAAAGTTTTGACATGAAATATATGAACTCGAGATGAACTATTAGGAAATTATACTTGTATTATAAAGAGATGATTTTAACATGTTAAATGAATACATGATGTAGAAAGCATATGTGTATGGAAACTTGATTATTGTTGAGCCCATATTTGTCTTAGTGATCATGGAATATGTGACTAATAAGGGCAATGAGGATGTATGTAGGGCTTGAGGTCAAATTGATTGAATACGCCTTACATAGTTACCTCAAAATAGAATGAATGGTAAGTTAAATACCATGTTATACGAATTTACTATGCATTTTATGCTTACTTAGTTTTATTTCCCTATTTTATAATAAATCGAAAGCTCGTTGGATTGGAAGCTTGGCGGAGATCACTCACCCTATCCATCGGCCCATGCCGGTACATTATGGTAAATCAATTATGGTTGTAATAGCATATACAGGTTATATTGGCCATATTGGCATGTAAATATAAATGATGCTTGTAATCTAGCCTTTGGAATGGCTAATAATGGTTTGATTTGATGTATTTGTAATGTCATACTATGGTAGCTACACATGTGTTAAGTAGTTAATCAAATTATGCCTATCATATGGGCTAAACCAAAGTAATATTATGAACATGTATGCATGTAATGGTATGCCATGTCGAATGATAGAGTTGGCTTAACTTGAATGCTTGAAATAGTTGGTATTTGGATGTCAGTTTAAGTGCAAGTCATTGGTGTAATTTTGGGTGAGAAATGAAGCTAGAAATGGCTTTATTTTGTCTACACAGGCGTGTGTCTAGACCGTGTGTGACACATGGTCTGGTACATGGGCGTGTGGTTAGGCCGTGTGTCCCCTGCACCTTAAATTCGAGAAAAATAGAATGCTTAGAATTGAGCCCACGGGTAGAGACACGGGCGTGTGTCTAAGCCCTGTGGGAGACATGGCCTTGAACACGGGCGTGTGTCTTGGCCGTGTGAAACATGTACCTAATTCGAATTGAATTAATTAACCACACGGCCTAGCACACAAGCGTGTGGCATGGCCCTGTGGCATAAGTCAGTAAGCTACCTAATTTCGAACACAGCCTACAACACGGGCATGTCCTAGGGTCACACGGGCGTGTCCCTTGGACCACACCGGCGTGTGAACCCTGCACCTTGGAAAATTTTTGAAATGTCACGAAAAATTCTTAGAGTGCCCGATTAAGTCCCGACTCGATTCTAATGTTCGTATTGGGCCTCAATGGTCCATTTAAGGGACGCTACGACTGATTTCAAAAAGAGTATAGTGATTGACATGATTTATCTGTAAATGTTTCTAAATGCTTTGGTAATGCTCCAAAATCTTGTTCCAATGACATACACAGGTTAGGGGTGTTACACACTTCGATACAAATTCAAAAATGTCTCGTTTCATACCCGACCACCAATACGACTTTTTCAAATCACTGTACATTTTGGTACTTCTGGGATGAACAGATAGGCATCCAATGTGTGCTTCATGCAAAATTTTCTGAATAAGCTCAGAATTTCTCGGTACACAGATTCTGTTTCAGAACATTAAACCATCATCGGCTCCGATTAGGTACTCTGAATCATTAGTCGACGCTTTTTGCACCCTTTTAGTTTGCAATTCACTATCGCATTTCTGAGCTTCGCAAATTTGCTAAAGAAAAATCGGTTTAGCTTTTAATTTAGCTAATATCAAACCATCATCAGTCATAGCCAAACTCGTATTCATTGCTCTCAAAGCAAATAAGGGTTTTCTAATCAAAGTATCAGTGACTACATTCACTTTCCCCGGGTGATAATTAATCACTAACTCGTAATCTTTTAGTAGCTTGAGCCATCTCTCTTATCGTAAATTCAAATCCTTTTGAGTCATTATATACTTTAAGCTTTTATGATCAGTAAAGATGTGGCATTTTTCAATGTACAAATGATGACGCCAAACTTTAAATGCAAAGAGTTTAGCAGCCAATTCTAAATCATATGTTGGACAGTTCTTTTCATGCAGCTTCAACTGTCTAGAAGCATAAGCTATCACTTTTCCCTCTTTCATCAACATGCAACCCAAACAGTTCAATGACGCGTCGCTATAAATCTCAAATTCTTTACCCGACTCAGGTTAAACCAACACTAGTGTCTTAGTTAACAATGCTTTCAATTGATCGACACTTTGTTGACAATTCTTGAATCATTCAAACTTAACATCTTTTTGTAGCAGTCTGGTCATCGGTGTAGCAATCATCGAGAATCCTTTTAGAAAATGTCGATAATAATCAGCCAATCCCAGAAAGCTTTTGACCTCGGATACATTTTTAGGTGGTTTCCATTCAATAACTACAGAAATCTTGCTTAGATCAACTCTTATACCTTCTGCAGAAACAATGTGCCCCAAAAAATCCAACTTCCCGGAGCTAGAACTCACATTTGCTAAATTTAGCATACAGTTGCTTATCTCTCAAGGTCTGCATCACAATCCTCAAATACTGGGCATGCTCAGACTCATCTCAATAATAGATCAGAATGTCATCAATGAACACAACAACAAATCTATCTAAATACAGTCTAAATCATAATAGGGAATTTATAGTGTCCATACCTCATTCTGAACACAGTTTTCGACACATCTGAGTCTTTAACTCGCAACTGATAATAGCCAGATCTCAAGTCAATCTTTGAAAACATGGTTGCACCTTTCAACTGATCAAAAAAATCATCTATTCTCGGCAACGGATACTTATTCTTTATGGTAACCTTGTTGAGCTAACGATAATCAATACACATTCTCATTGACTTATCTTTCTTTTTAACAAATAATACTGGCGCACCCCAGGGTGAAAAACTAGGTCGTGCAAAACCTCTATCTATTAACTCTTGCAACTGAACTTTCAACTCTTTTAACTCTATCGGAGCCATTCTATACGGAGCTATAGATATTGGTGAAGTTCCCAGTACTAACTCAATAGTAAACTCAACCTCTCTGATTGGTGGCAACCCAGGCAATTCTTCGGGAAATACATCTGAATACTTACAAACTACAAGCACTGATTCAATCTTCTTTTCAGACACTCTGGTATCCAAAACATATGCTAGGTACGCTTCAAAACCATTTCTTACATATCTCTAAGCCGACATCGATGAAATCACTATAGGTAATCCACCTGACTCATTAGATTCAATCCGAAGAATTTCATTATTCTGACACTTCAATTCTATAATCTTTCGTCTACAGTTCAGAACGGCTTCATGTAAAGTCAACCAATCCATACCCAGAATCACATCAAACTCATCAAATGGTAAAAGCATTAAGTTAGCCGAAAAATAGTAACCCCGAATCATTAAAGGATAGTTCTTGCATACTTTATCAATTAGAACATACTTGCCTAAGGGGTTCGATACTTGAATTACAAATTTTGTAGACTCTACAGGCAATTTCTTACTATACACTAATTTCTCACAAACATACGAATGTGTCGATCCAGGATCAATTAAAGCAATCACATTAGTGTCGTAAAGAGAGTATGTACTGGTAATAACATCTGGGGACGACGCTTCTTCGCGAGCGCGAATAGCGTAGGCTCTAGCAGGGGCTCTGGCCACAGATCTCACAGCTAATTCCCTAATCACACCTCTACCACTGGATACATTCCTCGTATTTCTCGGTGGTTTCCCTCTCACAATCCTGTTGCTCGATCTTGCATTCAAAACTTTTTCTTTCTCGGATAACTCTGGGTAATCTCGAATAAAGTGATTTGGCGAACCACATTTGACGCTAGGGTTTGCTATTTCTCACACTGCCAATGCTCGAGACAGAAGTAGCTTGAGCTTTAGGATTCACATGTTGATTTCCAAGATCTCTGTTCTGATATCCCATTGATGCATTTGATTGACTATATGAATCTCGAGATTTCTTTGATGAAGAATGATAAGATTTATTCATCGGTCTTTTCTTTGAATCTCTAGCCTCTGACTCAGCTTTCTTCTTTTCTCAAAATAAAGTCTTTGGCTTTGCAAGCTCGATCAACTAACATAATGAATTCTTTTAAATCTAATATCCCGACTAGAAGTTTAATATCCTCGTTCAACCCATCAATAAACTTTTTGCACATAATCTCTTCAGTAGAAAAATACTCCCGAGCATATTTACTCAACCACACAAATTCTCTCTCGTACTCAGTTATAGTCATACGACCCTATTTCAATTCTAAAAACTCTTTGTGCTTTTGATCCAGAAATCATTGGCTTATATATTTCTTCCGGAACTTGGTCTAAAAGAACTCCCAAGTGACTCTCTCCCTCGGCACCACTAATACTAATGTATTCCACCATTGATACGTCGTGTCTCGCAGAAGTGATATAGCACATTTTAAACATTCAGCCAGTGTGCAAGAAAGCTCATCAAACACTCGAAACGTATTTTCAAGCCAAAACTCAGCCTTATCGGGATCATCATCAACATTAGCTCTGAACTCTTCAGCCCAGTGTTTACGGATCTTATCAACTGGAGGCTTACTCAACCTTAAAAGCTCGACTCATTGAGGAGTTACAGGAACGGTTGGGGATTAGGAGAGGGTAGAGGTTGTTGAGCAGCCAGATTTGTTCGGATATACTGTGTAAACTGTTCATTCATCATTTGGAACAAGGCATCTTTAGCCTCTCCTCCCTAGCTGCCCGTTATGGGTCTAAAATCAGATAGCGCTGTCCCTTGAGCGAGACCTGGTGTATTACTTTCAACCTCATCAGCTATAGATCGATCGAGATCCATTTACTATATGAAAACACATTTTACTATATGAAAACACATTTTACAGTGTCAGGAGTCATCACACTATCACAGTTTATATATGGCATGTATAGCTAGACTCTCACACATGCTACGTTAGTCGTAGAATCGACTAAACTGTAGCTCTGATACCAACAAATATAACAACCCTCACCCGTATTTAACGTCAAAATATGGTTACGGAGTATTACCAGACTTATATAATAATTAAACATTCAAATTTACATAAATTTCACATTACAAGCAATCATCAATCAATTTCAATCACATGGTCCCTATTATGAGCCTACTAGGCCCTAAACATGCTTTGGGAGTGGTTCAGGACTAAACTGATAACTCAAGTAACTTTCACAAAACTTTGAATTTTTTTCTCGACACAGAGGACACATGCCTATGTGGTCAGGCCGTGTGTCTCATACGGCCACCAAACACGCCCGTGTCACAGGCCGTGTGGATATTCAAAATGGGAGCACATGGTCGTGTCCCAGACCGTGTTCGACCTCGTGTAACTCTCTAACTTGGGTCACACGGCCAACATACAAGCCCATGTGACTAGCCTATGTGCCCTAAAAATGGCCATACAAGCACATGTGCCAGGCCGTGTACTAGGCCATGTCAAACCTGTAGGGTATACTAACTTATGCTGTACCGCCAAGACACACGCCTGTGTATGAGGCCGTGTGAAGAATACTGACTTGATTCTAAAACCACACCAGAGGACACACGACTTTGTACTTGACCGTGTGTCACACACGCCCATGTCTCTACCCGTATGGACAAAAATAGGCTATTTACCAAGCCATTTTGCCACCCAAATATGCATATACCAACGCAACCAAATTGGCACCAAATCATAGCATAAATGATTATCCAATTTAACCACAATCAAATCTCATTTATACCATTTCCAATTCTAACAACCAATATGTTTGTAACCCTACATCTTACTCAACTAAAACATACCAAAACACATATACAAACCAACTAACTTAACCTTTGCCAAACATATACATTTTGCACCAACTCACAAATATAATTCATATCTAATATCAACCATTTAACATATATAATATCAATAACCACAAGCCTCCTAATATAAGCCATTCCCATATCCATCCATGAACTCAAAAATCAACATATATGTACAAATATGCACATAACCAATTTCACCAAATTAAGCCAACTATCATGGCTGTATTTACAAACCAAAACATAAGCATTTACAAGCCAATTCAAATGGCCAATATCACTACCAAAACATAGCCAAAATGACTCCAAATCCCTATACATGCCATATACTTAATATACGGCCTAGGCATACACCCATGTGCTGGCCCGTGTGACTAATCAAATTCTCGCAATTTGAAACAAGGGACACACGGCCTATCAACACATCCATGGGGCTAACCATGTGTCACATACGGCCTAGACACACGCCTGTGTGTCTACCCGTATGGACAATTAAAAAGCTATTTTCCAAGCTAATTGCCACCCTGAAACATAAACACACATATACCAACACAAGCAACACATAACATGGAAATAATACACTATGAAGAATCACTAATCATCATTCATACACTTCACAGTTTACTCTATCATTTGTATGAACTTTCACTTCATAATACTCATCATCATTAAAATATGAAGCTTGACAAATATTGGCCAATTCCCAATGGCCATATACAAAATTGAGTGTATAACATTAGTAGCCAACATTTTGGCTTTCAAATATGACATAGCACAAGATGACCAAGTTCCTATACATGCCATACTTAAAATAATTTAACTTTACTATACCAAAAGAATGATTGATAGTGTGATCTGAGCTCCAACGTTTAACGATCCCCAAGCTAGCTTGGCGATAATACAAGGAAAAGGGAAAAAAAAAGGAGGTAAACATATAGCTTAGTAAGTTTACATGAATTAAAATAGCAACATAAGGGCTCATAATAAAAACCATTCATCTCATTGAACGTTAACAACACAATTACTCAAGTACTTTGACATACTTACTCTTACTTACTCTTACCCATCATATATCACATTACAGTTTCATAACTCATATTTTACCCATGGGTACCTGTATCACTTCATCACATGGTTTAGCACTTATGATTTCTTGAACATTAACTCATGATCATCCTTAACTTAAATGTAACTCTTTGCCCGTTGAACTATTCAGAATATCGGAGGATACTCAATCTTATCATACATGTATCACGATGCTAATGCCATATCCCAGATATGGTCTTACATGGGATCACCTCTTGATGCCAATGCCATATGCCAGATATGGTCTTACACGGGATCTCTTAGCTCGATGTCGATGCCATGTCCCAAACATGGTCTTATACGAGATCGTACATAGATGTCGATGCCATGTCCTAGACATGGTTTTACACGAGATCTTCCTTTGGTGTCGAGGCTGTAACACCCCAAACTCAGTCCAAACATCACGACCGGATCTGGCATGTCACTAGAAAGGAGTTTTATAAAATATCGTGAACTTCAGAAACATCCAGTTATTATCCTTAGTCTAGTGTCTAAAATGAGAACTTACTTTTCGTTTAGGTTGTAATTTAAATTGCCAGTTCGTAGTGCTTAGGTGACTTTTGAAAACACGTGCTACTATGCCCCATCAGGCTAGAGAATTTGCCAGAAGAAAATCCATTTATAGAAAAGAATCGTTAGTTAAGTTCAATGAAAAAATTTGTTCGCGTTTAGGTGAAGACATCATTTTAATTAATTAATGTACAGAGCATCTAAAACTTTAAATCGAATATTTAAACCAGATTAATAGTGGCCTTATTACACCATAAAATTCCAGAAACTTAAAGATAAAATAAAGTTCTAAATTAAAAAAGAAGAAACCGTGCATGGCCACCTCGTAGTCCTCTCCGGCCCGGTTCATCGCGCTATTTATTACCTGCAAAATGTTAAGCAACGAGGGTGAGTCGAAAGACTCAGTGTGCAATTTCCTATACCATTACTGGGCCTAGCCCATCAAATTACTGTCTGGGCCTTAGCCCCTTTTTACGCCCACTTTGGCGAAATCCTTACAAAATCAAATCTTGGGCCTTAGCCCTATAACACAGCATAACAGATTTCAAATGCACAATGATGCATAACCCAGCCCAACCTAAATTTCCATCCGCTACACACCACCCGTTCCTGCCAATCACACCAGTGAGGATTTCTACAATCGACCCTCCATCTGCTACACACCATCGATGGCAGTTGCTGCAGCCAGCTGCTCATCGCCCTTATTGAGTGGCAGAGCCACCGAAATCATAGTGTGACGTAGTCACCAGAGTATGTGGAAGAGCCACTCGAATTAACAATGTGACAAAAGTCACCGGAGTATGTGGCAAAGCCACTCGAAACACTGCCCCTTATAGCAAAGTCATATCCCCATGCCCATGCAACATGCGATCAATGAATGCAACATATCATATACTATCCCATGACATACTCAAGATGTTCATGTATACACATAATCGTATTTGATAATTATTATTCAGCATACTCAGAGAATGAACGTACCTGGTGCCACGAATCTTTCCCTTTTAAGGGTATTTAATGGCTATTACTGCGTTTTCGGCTTATCAACCCACATACATAATCAAATTAATAACATATAAGAAGGTGTGGAAATTACACACCTGTATACAGGAAGAACTATGCTATCGATCTTGTTAACACCTTCACTCGCAGGGATCACAGCGATCTGCTTATCCCTCTCAAAAGCGAGCCCACAACCTAGTGGCCAATCACGAACGGCTGACACAGCTCACTTCTTGAACTTAGGGGTAGGGACTGCAAGTCCAACCCCCTCCTTTGTTTGGCTAGGATTTGGTTCCATGAAGAAGGTCTTGATCAGAAGACCCGGTTAAGGCATGAGAGAGTAGAAAGAATAGGTACCATAAACAAAAAAGTTCCTTACCTTACTTAACCAAAAGCCAAAAGCTAGAAGGGTTGGCCTGAAGAACCGATTGAGTCCCTAAACAGTCACCATGTTAGAATCGATTTTCCATTAAATCAAAAGAAGTGGCCTTTCGGCCGAACAATTGGATAGAGGTCCCCCACTAATGCCTATTCGAACAATAACAACTTACCGAAATTCTCTTGAAAATAGACCACACTAGGAAGAGATGATGAAGATGCGTCCCTCAAAGCAAGAGTACACCGAAAGGAGGACCTACGTTCGACTATCAGCAGAGTCGATAGAAAGGGTGCCTACACTTGATGCACAAAAAGGGTTTCGATTTCCACAGAAATATGAAATAAAGAAGAAGAGAAGGTACATAAAGTAAGAAATAGGTTTCGGTTAAGATACTAATAATTTCGACTATGGAGAACCAAGAAGAAATGGGACAGGGGGATTCGGCTATGAAGATAATGTCTAATAAGAGAAGAAAGAAAAAGGAACACAATCACAATATGACTTTCGACCACCACAAAAGAATAAGAAAAAGTAGAAGGACGCTAGGAGATGTTTCGGTTTTGGCACCAAGAAAAGAAGCAAAAGTTCCAAAAATGCAAAAAGAAGTAACGGAGTGTTTATGAGTTTTCTTTACCAACCAAAAATTTCAATACCCTTGAGTACTACCACTCAAGGTTCGGCCCTCCCCCTAAGCCAACTAAACCGCACACTCTCACACACACCACCTTCCCAAATTCGGCCAACTTCTCTCCCTCTCTCCAAATCCCTCAACTCCCTTCACCTTTCACTTCCCACTCCCCATTCAAAGTTGTTGACCGATTCCTCCTCCTCAAATTCCTCTCCTTGTAATACCCCAGAGTTTTTCTAATACCCCCAAACACATCCAATTAGCAATAAACACAAGCCAACACACAGAAGCATGAAATGCAGAACCCCTAAACTTGGGATGTTACAGCTCCACCCCTTAAAGAAATTTCAGCCTCGAAATTACCTGCTCAAAAGAGATGAGGGTATTGCTGTCGCATTGCTTCCTCTGGTTCCCACGTCACTTCTTCTGTACCATGATTTCCCCACAAGACTTTGACCAAAGGAACTGATTTCCTCCTCAGAACTTTTACGTCTCAATCTAAGATCTACACTGGTTCTTCTTTGAAAGATAGGTCTGGTCTTACTTCAATCTCCTCAACCGGCACAACGTGAGACGGATCTGAACGGTAGTGTCTCAGCATTGAAACATGGAACACATCATGAATCTATTTCAATTCCGAAGGTAACTCTAGTTGATACGCCACTAGTCCCATACATTTCAAAACACGATAAGCCCCGATAAACTTGGGACTTAGCTTGCCCTTCCGACCAAACCTCATTACCTTTTTCCACGGTGAGACTTTCAAGAAAACCTGAACCTTCTCCTCTGTCTCTGCAACCTATTCTAGACTCAAAATCTGGCGTTCACCCAATTTTGTCCAACAGGTAGGTGTATGACACCTCCGCCCATATAATGCTTCATAGGGCACCATCCGAATACTCGATTAGTAGCTGTTGTTATATGCGAATTCTGCCAAAGGTAGAAATTCTTCCCAACTCCCCCTGAACTATATCTTCCAAGATCTGAATTACTCTCTCAGGCTGTCCATCAGTCTATGGATGAAAAGCTGTGTTGAAGTCTAATCTTGTACCCAGTGCTTGATGCAGTGCCTTCCAAAAGTGCGACGTAAACCTAGGGTCTCTATTCGATATGATCGATACTGGTACCCCATGTTGCCTCACAATCTCTGCCACTTACAGCTTAGCCAACTTCTGCAGAGAGTAGTCGACATGAACAGGTATGAAATGGGTTGACTTCGTTAACCGATCCACAATCACCCATACCGAATCCTTCTTAGTAGGCATAAGAGGTTAGCCCACTAACAAAATCCATAGTGATCCTCTCCCATTTCCATTGTGGAATCTTCACCAGCTGCAATAACCCTAACGATAACTGATGCATCACTTTTACTTGCTGACACGTTAAACACTTTCCCACAAAATCTGTATCTTCCCGCTTCAATCCAGGCCACCAGAACTGTTTGTGTAGATCCCGATACATCTTACTCCCTCTAGGATGCATAGCGTAAGGGCTACTATACGCTTCCTGAAGAATCATTTGCCTCAACTCCACATCCTTTGGCATGCAAACCTTCTCGCGAAAACATAAAACCCCATCACCGTTTATACTGTAATCCTCTACCCCACCATTCTATACTTGCAGAAGTCGAGTGCTCAAGACATCATCCAATAGCTACTTTTCTTTAATCTGATTCGCCCACGTCAGTTTCACTTGAAGCTTAGCTAACAGACTTCCGTCATCATACAGGCTGAGATGGGCAAACATCGCCCATAAATCTGATATTTTCTTTCGACTTAACGCATCTGCCACCACATTAGCTTTTCCTGGATGGTATTCAATTGAGCAATCGTAATCCTTCAGTAATTCAACCCACCTTCGTTGCCTCAAATTCAACTCTTTCTGAATAAGGAGGTATTTCAAACTCTTGTGGTCGGTGTAGATGATGGACTTCTCCCCATACAGGTAATGTCTCCAGATTTTTAGAGCGAACACCATCGCAGCCAATTTCAGGTCATGCGTGGGATAGTTACTCTCATGCGGTCTTAACTGCCGAGATGAATACGCAACCACCTTCCCCTGTTGCATTAACACACATCCTAACCTCGTGAGAGAAGCGTCACAATAAACCATGAACTCTTTACCAGCCTCAGGCTGAATCAACACCAAGCCTCTGTCAAAATCCTCTTCAACTTCTCAAAACTTTCCTGTTGCTTGTCAGTCCAAACAAAAGGTACCCCTTTCCTCAACAACTTGGTTAAAGGTGCCACAATTAATGAGAACCCTTCAATGAACCTTCTATAATATCCAGCCAGACCAAGAAAACTCTGAATCTCTACCACAGACTTAGGTGGTTTCCAATCTAACACCGCTTTAATCTTCCGGGGGTCAACCCTAATCCCTTCGCAAATATTACATGACCTAGAAAAGTAACCTCTTTCAACCAGAACTCACACTTGCTAAATTTGGCAAATAGCTGCTTTTCCATCAAAATCTGCAAGACCACTCGAAGATGCGCATCATGCTCCTCTTCCGACTTGGAAAACACCAGAATGTCATCTATCAACACTATGACGAACTGATCCAGATAGGGTTGGAAAACTCAGTTCATCATATCCATGAACGCGGTGGTGCATTCGTCAACCCAAATGGCATCACTAGGAACTCATAGTGACCATAGCGAGTACGAAATGTCATCTTATGAATATCCATTTCCTTAACCTTAAGCTGATGGTATCCTGACCTCAGATCTATTTTCGAAAAGACCAAAGCTCCCTTAAGTTGATCAAACAAATCATCAATCCTTGTCAGTGGATACTTGTTCTTAACCGTCAACTTATTTAACTGGTGGTAGTCAATGCATATACGCATAGACCCCTCCTTCTTCTTCACAAATAGCACCGGTGCCCCCATAGAGACACACTAGGTCGGATAAAACCACGATCCAACAGCTCCTAAATTTGAGCTTTGAGTTCCTTCAGCTCCTTTGGCGCCATCCTATAAGGAGCGATTGATACTGGTGCCGTACCCGGAAGTAGTTCAATCCCAAACTCCACTTTACGATCCGGAGGCAACCTCAATAATTCTTCAGGAAAGATATCCACGAATTTCTTAACTGTCCTGACCCCATTAACAGTCGCTTCCTTTGCATCCAATACACTTATAAAAGCTAGAAATGCCTTGCATTCCTTCCGAACCATCTTATCAGCCCTTAATGCAGAAACCACGTTAGACAAATAGTTCATTCTTTCTCCTATCACAACTATTTCTTCTTCCTCCAGGGTTCTCAACACCATCCGCTTAGTTTCACAATCTAATTTAGCACGATGTTTTATCATCCAATCCATGCCTAAGATGAGATCAAACTCCCCGATAGGTAATTCCATCAAGTTGGCCAAAATACTATTCCTTGAGTTTCTAAAGGCACATCTCTAAATAACTTGTTCACCACTACCGATTGTCCTAACGAGCTAACTACCGTCGTTTCTCTAGTAGCAATTTTAGATTCCATACTTAAAGTCTCAGATACACTATATGTAACATAAGAGTGGGTCGAGCCAATATCAATCAAAGCAAGAAATGGCTTATTAACAATAAGAAACATACCGGTTATGACGTCTGGTGCGTCGCTATCCTCTCGCCGATGAGCTACATAAACTAGACCGGCCGCCTTGCGTCTGCATTACCGACACCCCTGCCTGGTGTCCCACATCCTCGACCAAAATTGTTTCCTCTACCAACCGACCACGACCCCTTGGCGGTTGCTGCCCACCTCTTCTAAACTGATTAAAACTTTGACCTGCTGAATGCCCCTTGTCCATCTCTTGTGGACAATTCCTAATGATATGATCCTTAGATCCACATTTGAAACATCCCCCAGTTCTTTTCCAACATTCCCCCGAATGCATTTTCCCACACTGAGCACATGGACAAAATGGACCCATTGCGGTAGGCGGCAAAACTCGAGCAGGCCCATCCAACCTAGGCCTCTTCTGGAAACCCCCAGAGGACCCCGATGATTCAAAACTTCTCTTTTTTTACCTCGATCTTCATCCCTATTCTGTCTCTCGGTCTGCTTTACTTTCTCGGCTATTTTAGCCTTTTCGACCAACACGGTAAAATCCCTCTCCCGCTGCGGAGCTATCAATACCCTCAACCCATCTCGTAGCCCATCTTCAAACCGCACACAACGCTCATACTCAGTCGCCACTATTTCTCGGGCGTAACGGCTCAAGCACAAAAATTTTGCCTCATACTCAGCTACAGATTTGCCCCCTGGCACCAAATTCAAGAATGTTTTCCTCTGAGCATCCACATAGCTTGCCCCAACGTATTTCCCTTAAAATACCATCTTAAAGTAATCCTAGTTAATCTGATCCGCTGGAGTACCCTCTCTAATGGTAAGCCACCACTGATATGCCTCATCCCGAAGAAGTGACACTGCCCCCTTTAGTTTCTCCTCTGCCGTGCAGTCCAGGTCATCCATAATCCTCTCGACTTCCTCTAGCCAATACTCAGCAACATTTGGGGCCACTCCAGAGATTCCCCTAAACATTTTTGCTCTGTTTGCTCAAAGTCGCTCAGGAATAGACTTCTGATATGCTGCCCAAGTGCTTGCCCCAGCAACTCTCTCCAACACACGCAGCATTGCTTGAGACAGGGCATCATCCCCTCCAGTTCTATCTTGCTTTTCCACATCTGCCATAGGTGATGTTGGCACTTCCACATCAGGCTCATTCCCAACTTCTGAGAACTCAGCCTCCATATTCCGGCCTCTACCACGGCCTCGTGGCCCATGTCCACATCCTCTAGCACTCATATTTATCGTATCGCTTTAATCTATTTTACAAATTTTATGCATTAGCTTTCTTTTCACCTGTTGATTAGAGAGTAGTTTTATGCGAATAGAGTTATAAGTAGTTTTCCGTAAAACACGCATATATCTATAGGTTTTTACCTCTAGAGTATGATTTCTTAATTCTAACATCCATAGCAATACACAATATGTATATCCACCTTATACAAGTCACTTAACAATCAGAAGACTTACCTTGCAGACTTGGGCCGGAGACTCAGGTGCCATGCTTCCAAAGAACATGTACATATATATTTTCTGTCTAAACCATCTTTTAGAAAACATTTTGAACCCAAAACCCAAGGCCGAGATTTCGAAACCTGGCTCTGATACCAAATTGTAACACCCTAAACCCGATCCAAACATCACGACCGGATCTGGCATGTCACTGGAAAGGAGTTTTATAAAATATCGTGAACTTCAGAAACATCCAGTTATTATCCTTAGTCTAGTGTCTAAAATGAGAACTTATTGTTCGTTTAAGATATAATTTAAATCGTTGGTTCGTAGTGCTTAGGTGACTTTTAAAAACACATGCTACTACGCCCCATCAGGCTAGAGAATTTGCCGGAAGAAAATCCATTTATAAAAGAGAATCATTAGTTAAGTTGAATGAAAAACTTTGTTCGCGTTTAGGTGAATACATCATTTTAATTAAAATGCAGAGCTTCTAAAACTTTAAATCAAATATTTAAACCAGATTAATAGCGGCCTTATTACAACATAAAATCCCAGAAACTCAAAGATAAAATAGAGTTCTAAATTAAAAAAGAAGAAACCGTGTATGGCCACCTCGTAGTCCTCTCCGGCCCAGTCCATCGCGCTATTTATTACCTGCAAAATGTTAAGCAACGAGGGTGAGTCGAAAGACTCAGTGTGCAATTTCCTATTAAGTAACAAGGGCGAGTCGAAAGACTCAGTGTGCAATTTCCTATACCATTACTGGGCCTAGCCCATCAAATTACCGTTTAGGCCTTAGCCCCTTTTTACGCCCACTTTGGCGAAATCCTTACGAAATCAAATCTTGGGCCTTAGCCTTATAACCCAACATAACAGATTTTAAATGCACAATGATGCATAACCCAGCCCAACCTAAATTTCCATCCACGACACCAACCGCTCCTACCAATCATACCGGTGGGGATTTCTACAATTGACCTCCATCTCACATATACACCATCGATGGCACTTGTCGCGACCGGTGCTCATCGCCCTTAATGCATGGCCTAGCCACCGAAATCATAGTGTGACATAGTCACCGGAGTATGTGGCAAAGCCACTCGAATTGACAATGTGACAAAAGTCACCGGAGTATGTGGCAAAGCCACTCGAAACACTGCCCCTTATAACAAAGTCATATCCCCATGCCCATGCAACATGTGATCAATGAATGCAACATATCATATACTATCCCATGGCATACTCAAGATGTTCATGTATACACATAATCGTATTCGACAATCATTATTCAGCATACTCAGAGAATGAACTTACCTGGTGCCACGAATTTTTCCCTTTAAGGGTATTTAATGGCTATTACTGCATTTTCGGCTTATCAACCCACATACATAATCAAATTAATAACATACAAGAAGGTGTGGAAATTACACACCTATAAACACGAAGAACTATGCTATCGATCTTGTTAACACCTTCACTCTCAGGGATCACAGCGATCTGCTTATCCCTCTCAGAAGTGGGCCCACAACCTGGAGGCCAATCACGAACGGCTGACACAGCTCGCTTCTTGAACTTAGGGGTAGGGACTGCGAGTCCAACCCCCTCCTTTGTTTGGCTAGGATTTGGTTTCGTGAAGAACGTCTTGATTAGAAGACCGGGTTAAGGCATGAGAGAGTAGAAAGAATAGGTACTATAAACGAAAAAGTTCCTTACCTTACTTAACTAAAAGCCGAAAGCTAGAAGGGTTGGCCTGAAAAATCGATTGAGTCCCTAAACAGTCACATGTTAGAATCGGTGTTCCATTAGATCAAAAGAAGTGGCCTTTCGGCCGAACAATTGGATAGAGGACCCCCTAATGCCTATTCGAACAACAACAACTTACCAAAATTCTCTTGAAAATAGACCACACTAGGAAGAGATGATGAAGATGCGTCCCTCAAAGTAAGAGTACATCGAAAGGAGGACCTACGTTCGGCTACCAGCAGAGTCGATAGAAAGGGTGCCTACACTTGATGCACAAAAAGGGTTTCAGTTTCCACAAAAATATGAAATAAAGAAGAAGAGAAGGTACATAAAGTAAGAAATAGGTTTCGGTTAAGATACTCATAATTTTGACTATGGAGAACCAAAAAGAAATGGGACAGAGGGGTTCGGCTATAAAGATAATGTCTAACAAGAGAAGAAAGAAAAAGGTACACAATCACAATATGAATTTTGGCCACCACAAAAGAATAAGAAAAAGTAGAAGGAGGCTAGGAGATGTTTCGATTTTGGCACCAAGAAAAGAAGCAAAAGTTCCAAAAATGCAAAAAGAAGTAAGGGAGTGTTTATGAGTTTTTTTGCCAACAAAAAATTTTAATACCCTTGTGTACTACCACTCAAGGTTCGGCCCTCCCCCTAAGCCAAATAAACTGCACACTCTCACACACACCATCTTCCCAAATTCGGCCCACTTCTCTCCCTCTCTCCAAATCCCTCAACTCCCTCTACCTTTCACTCCCCACTCTCCATTCAAAGTTGTTGACCGATTCCTCCTCCTCAATTTCCTCTCCTTCCTTCATTCAAATGTGTTAACTCATTCAACACCCAACCGCCAAGTCCACGCCCAAACCATCTCTCCTCCCTCTTGGCGTCAAAAAGAAATCCCCAAAATGTAAACCACGCGACTCGAACCTACTCCCTCATAGCTCCCTTGAGGCGTCACTTACCTGTATCACAAGTGGCGTCTCCTTGCCACTTTACTACTCCAATTCTTGTGTTACCACACACACACAATCACACTTAAGGCCTACGCTCCCAAGCTATCCCCCTAAAGGCCCTGAAGCAAAAATTCAACCAAGACTCTAGCTCAACCCAGAGTCTTTCTAATACCCCCAAACACATCCAATTAGCAATAAATACAAGCCAACACACAAAAGCATGAAATGCAGAACCCCTAAACTTGGGATGTTACAGAGGCCATGTCCCAAACATGATCTTTTACGAGACTTTCCTTATTCGGTGCCGATGCCATGTCCTAGACATGGTCTTATACTGGACCTACATTCGATGCCAATGCCATGTCCCAGACATGGTCTTACACGGGACCTTCCTTCTCTCATGTCGTGACATGGGTATCCTCGTTATTCTGAATCTTCATCCGGGACTTCAACTTAACATATTTGCATCATTTTCTCATCGACATATCATAAATCAACTCGGTACTCAAAACAGGTGTAGAAGTTCGATTTGGTCTAGAACTTTATTATTGCCTCGGTTTTGGTCTAGGCTTCGTGTTTCTTGATAATTAAGTTTGAAAGTTGAAGGAACCCTAGCTATGGTTCCTTAGTGATTTTCGACCATGGGAGAAGAAGATGAACAAAATTTTGACTTTTTTCTCCTTTTTAATCTTTTATTTACCAAATGACAAAAATACCCTTAAAGCCTCTTTCTTAAGATTTTTCCTTCCCATGTCTATTTTTGTCCATCTTGACATTTAATTGTCTAATTACTAAATAAGGACCTCTAGTAATTTTTATAATTCTATTTCATACTTAAATCTTCTAGAATCTCATATTTTCTAATCTTTGCAATTTAGTCTTAATGGACAAATTGATCGCTAATAAAAAAATTTCCTCATGAAATTTTCAAAAAATCATGGAAACACATCATAAGCCTTATAGAAATCATAAAACGTATATTTCTACTTCAAATTTTTGGTCTCGCAACCACTATTCCAACTAGGCCCTAAATCGGGTTGTTACAATTCTCCCCCTTAGGGATTTTCTTCCCCGAAAATCTTACTAGCAAAAAGGTTTGGGTAGTGGTTTCTCGTAGCCTCCTCGGGCTCCCATGTAGCCTCTTCTACCCCATGTCTTTTCCATAGTACTTTCACAAGAGCTATACTTTTATTCCTTAACTGTTTGACTTTCTGTGCTAGGATCTTAACCGGTTCTTCGCATTATGTCATTTTAAGTTGAATTTCATCCTCTATCAGTGTAATCACATGCGAAGGATCTAATCGGTAACGGCGTAACATCGATACGTGGAACACATCATGAATCTTTTCCAATTTAGACGGCAAAGCCAATCGATAGGCTACCGGCCCTATCCTCTTAGTAATCTCATATAGTCCAATAAAACGCGGACTTAATTTGCCTTTCCGGCCAAATCTGAGAACTTTCTTCCATGGTGACACTTTCAAGAAGACCTTATCACCAACTTGAAACTCGATCTCTTTCCGTTTCAAATCCGAGTAGGATTTTTGTCTATCAGAAGTAGCTTTTAAATAATCTCGAATTATTTTTACCTTTTCTTCAGTTTCTCTAACCAAATCGACTCCATGAATCTGATTTTCCTTAAGTTCAGTCCAATAT